>JANBVO010000034.1:0-437124 GCA_030052745.1 Pleurostoma richardsiae
CATCGTCGTCATCGTCGTCATCGTCGTCATCGTCGTCATCGTCGTCATCGTCGTCATCGTCGTCATCGTCGTCATCGGCGTCTTCATCGAACCCTTCAACTCCCCGCCGGTAGTATTCAGGCAGGTGGACGTCCCTGTTGAGCATCTGACACTCGAGTCTCTTGTCGTCCACGACGTCCTCCACGTCAGTGGGTTTCGTGTCGGAGCTGAACACTGCATCTTCGTCGCCAAAGAGGTCATCCTCCGAAGACAGCGACAAAACCCATGCTGTAGTCGTCGTCGGCCCAGAAGCCGAGGGGTACTATGTTGGAGATGACTCCAGAGGGGAGAATGAGGGGCAGAGAGCGGGTGACGTTGCGAGACGTGAGCTGGCTTGATGAGGACGGACGGAAGAGAGGGATGTCGCTGTCCCTATCCAGGGGCGATAGCCCTTAAGAGTCAGCGAGGGAGCCATTTTTGGAGCCCGTCACTAGTGGGGCAAGAGTTTTGAAAGAAGAGCGAGGTCTGCACAGTGTCAGCAAACTGAGCCGTGCAGAAGGACGAATCTATACTATGGTCGGGACCCAGGCATGTAGCAGAGAGCGCGCTGTGGAGCCACCGGCCCTCGCGGACCAATACCAGCGGACTGACAGGCAAAATCCGCTCAAACAAGAGCCAAAACCGCAGCCTCAAGTACATTACTTTCTATGAGGATATTCTACTGTATGTACTGTAACGTACATACTGTACAGCGCATTAGTTCCTCTACGCGTAGATTTTATGCCAGTAAGGTTGGACGTGCATAATAATTATTTGGCGCATATTTCCTCATAAATGCATATAAATTACACATCAGCTATTTTATGTGATTGAAGTGCACAGTTACTGCATACTGTATTCGAAATCCCGAAAAAGATCCCTCCTGGCCGCTACGAGCTGGCCAATTATGGCGATGTCAGCCAATTTTGGCACGGCACACTGCTGGTTTACACGGTATTTTCCGGGGACAAGGCTCATTCGAACAAAGTCGACATACAACGGCTCCGAGCAGTTTTAGCCTCCACCGAGTATTTCTCAGCACTGACGTGAGATCCAAGATGGCCCAAGCGTACCAAATAGTACGTGCCATTTTGACCATCAAGAACGGAATCACGCCGGACCGGCACACAGTTACCGGTCCTTTCATCCATTGCGTCAAGTCCATACGCTGGCCTCAATGGTGCCTGTACATATTGTACTTGTGCCACCCGCCGAATTCCGGTACTTCGTTCCACAGCCAGAAAGCTTACTTAACACCATGCATTGCACTACCCCGCGCTCGCATGGCCGCCTGTAGAAAAGTCTACGAGAATAACTCTCGGGATACAGTTATGTGCAAAACTAACTCCCCCTTTGGGGTGGAAGTCTCTTTTATAACCAATGATAATAAATGATGACTGTACATAAGAGTACAAAACGCTACCTTTGCTGTAAGCCAGAAGTGGGGAAGATGCACATTGAAAGCCATTAATGGCTGCTTACAGTAAGTACTTCTCGGTACTCATTGCAGATGATCCCTACAGAGAGACTCCTCCCCGTGGGGTCAGTGCGCCTTACGGTCTGGAGTACTTTCATAAGGCTTAGGGGTACATTTTGTTCCGGTGTCTTGACCCGCCATCTCAGTGGCTACCCCTACAGTAGTGTAGCAAACCCACCCAAGCTTGCAGAAGCCTTGCCTTCAGTAGTTACAGTAGGTTCTCCAATCACAAGGTTGTCATTTTAATCAAGAATAGCTTAGATGCATAGGTTACGAAAGCTGCATAGCGGTAATTCGTCGATTAGCTTGTCACCTAGCCATCCATCTTCCATAGGTTCAAGGTACTGCAGGACGCTTGAGTGTAGGGATGGTTCTGACCAAGAAGCTCGGCTTGCAATCGGAAACAGTCTTCCATCATAGATATAGCCTCAGCTACCCGGTCTTGACTATGCCACGTAATGGCGAGGTCGTGCATACTGTAAGCAGTGTCGGGATGCTGGTCACCTAGAACTTCCTTTCGCAATGCTAGCACTTCCCCCGAGATCTTCTCGTCCTCGCCATACCTCCCTTGCTGGTGGTATGTGGCTGCGAGGTCTGCCATGCTCTTAATCGTGTCGGGATGCTTGTCGCCGAGAACTTCCTTCCGTAATGCTAGCACTTCCATATATATCGTCTCTGCTTCGTTATACCTTCCCTGCTGGTGGTATGTGGTTGCGAGTTCTGCCATGCTCTTAATCGTGTCGGGATGTTTGTCGCCGAGAACTTCCTTCCGTAATGCTAGCACTTCCACCTTTATCGTCTCTGCCTCGTTATACCTCCCTTGCTGGTGGTATGTGGTTGCGAGTTCTGCCATGCTCTTAATCGTGTCGGGATGCTTGTCGCCGAGAACTTCCTTCCGCAATGCTAGCACTTCCACCATTATCGTCTCTGCCTCTTTATACCTCCCCTGCTGGTGGTATGTGGTTGCGAGTGATGCCATGCTCCGGAGCGTGTCGGGATGCCTGTCGCCTAACGTCTTACGTCGAAGCTTATGTGCCCTCCTGTCTACTGGCTCCTTCTCTCTCCATCGCCCCCGGTCATATAAATAAGCCGATACCCGACTGAGGAGTGCCGATGCTTCCACCTCGCCCTTACAGAGCTCTGCCCATTCGCCCACCCGCTGTGCATGGACGAGATACCTCTCGCAGTCGTCCCAAAGTTCCCGTCGCCGCTCAGGAAACAGATCACAAATAGCATGGAGTGCAACATGTGAGAAATGCGCCTCCTCCGCCTGCTTCTTACTCAGGTTGTATCGGGTGGCCTCTTGCATTAGCTTGTGCATCTCATAAGCACGACCCTGCTCAGACGCAAGAAGACGCAGGAATGAAAACTCTTGAAGACGGGTAGCAGCCTCGATGATTTGCTCGTCGTCTTCAATCCCGTCTTCACTCCCATCACTCTCGTTCTCGCTCCCCCGCCTGTTCGGGTCGGAACCTCGTGCCGATTCTCTATCGTAGGACTCTGCGATGTTGTGAATCAGTTTCAGGGGAATGTTCTGATTGTCTAAGAAGGCCAGAGAGTGTAGGATATCGTATGCCATCTTGTTCTCCTGTCGTATATGCTCGACGGAGATGTCCCATGTCTCGAGGACGCTGTTCGATACTTGCCGCCTCCGATGGCGGTCAAACTCGTTCTCTTGAAGCATTTTCCACCGCTTCCTGCGGCTGCGAAGCTTGGACATGTATTCCCTGATCGGCGTCGATGTTCTCCGCATGTATGCCGCGGCCTGCGATATGCTGAGCGGGAGTCGACCAAGCTCTTGGAGCAGTTCTTCCGCGTCTGCGACTTCGTCGTCGCTAATCGTCTCATTTCTGACGGATTCGAAGAGCAGCTTTGCCTCACTGTCCGTCATATGAGCCACTTCTATCCCCCGCTGGGGACCAACAAGGCTGCCCACGATCCGCTTGTCGCGGCTCGTCCACAGCACCAGTCCCGCAGTGCCCCGCGGCACAAAATCGTACAGGTTGGATGTCTCGTCTGCCGACTGGCCCTGAAGTGCGTGTCGCGGCGTCTGTCCGACTCCAAACAGCCCCAGATCGTCTGCATTGTCGAGGACTAGCAGCCAGCATGGGTCCGCCTCGATCCGTCCGCGCACTGCTGCTAGCAGCTCCGCACCCTCGAGATTGCCTGCCAGCCCCAGCCTTGTGCTAATCAGCTTGTAATCCTGTGTGAACGTGGTCCGGTCATCGGCGTGGACCCAGAAGATCGAGCAAGCGGGGTCGCCGCTTCGCTTGTACGCGTACGCGAGCGCAATCTGCGTTTTCCTTTGTCTGTCAGCGTGGAGAGACTTACGGGCAACAGGAAATCCTACCCGGACCCGCCTAGGCCCCAGAGGGCGGCGCTCTGGGAGGGTGAAGACACGGGAAGTAGCCTGTCGAGGTTGGCAAAGATGTGGTCACGAATGACGACATCCTCGTTGCGCGGAAATGGTAAATTGCGGACCACGATCCGGCTTGACCGGTGGGGCAGGTGATAATTGTGGATGTCGCCTTGGTGGATTCTGCTTCCGTCGCCAAACCAGTTGCCTTGAATGTCACGTCGCTGTTGCTCTTGCCGATTCATTCTATTCGCAGCTCGTCTTTGCGGAAGTGTGCGTCTGGAAGAAGTGAATAGGCAGAGTTCCCAGAAATCAGGCTTGAGGAGGCTTGCAGTTTGACCCCGCACTTCCTAAATCGCCCAAGTCAGTTCGTCTGTGAAAGGAAGATGGCCTTTTCGATCCGGCCTACTTGTCGCGGACACGATTGATGGATGGTAGTCACGAGACCTGCAGCCGAACGAATGAGAAGTTTTTTTGAGCGACAGATGAAGTCAGGCACCAGCATGATACGGCTTGCACAACCTGGCCATCATCAACATGGTATGAAGTGCTTCTATCAAAGCAGCTGAAGTGGTCGCTAACTGCAGGCAGGCCGAAGTCATAGGAACCGCTGCGAGCATCATTGCCCTCGTCGGAACCGTTTCCACATTGATCCAGGAAGTCCGGAGCGTACGGGATAGAGTCCGAGGTGCGTCTAAGACATTCGACGATATTTCCGGGCAGCTGGACGGCCTAGAGCGTTCGCTTAATCTCGTCCGCGAGGAAGAACGCTTGCAGACAGCTGGGGTAGAGCAGCAGGTAGAGGCCATCAACAAGGTCGCCCTAGAATTGAGAGCCTTCTTGGTTCGACTAGCGTCCGTCACGCAGCAGAGAGGATCCTTCTCACAGGTAGTCTATATGTTCAAGTCCGGAGACAAGAACGACAAGCAGCTTGAAGATATTACACGTCGGCTCGACCGAGAGAAAACTCAGTTGATACTACGTATCTCCGTGGTTCAGGTCGGTCTGTTTGGGAACCTTAAGGACGGCTTTCGTGTTGCATTCAATGTGCTCCAGGAGACGAACACGAGGGTGAAGGAGATGCTCGGAATCAATCTGCGTCTGGCCGAACGTCTGACGGCTAGACATCCCCAGCAACCAGGTACGTAGAGTCAGTACGCAACAGCATACGGAGAGCAGACACTGATCTGATCTGGCAGCGGATGGCATCATTCTGCTCGACAAGTCTGATGCAGAGAGCCTAGGACTCACCGAACAGCAATTTGTCGCGGCCACTGATACCGCATCAGTTGACGCGGATGAAACGTCGATCTACGACAACATCACACTGGGTCAGGCACGAATAATGACCGGCGATGTCGGCGTCGAGGGCTGGCTTAGGACGGCCAGGCGTAAGACAACCATTGCGCACAACCGGTTTGGACAGGATGTGCGGATCATGACAGGTGACCAAGGAGGGGAGGCGGCAAAAAGCTTCAACGCGAATTTTTGGGGTTAGGACGGAAAGGGCGGATTCAAGATGCATGGTCATTATTTCTCCTCTCCAGATGGCTCGCCTGGGGATGGGTTAGATTGTCCTCTTGCAATCTTCTTGTCCTGCCCTACGACCCTGATCTGCATTTGCAAATACGACTTGAAGTTGCCCGATATGAGGTTTTGATCCTCTCCGATCTCTTTCGGATGCGATTCTTGACTGAGCCAAAGAGATACTCGATTGGATTCAGATCCGGCGAATACGGCGGCTGGTATTCTATGATCACGCTTGCTTCAGCAACCATCTCCGTGATGCGTGGGGAGAAGTGGAATGACGCATTATCCATAAATATGACGGATCGTGGCTTTGGATATCTGCCACAATACGGCAGTAACCTTTCGAGGAAGCCCTCAGCCACGTGAACATCCGTATTCTCATCATATACCTCACAATAAATAATTCCGTCTACGGTGTATGCCGCCAAGATTTGCACTCTCTTCCTTCGATGAAACCGCTTGTTCTGCACCGGGGTGACACCTTTCGGGGTAACCACCTGAGGCTGGACCAACCCCTCTAGTACTGTTGGTAGACTTCTAGTGGCGTCAGGGTGCTACTGCAGCCTTTCAGAAGCTCCTTTACCGCCTATATCAAGTTATATAACGATTCGTTGCAGCATAAGCACCTCGATTATTGCTGAGGGGGCCGCCGCATCGCTTACTTGCATAATATGCTTCGTCACCTGGCATCTCCTAGTCAGTTTGACGGAGCAGATATCATAGGATAGCAGATAGAGTACCGCATATTATAAGGTTCGTGACGATGGTATGGGATATACGCCGATGACACTTATTTCTCGAAGACCTGACAACGCCGCTTCACATCCGTCATAACAGTCAGATTAGCGATATAGAGAATCTGATATCCACTCAGTTAGCCGGTCGACCCCTCACTCTTACAGCGCCTATACGGACAAAACCACCACGCCCTTACGAGGCAAGCATTGATTACGTCTCCGCTTCTAATGAGCTAATACCGAGCGATAGTCTACATCAAATCGTCGCTAGGGTTAGCTATACCGTAAACATTCCGGATTCTATCAACGAATCTGAAGTTCTAAACATCGATACATCCCCGACCCCTACAAATGTCGTTTACAAGGACGATCGCCACTGGACGTTATCCTTATCTTTCTATATCAACGGCACACCAAAGCAATAAAACCGGACATAGTAAATGGTCAGGACAACACTACATTAAATTCCGAGATACCGGAGCAGTTTAAACAGGAGGAATATAGTCTACCGTCAAGCTAGCACGAGTCATCAGATATATAAACCAACCGTCAACATCCTAACAACGAACACAATCGGCGACGATCAAAGCTACTTCGCTTCGGCGCTCAAAGGAGAAACGCCTCGCTCCAGAGCGCTCTTAGACAGCAACAAGCCTCCGACGCGTTCAGGCACGAACTCCATCGCCGTATTAACTCACAGACATCTCTATCCCCTACAATTCTCGTACAGACCGCCCGTCTTACCTCGTATACCAGTAACTTTCAAAGATAACTATCTTGCCTCTAGGGAATCAACTGAGCTTCATAGAAAAGTATTAATGTCACTCCGATTTCCTTCCGCATTCCCTTACCTTTCTCACAAACATTAACACGTCACCATCGAAACCCCGTAAGTAGTAATAAAAAAGTAGTAACAAAGAAGTGTCTAAACACAAAACTCACAGTCGAAAGGTAGACATAAAGCACTCTTATAGTAACGTCGGTAACCTTCAGCTTTCCTCCGTGCCCTTACCAGAGCTAAGCACCGGCCTATTCATTACCTATCTCATTTCCTAGAAAGGGAGTTTCCGAAAGAAGAAATCTCCTGAAGAGGAAATCCCTAGAGAGGAAGTTCCCTAGAGGAAGTTCCCTAGAGAAGAAGTTTCCTAAAGAGGAAGTTCCCTAAAGAGGTAATCCCTAGAGAGGAAATCCCTAAGGAAATCTCTAAAGAAAAAGCTCTCTAAGAAGAAAGTTTCCCAAAGAGGCATTTCCCTAGAAAGGAAGCTCCCCGAAGCAGCTTCGACGTAAAAGCAAACTTCGATTCGGCCGGCTCGGCCACAAGCCAGTCACCAGCCACCTACAGATCATCTTAAACGGTAAGTATAAACCGATATACGTTATACCTCCCGTTCTCGTTCGCGCAGCGGATACCCTCATTCCAAAGCCTCACGGAGCGTCCACAAAGGGTCTCAACAGGAGCAAGTGGGTCAATTCAGAAGAAAATATATCGTATACGAACAAATCGACAACCCTCCAAACAGTCGACGTAGACGAAGTCTTACCACTCTCGCCACCTCACTATTAGTCCCAGACACGACGATACCATATCTACCGGCGATCTACAGTCCGTTAAATAAGGCCTCGTAATCTAACATAGGAGGAAAGACTAAAATTCACTAACAAGCCGTAAAATCAAGCACGACATATTCCCGACGTAACTTTTACAGGCAGAACCCCGTGGCTCTCTCTATCCACGACGGGTCGGAATAGCTATCACACACTCCCGAAACTTTCGCTTTCCGTTTAAAGCAAACAAACGATCCCTCTTTCTCGACCTTTTAATTTAGCCCGTCCTCGACACATCTCGCGGCTGCCACTCGTTAACGGAAGGATCCATCGAAACGCGCTTCTCCTCAATTCCCCCAAGTCAGACAGAAGCCAAACCATCCACAATACAGACCGAGATTAAAGTCTCCACGGGTCCACAAGCATGGCGATTAATCCCTCTTATGATCTACGGTACAAAGGAATAGTTTCTCTCGAGCTCAGCCATGGCTTAGCTCTCCATTGCCTCCTTCTCAGAGCGTTAGCTGAGCTTTGCCTCGCAAACAGGGGTGCCCAGGCAGGATGCAATTTTATAATTGGCCTCCATATCGTAGACCCAACAGTCCCGCCTCGACCGTCTCAAACCGACCTTGTTCGGGAGGTGGGAAAGGTGGCGATATCTGGCGGAAGACAACCTGTTTCTGGAAGGAGCTACGTTAGTCCTCAACTCCTATGCACTTGTAAGAGGAAACCGACTCGATACACATGGGAAATTCGAAGCAACGCAGTCTCACACGACGGTGAAGGAAAACACTGCTCAAACTGGGTGAGTTCTGTATGAGCGTGTGTGATATGGGCAGCGGAAAAGAATCAGTGATCCTGAAGTGTGCGCAGAAAGCTTGAGGTTGGCGAGTCGATGGATTAGAAGAAATAATTGAGGACGTTGAGAAACGTGACTGAAACGGTCGGGAGAACGCCAAAGCGTTTTATAAACTGGCAGAAAAAGATACGTACTTTGATACCTGAGGACATAACCAGAGAGAAATAATTGCTGCCTGAGGCTGTAGGATGACCCTGATTTCCTGTTCAGGAAACCGTCAGATACAATGTACTTCCACGCGGAGGAAAATAACTAAAGTAATAATAATAATAATAATATAATAATAATAATAGCCTTCGACCTCGGACGTAGGCATATCTTCTCTCCTATCTCCTCTTACTACCTTGGTCTGTTACTTGCTTCTGGATTAATCAACGTATCTCTTTTCACTGAAATCTTCTTTTACTTACTTCGCTTCCCCCTCTCATGTCGTTCCCTTACGACATGTTATTTCCTACGTAGATTACGCTGTCCGGAGTACTTCCTAAAACTAAGTTAGGAGTATCTCCTTTTATTAAAAGAGCTACGCGCACTAGTAGTAAGGTTAATCTGGAGATTTAAGTTTAAATTTATTAGTAAGGTCTTTTCGAATTACTAGTTAATTATTCGGCGTACGTTTAAAGCGTAAACTAGTCGAGATTTACCGTAGTTATAAAACTTATACGTTTACTATAACTCTTCATCGTTCGTACCTGTCTTTTACATGTAGGTTTCTAGTGTTCTTACTCGGTATTGCCTTATTATAACCTTTATTAGTTTCTTTTTATTTATAAAAAGTTAGTTTAAAAAGTAAAGAATCTATTCGGTTTCGTTTAAATAATTATCTTATTAGAGATATTTTAATATATTCGATACTTCGGCTTTATTTAAAGTATTAATAAGTAGTTTTTTTTCGTCTTCCGTTTTAAGCTTTCGTTTGTAAAGATATTATAAAGTCGTCAAATATATTATAAGTTTACTTAATAGTTTTATTTAAAATTCTATTAAAAAATTAAAGTACGAGTTAGTATTTAAACTATTATAATCCGATATAAACGCGTTTATTTACGAATTAACTTTATATCTTTAAAGTATTTCTTTTTAACTGTTTTCTTTGTCGGTATATTAACTAAGTCTTCTTATTTGGACTTTAACTTTTTTCTTCGTTTTTTACCCGTATTATTTATTTATATTAATACTCTTATTATTATTTTAATAACGTTAAATGTAATTTTATTTAATCGAATCGTCGTTTATATATTATAAATAAGTTAAAAATAATATATAGAAAAACTAAGTCGAAATATAATTACGTAAAACATTTTAATAAAGAAAAAAAATATTATTTAGTTATAAATTACTAATATCAAAATATAAATTTTAAATGTTATTATAATGAGTACTAAAAATAAAAGCTATATAAGACTAAAAGTACGTACGTTAGTCTTAATATAATATAATTAAGTACATTAAGTAAACAAACATTTCTTATATTTTTCGTATATTTAATATTTCTCTTCCTTTTTTATTTCTTTTATCTTCGTAGTCCGACGTTTTAACTCTATCGTAACTATTTTATCCGTCTAGTAGTTCTATAGTATAACTTAATGCTATTCGACTAGCTCTCTAAGACCCTATTAATAAACTTAAATTAAAAAGTCTTAAAAAACACCCTATACGATAGAGTACGTCCTTTTAGAAAGCTTTACTACTTAGTCGGTTAAATAGTTAGTCGGATCGGGTCGTTACGACTATAGTAATTCGACTTTAATATTGTATAAGGCGTACTTAGTTACTCCGGTAAGAGAAAAGGAAGGAAGAATACTTACTTTAGATCACGTAGTCTTTCAAACTTAAGTAGCGAAATCTTAGGCCTTAAGTAGAGTTCAAAACCTAAGTTATGAGATTTCGTAACCTAGGTTTTAAGATAAGGCAACGCTTCTAGTAGATAGTCCTACTCGTAACCTTAAAGTAAATCAGCTGTTTAGTCCTTACTATAAACGGATTTATATTAAACGATCTAAATAACAGCTGTAAGAAACTTTCTTTAGCTCTTTACGATAGCTATTCGAGTACATAAAAGACGTTTAAAAGTTCTCCGTCCTATCTATTAACTAATTAGAAATTATAGTCTACACTTCGTTTTACGGATCCTAAGAAATGAAGTCTACCCTTTTATTTTGTAGGGTTGGAAAATGAAGTATACTGCGCTTTAGATGACCATACTAGGAGTAGGGTACTAGGGGGTAGTAATTAAACTCTTATAAGCGCTGAAAATAAAAGCTTCTTATAAAAGAGAATATAGGTTTTGAAAGACTGAAAATAAAAAGTTCATAGAACGAAATCTAAGAATAAGTAAAGTTTAATTCTCTTTTACTTAGTAGAAGTTATTTTCTTGACGTCCTTCTTATAAAGAACCACGCACACTAGTAACGACTTTTTACGACGTTACATGTCTTTTATTTCCCGGTTAACCTTACTTATGTACTTACTTACTAGCGAACTCTTTCTTAACTTTAGTATTTCTCTCGTTACAGCTGCCCTATCGGAGCTCGAGGTCCTTCCTATGTGCTTTTCTTAAATTTAAAGTCTTAGTCTTGATCGGCTTGAGGTGAACTTCTCGGGAGAGCATGGCGCGGGGGATAAAGAGTAGTCGCCCCTTTCTCTATCATGTATGTGTATTTGGAGGGTTGACCTACATGCTCATTTGATGACTCTAGCTGCTCAAGGTAGTCGCATTTTATCTACTTAAAATCATTGAACTTCGCAAGATCTAACTATCTAGCAGTGTAGCCGCCATCGACGCTGAAGTCCGCGCCAGTGGTATATGAACTAGCATCACTTGCAAGATACAAGTAGATGCCTTTTAATTCCCTCGGATCCGCATCTCGCATCAAAGGAGTTAAGCTAAACCACTGCTCCTTCATCTCAAACGGGCAGTCGCCCGAGATGATAGTGTCGATGTATCCGGGGCTTACCGAGTTGATTCGACCTCCCCAACTCGCCCACTCAACCGCCAGGCTCTTAGCGAGGTGAATGCACCCCGCCTTGCAAGCATTGTAGCAGGTTTGTTCTTGTGGGACGTTTACAGCATGCCCACTCATGCTCGCAGTGATGATACCAACGCCGTGCTTCTGCTCGCGGAAGACGCGGCCAGCGGCACGCATGCAATAATACGCGCCGTCAAAGTCGACAGCACGGACATTCCTCCAGTCTTCAATTTTGTCGTCCAGACCACTGGCTTTAGTAGGAATGCCAGCATTGGCAATCATCACGTCTAAGCGACCAAAATCCTTCACGGCCTGGGAGACAGCCGCTTCGACCTCGTCATAGTTGCGAACATCGACCTTGTAAATCCTAACCTTGACGCCGAAATCGGAAGCAATCTTGCTAGATAACTTTACAGCATTGGGAGAAGTGTGATACCATAAAGCAAGCTACGGAGAATCGTCAGCATATACATTATGCGGCATAACCCGTTTAATTGCTCACATTAGCACCAGCTTCAGCAAGACCTCGAGAAACCTGATAACCAATACCGCCGCAACCCCCAGTGACAATAATAGTCCGTCCGTCTAGTCGAAATGACTTGAAAACACTGTCCTCGATGGGGGGGTTGCACCTGCGAATGGACTGTCGTCCACTGTTTCCGTTGGTAGTTGACATGATGGAGGGGAGCGATTGTACGTAGAATGCCGGAGGCAATCCAATTGTCTCTCAGATGCTCGTAAACAAGACAAAACTTTGATTGAAGAGTGTAGATAAAACTACTGCTCCAGGACTCCCACTCAAACCCTCAAATACTTTTTCTCTTGATGCCCAGACGTGGGGCCTTGAGCAAGGGGCATGGTAAGGAACTAGGGCGACTTTAGCTGCTCGGACATCAGTCACCCGAAGAGACCAGGCCAACTCAGGACCCACAACTTTCGCAAGAGTTTCCCGTCCGCCTGATCGACTGATTTCCATGTCATTGCATCTCTAGAGTCTAGCGGTTGTTGGGAGGCGACCGTGGTCCTAACTGTTTCCTGGTAGTGTTCGTCTCTTCCTCTACCGTGTACTGCGAGTCTTCGGAGTGGGCATCCTTGATCACACGGCGCTCTCCTCTAAGCTCTCTATCAGTACATCGTACCGCCCATGGCTGTGCCTCATCACATATTCTCCGTTTACCATGTCATTTTCCTCTGCTCTCTTGAGTGCCTTCTCCATTGAATCCTCAATCCCTACTCGGAGGTGCCGCGCTGCGACCCGGTTCCTTGCCAACATCGGGTCTACCTTGACTAGCCACCTATCATCCACAATATCTGCAATCTCGTTCCAGGGAGCTTCATCACTGAGCAGATAGTTGCCTTCCAAAATGCAGACCTCGGTATCGAGTCCCACTGTCAGCCCGTCTGTGACCGGATCCTTGATGGCGTGATCGAAAGTCGGTGCCATAACGGCGTTCTGTCCTGCTCCAGCCCGGAGATTGCGGACTAGGTCGACCACGGCAGCCCCGTCAAAGGTCCAGGGTGCACCTCTCCGGGCGAACGCCTCCGCCGCGTTAGGTAAGGCGCGAAGAGCTGCTAGTGAGAGATGGAAGCCGTCGGCGGAGATGGCCACAATAGAGGGACTTGATTGCAGGGCAGCCACGTAGTCAACGACGTGTTGGGCGATCGTCGTCTTCCCAGATCCGGGAGGACCGGCTAGGGCGATAAGGAGCCGTTTCTGTCCTTGGGACTGCTTCTCAATCCATTCTCGCTGCAGGCGCTGGGCTAGGAGTTGGTAGGTGGTATCCATGTTAACCATTGGTGCCGTCACCTGACAGACATCTCGTCCAGCGCTCCTTCAGGACTTTCTCATCACTCTACATATATTTCCAACGAGTGATTTGGCGCATGCTCTCTAATAGTTGTTTACGGGACTTTGTCACCCTCAACCTTAGCATAGTAGGCTAGGGAGTTGATACTCTATAATAAATTATTATTACATTAATAATATTTACTAAACGTAGCGTTTATATTATAAAAAACTATTAGAGCTTTTAAATAATTATATTTATTAATATATATATATATTTAATAAAATTAAAATTTAAAAAATTGAACTTAAATTTTATATTATATTAAGTTAGTATATACTATTTAAATAAATACGTAAGTAGTAAAAACTCACTGCGTAAGAATTTATTTAAATTAAAATATAACAGTAATAAAATATTTAGTAAAATAAATAAAAAAAGCTTAATTTTTATTTTTATTATTTATTAAGTAAATAAGCTTTAAGTAAAATTAAGCTTAGTGCTTTATATATTATACTTATAAAACGTAGTTTTAAGGCTTTTAAAAGTAATACTTAAGATGTATAATAAATTTAACTTAAGTATTAATTGATTAATAGTTTTAAAAAGTAAGTATAATTAGTATACATTAAGTTATTAACTTTTAAACACTAATTTATTATAAATTTAATAATTTAAAAAGAATTAAAGTAATAAATAGATATAAAAATTATAAACTAATTTAATTTTAAATAATAAAATATTAGGAAAACTTTAAAAATTAATCAAATAATAAACTATATTAAAATAAAATTATGAAATTAAAATTAACTACTTTTTAAAATATAAATTATTAAGTTATTAAAATTTTAAGATAAATTTAATATTTTATCACTCTGTGCTACCTACCGTTACTTCTTAAGTAAGTTTTCACTCGCAAAATTAATTTAGAGCGGGAAATATTACTAAGTACCATCGTAACGGCGTGCGTGTAAGGCGTCGGGACCCAGACCAATTATCATTAGCCGCCGTAAGTTTCCGTCTTGTTAGTCCTATCCTGCATTAAGAGGCCCTACATCTCCACCACGGGAATGAGTGGCGAGGGATTCCCAGAGGTGACAGCCAACCCTTGAGCGGGCCACTGCAACCCGGTTCACTATGGACGCTAACCCAACTGCGGACAGTCCCAGACAGCGCGGGCTGTCCTCCTCGACTGCAGTCAATGGTGGCCCTCTATCCGATATGCCCTTCATCGGGTGATCTTGACCAGGTATGCAGGGAGCGTCGCAGGAGAAAGGCTCGCTGCAACAGGGTCTCGCCAACGTGGGATCTGTGTACCAAGCATTCCGGTCGCTTTTGACGCGAAAAGATGTAGTTCTACCCAGACATCTGACGGAAGTCAAGGCCCGGTGAGAATATGGAGGCGTTAGCCAAGCCGGTAACGCACTCTCGTCCTGCCCCATCTTCGATCATGGTCAAGCCAGAGCAGGAGCGTTCTGGTCACGCGCGGTCAATATATTGTAGTATACATTCTGACAGGCTGCCAACCCGCAAAGACGACTCTCTATCGTGCAGTCGACAGCCCTCGGCGTGGTCAGCATATTGCGCCAGCAAAAGTTAGCGACAAGAGGTCCCAAGACACTCTGGAAGGTTGATGGACTGCTGCCGGAAAAACACATCACCATGGAGAGAAGGAGCTTGTTCACCCAACTCACGCCTCATGAATGGCAGCCATGGCAAGTTTGAACGCATACCGCTTTCCATCGGCCCCTAATATAGATGAAGACCAGGATTCTCTTCACTTCGAAACTCATTTCGATTTGCCTAGAATGGCCTCTTTCATAGTGTCCGTAATCTTGACGTCGTCAATGAGACCTGGCTCCAGTTAGTTAGCAAGATTGACGATGCTGATTAGCATTTAACATGGCTTATAACCCCAGGCAATCTCATTGTCTTGTGAACAAAATTGCCGACAGCCACGACAGGTCTGATCAAGATGGCAAAATAATGCGTAGAGGTGTCGCTTGCTTTGGCGTCAGCTAGTTGAATACTCGTGTAAAGTTGGAAGAACGTTCGGTTCGTTTATGCTTTCTGCCACTCACCCGACCCTTTCGAATGCTCTGGTTGACTCCGGCACGCCCAAGGCGTGTGGTGAAACCAACCCACCGGACAAGGAATTGAAAATATTTCCGAACAAACGCTTGGTAACGATACACGAATTCGCTGATACGGCCCACTCGTGGTAGCGGTCACTAATGCGTTGAAAATCCCTGCTTTCGCTTCCGTGATGGGGACCGCTTACTCTATAGGACCTACTGATGATAGCCGTCAGGTGTCAGCCTTCAACGACCAGTACCTGTCAAGTATGCCGGTTACACAGCCCACGTTCACGACGACCCCGTTCCATCGATGAGAGGAGAATTCGACTGGACTCCTCAGGTGCAGGCCGTCGCGTCCGGACAAGTCAGCGGCACCTTGATGCCGGCTACGGCAATCTCGACTTCATCTGCGCCCGGGCTTCAGATCGACAGCACGTCTACTACTCCCTCTTCCGACGTGGTCTACCAAGTGATTCGACAGGCCGAAAAGGAGCCACCTCTTCCTGACCTGGCCGAATCCCAAAAAGTCATGCCTGAAGGACCCAGCTCGGGCATCAAGGCACCCTACAACGCTGCCTGTCTCGTTACTGATCTTGGAATCGCTGTCTACACCAATAATCGTACACAGACGCGATATCTACGGCGCCGTTGCGAGAGATGACCGGAGATATGGGAAGACAAAGCCCTAATTCGACTTCCTGAAGATCTTATGATAAAGATACCCCTTGTTGACGGCTACAAGAACACCAAACCGAACACCTGTTCTAACATACGTTTCCAAGTTGACTTCAACCCTGTTCGCTAACCCATCTCTGTCCATCGCTATCACCGCCACCGGCTCCCAAGTACTCGATCCACGCAGCATCATCACCCATGATCAAGTCGGTAGCCTCCACAGGTGCAACATTCGGCCACATCATAGGGATCACGCTATTGATCTGCGTCTGCGGGCTGTCCTCGGTTGGCCCGATGTTCTCATAGTTGCCGTCGTGCCCATTAATACTGAATTCTAGACCACCTCCTGGAGCTGAAGCTGAAACAACCCCATCTTGAACACTCATGGCGATGTCGGATATTTCCTGATCCAGGTACTTCCCGCACAGCTCAGTAATAATCTGATATGATCGCGCCGCGCTGGAATTCACCACGGCTAGGGCGGTGGTGGTCCTCAAGGTTGTGGTGATCTGGATGCGCCAGTCGGCGGCTCTCGAGGCTAACGGTTCATTGCGCAGACAAATGCACGGTATGAGTGCAGACTGGAAGAGGAAGTAACTACATGCACACAGCGTCATCCTCTGTGTTAATGTTCCAGCTTATTTCTCTTGATAGTTATGGGAGAGATGAAGATTGGGATGAAGGGTTAAGGAGACGGACTCACAGTGCATACCAGGCCGCCAGCCGATCATGACTACGCTCGTTCTCCTCCCAATACTTGCTTATCGACTCAATGGTGAACTTTGCATCCTCCAAGCAGCGCTCGTAGGCCTGCTCGCTCTCGGGCGAGTAATCACCCAGCTGCCCGTTATTATTTCTGCCACTACCTTTAGTAACACTTTGGCGCGCATGTAGTAGAGCGCGCCGCACCACGATGGGCCGGTACATGATGATACGAAAGTTACGGTACCGCCACGTCATGACGGCGTGCGCGAGGGTGAACCTCGATGCGACAGGCGCGCCTTCTTTCCAGTAAGACGGGACATTCTCTATCCACGGCGCCAGGTGCTTTTGATCCAGGTGCGTGAGCTCCTCGATCGACGGCAAGGGTTTTGAAATCACGCGGGTGTAGATGGGCGCGGTGGCGATGTGAAAGCTCGCTTGGATGCGCACGTGGGTGTACGGCGTGATCTCGTTGCTCGCGGGCGGGTAGCTCTTGGATGCGGCAGTGAGGTCGCGGTCATTCACGTTCATGGGCAGAGACACCTCGCTATTCTCGAGGGGAAAGACCAGCGGCCTGCTAAACGTGATGGTCCCACCCACATCAAACACGCAGAGGCACCACCAAATCCGTCGGCGGATTTCCATGTTCAGCGGCGAAATGTTCCAGCCCTGGAACTCCTTCTGCAGACCGAGCCCCATGGCCATGCGTACCGCCAAACCAAGGTAGTTATAGGAAGAATTCGGCTTGTCCCGCTTCTGCTGGTAGTTGGATATTAGCGTCAGGGCCTGGACGAGCGTAAGGTTACCCATCTCCAGGAAGTTGAATGATAGAATAGAGCGTGCCTGTGCGAAGAGCTCCAGGTCAAGCTTATTCATTTTGTCGGTTGCGGAACAGAAGACTCCCAGGGCGGCAATGACGTACGCGAGGACGACCCAGGAGTCCCCGTTCGGCCTTGGGATTACCTCGCAGTACTGCGCGCGAAACGTCGGTTCGTGAATGATGGGGTAGCTGAGATGGTACTGGTAAAAGTAAGCATCGACCATCGAGTCGGTGATGTGTTTGTTCATGTTCGGCTGGGTTGTGATACCCGGCATCATCAGGTCATTGTTGCTGTATCTTGCGAACTTCGAGCGGTCACGACTACCCTTCACGGGCTCGAGGATGCGGAGAAGAGCAGCACCCGAAGCAACGCCCAGATATCCCGATTCTCTGTCGCCCATAGTCAGCGAGGCCATGCCGTCTAACCCGGGTGTTCCGTCGTCGCCTGAGTCGTTCATATTGTCTTCTCGAGGAGACGACTGTCCAACCGTTTCCTGCTCGTCCCATTCGAAGTCCCCAGAGGCCGGGGGCCTTTCCAACGGATTTCCTTGAGTCTCTGCTGTTGCAGCAGGACCGTTGCCCTTTGCAGGAACTCCAGGTGGTTGCATAATTTTGCTGTGATCCGGGATGGGTGGTGGTGGATTCAATGGCAGGGTAGCATAATTTCGGCTCTCTAGGTCGTTGTTCAACCGGAAGACATCTGTCGCTGCTGCCGGTTCCTGGGTAGTCGCCTGATTCAACGAGTTCCGCGTCAAGGAGCAACCTTGTCGTTCGATGTCTAAACTGGCTGGGCTGATGGCATCATGATTCTCCTGGGACTGTTGGCGCAGGTTCACCCTTGGTGATGTTGCCGCGACTCCTCCGGAATTAGCAGATTGTCGGCGCGGAGGAGGCATATATTGCCTCATCTGGCGAAGCATCGCTTCTGCACGCTCTAATCTTTCTTCCACCTCCGTAAGGTGTCTGCGAAGCCCAGTCTGTTAGCATTCGAGATTCTGCAGCAAGGGCATGAGTCCCGCAAGTTCTGTTCTTGCTCACCTCCTTGTCAACGGCGTTCTCGCGTGCTTCTCATAAAGACAGTGGCGACGGTGCTTTAGACAGAGATCACATATGGGAATGGCCTTGTTGCATTTCAACTTGCGCCTCCGGCATTCCTTGCACGCCTGCTCTGCTTGGCCAAGAGTGAGCTCGAACGACATCTCCATATTGTCTAGAGCAGGTGGTGCTTCGGAGGCGCCAATGCTCGCAGCCGGAGGGCCGGGGTTCCCATCGCCGAAGATGACGGACGCACTAATCTCGGGATCTTTCGTCATGGTGAATTAGCTCCCTGCTGCTGAGGCGTGGAGGCTGCTGGGCTGGGCATTTCAATATCTCTGTGCCGTCGGTCTCGTTTTCTCTCCCCTCACCCACGCTTTAAGGCCGAAATCTCGGGAATTAAGGCTCGGAGGGGGGCATCTCGTGGTTCCTGCGCTCCGGAATTGCCCACCACCTGGTCATAAGATCACAGGATTGGATCCGCATCCTCAGGATACTATGTAACGTGTTGTATTCTGTACCCAAGAACCTTACCAGGCGCTGTACACCCTAACTGGCCACCTGTACCTACTATGGTAGTGCAAAATTTGACAGGAGTCTCGACGGGCGAGCGGCCCCACTTGATGCCGGCGGTCATTCCGCGGTTTAGTTACCAGGTGTGACCAAATAGTGTATACATACAATAAGATAGGATGTACTTACCATGCGTTACGGGTACGTATTCAGAAGGTGCCATTAGGTTGATTGGTGCGGAGAAGGCCTTCGTGGCAAATTGTGCTGTAAGTACCCCTCAGTGTGGTGCTGCTTCCCCGCATTTGGCATGCGACTGTAACCACGCCGTATGTCTCACCAGGAACAAGATTCAATTGAACTTGAGTGAAGAGACTGACACCAAGGATTATCTTCGAGATCCTAAGCCTGGTTTTTGGGGTGTCTAAGATTAATAACTGAACCTAGCTTGTTTACGTCGAGCTATTTACGATCTCTACCTCACTTAGTCAAGAGCAATATCAGGACTTGGCCAAGCAACAGTCTACGCACTGCGGTGCCAGTGGTCCAGATACGCTGTAATAAGCAAAATAGAGCGAGTCAGCTCGTCGACGCCTTAGCATAGAGTCTCAAATTTCAAATACAGAAAATCTAGCTCTGAGATTAATGTTAGACTGGCGAGCTTGGTCACTTCAAAAAGAGTCTCCTCCCGCATCTTTCAACCATCCTCATGAACGTCTCCCTCATCAGCAGCGACGTCCACGTTCAGTTCTTTCAAGATCCGAACACCTTATCATAAGTGGTTTCCTTTCTCACACTCTCATAACGCGAATAGGTCGTCTCGAGCCCCTCCTTGGGCTCAACCCTCTCTCCACTATCATCTTTCCTCTCCGTGACCACACCGACATCTTTCTGCTCAGGTTTGTCGCCGAAAATTAGCGCAATCTCCTCCAGGCTGTGCCCCTTGGTTTCTGGGAATAGAAGGTACGTCACGACTAGGAACACGACCAAGAAGCAGCAGAACACAATGTAGTACCGCCACGAAATGTTGTCGAGTCCGACAGGGTTGACAAAGGCCTGGATCACCAGGCTACAGTAGATGGCGGCCAGCTCGACGGCAATGCCCTTGCTGCGCAGAGAAAAAGGGAAGATTTCAGTCGGGTAGGCCATCAGCAGCGGCGTATAGGCGATGTCATAGTGGAAGTAGAACGTGAATAGGCACACGATGACGACGATGCCTGCGGCTGTCGACCCGGTCTCATCGTTTACGGCCGAGCACGCCGTCCATACGATATAACTGATAAGCATGCCGACGCCGCTCCACAGAAACAGCGTCCTCCGCCCGAGCCTATCAACCAGGATGGCGGCGGCGAGCGCGGATGCGAAGTTGAAGATCTGCAGCAGGCCGTTGATCAAGGTCTGGGTGAACGAGGCCCTGATGCCGATAGTGTCAAGGACTAAGGTGAGGTAGTAGCTGACAACGCCGATGCCGTTCCATTGCGCAAACGCACCGACGCAGATAGCAATCACAGTCCGCCGCGTGTTCCCGGGAGTTGCAAACAATGCCCCCCAACCAGCCGTTTCCCCTGAGAGTTTCTCTTGTCGAATCGTCTCGGCGATCTCGGCTACCTCGAAGTTGACGAGGGGACTCGGGTAAGTGTTCGGGTTGGGATCGTGATACTTGGACAGCAGGGTGGCGGCATCATCGGTGCGGTCCTGGGCGACGAGCCACCGAGGGGACTCAGGGACCCAGTACAAGAACAGAAACTGGACGAAGGGGAAAGCGGCTTGCAGGATCGAGGGCGCACGCCAGGACCAGGTGGACTCGTATTTTTCGCAGCCGAACACAGACCAGGACGCTACGATAGCACCTTGTGAAGGCAGTCTGGGTGAGTACATACTCTGCCACCACAACGACGTTTGATCTCTTCTCGATACCCAGAAGCGCTTTGGTGCCAGGTGACATTTGGCACAGCCTTGTCTCAAGCCTCCAAGTACCAAGAAGAGTTCACACGCACGGATTCGAGATAATGACATACCAAAGTAGTACATTGTCCAATACGCCGCAGTGTATTTCCCGCGATGGGTCGGATACGCCAACTCAGCAATGAGCATCGGGCTTGGCTGCACCACGAACATGCCTCCAAACCCGACGATGAGGCGCGTGACAATAAACATGGCGAGGTCCACGGAGGCGGCTTGGATAATTGTAGCGATGATAATCATGATGAGGCCGGCCAGTAGGACAGGCTTTCTTCCATATCTATCCGAGAGATCGCCGACGAAGGGAAGTGACAGGACGGACCCTAGGGACTGGGCGGCATTAACAAGGCCGAGCATTGCCCCCTCTGGATTGTGATAGAAATCCTTCCATTGTCGGAGGGACTGTAGGCCATTCATGAGCGAGCCTAAGAAGAGGAGAGGCCACTTTCAGTCCACAAACTTTGCTACGAAGACGAAGAGGGAAATTGCGATTTACGAACCATCGTATCCAGCAACTGAGGATGACAGCAGTGGAATGATAAGCAGGACGTTGAGGCGGAGCAGGTGAGGTTGCTGGAACCACCATTTGTCCGTCTGAGGCAGCACTGCGGCTAATGCCTCACCGACGATGTTTGCATCCTTCGTGACCATGATGACTGATGAATGCCCGAGTTTGTAGACGATTCCAGTCAAATACACTTATGCAGATCGCGTATTCGAATTAACAAGAAATAAAAATCTTGACACGTTCAGACGACTGAGACGCTACTATGATTATGATCAGACACAGCTTTTGTAGAAAGTCGAGCCTTGGGACACTCGTCTTGTTACAGGGTGCTTGACACCCGCATGTGCTGACTTAATTAGTCGTCTGTCTGCGGAGGCCGGGGACGGCGAGACGAGTGGAGACAACCATAGTCTAACTAGCAGAGACAACCTCGGACAGAATAAACTGCAGTCTGGAGAACAGTCAAAAACACGTTACGTGGATCGTTTCTTCCGCCGGAAATACAGGTCCGCAAGCTAGCTATTCCTCCGTTAGTGTAAGACGCGCATCGCGAATGCGCCATCCCCCACCGGGGAATAATCTGGAGCCACGGCATATTGCGGGGTCCGGGGCAGCGCATTGGGGATTACACATACCGTACTACTGGACAGTGGGTGTTGTAAGTGTTGTAAGTTGTACCATGTATATAATCTCAAGTAACTCAGTAATTACTATTAGTATAAACCTCATGTTAATATATTCTTAACTTTCTATAAATTTAATAAAATATAAGATGAAAATATTTTTTTCTTATTATTAAATATATTTTAAGCTATTTTTACTATGAAAAAACTTCTTTAATATATTAATTTTTATATTTTAATTTTATTAATATATATATTATATTATAAATATTTAAGTTTATATGAAATGAAGAATTTATTAACGTAAGAGTTACTAAATTATTCAAAACTATATAATATATTCAGCACACAATCTTAAACCTTAGTCATCTAATCGGGTATTCTCATAGGCGATACCTGTTTGAGCTTTACTGAGAAGTCAGGAGACCCCGGCTTGCTCTGCGTCGTTATCGATCCTCCCCATAGCCCCTGAGCCGATGTTACGGTACCATTAAAGAATCGAAGGCACAGGAATTTGTGAAGGTCGGACGGCTGTCACCCTGCAGTGACGCAAGTCTTAGGACTGGTTCGCCCAAGCTGAGAAATAGATAATATGCTATCTTGATGACACATTCGGTATGGTGACTGCAGTAGACAGGCGCATTGTGTCTGTCGGGATCTTCGGTTAGAACACGGAGGCGTTTCTATCAATTGTGAACTCCAAAGAGGCCGGAAGGTTACGGAACGAGGCTTCCTAGAGTTGCTGGTCCACGGTCCTGTATATCGTCGGCATCTAAATGCAGTCAGATCCCGCCTTTTTGAAGCTAGGGGGGCGTTCTGTAGCAATAAACGAGACAATGAAATCTCCATTCACGAGGTGCTAGTTTCTTGTGCTCGTTGAAAAACTTAACTGGTGGGTTGATCTAAGAAGGTAAGTATCAAGTTCATTCAGAGGCATCGTAGCGACATGGATAGCAACACGCGTTAAACACCTCACACAACCAGCTACGCTGGTATCACAGGACGTCTGCTTCTGCAGACATGGGCCGCATGCTCGGAGACGCCATAATGATCGTCACGCCACGCCGCGCCCCGTTACGCCACGCCTCTGCGTATGAAAAACTAGGCCGGCAGCGCTGATGAGAGGATTATACTTTCAGTTTCTTGTGTCAAAAACACTCGCGTTAGTACCGGCCTCGGCCAACCCTGTGCAGAACTCGAGTCCAATGCCGTCTGCTGTACCTTTGCCGATGACGTCGCGGCTCTCGCGGACACGGCAGCTTCCAGATATGACTTGACTTTGTCAGGTGTACAGTAAAGCCGCGGAGAATGGACTACTGTCACCCTGGCAGAGCCCGACTCCGACTGGGTCGTCTCATGTGAAGTTTCGATACTGTATGGCATCGTATTGCTGAAAGAATTCCCTTAATCAAAGGTCCTGAGTTTAATGGCTAGATTTCTAAGCAGGCGAACTACCATACTCAGTTCGACAACACCTTTTCTTAGTCTTGATCAACAGATCATGCGGTCAGTGATTCTCACCCACTGGGGGTAGTGCTGCGGACGCCTGTCACCCAGGACTGCCCAAAACCACGGCCTGACTTGCCCGCACAACACATCGCGGAGAGTTGCACACGGGTTTTATCGTGGCCGCCCTTAGAAATGAGAACTCGATATTAAACGGCGTAAGCGATATTTATACAAATTGACCGGAGCATCATCAGCGACTCCCAAGTTCTTCCCCTGGCAATAGGCACTACATGATCCAGTAATCTCAGCAAAACATAGATATGGGCACCGAAGAAATCGTAAGCCGACCAGACTGACCTCCTCCCCACCTGTGTTAGTAATATAAACCACCACTCACTCGTCCCTCGCGTTATAGAACCCCGCCTTCGTCTTGCAGTCGGTTCAGAAGGTCTCATTCGAGAACCGCGCCGTGCCCAAGCTGCGCGATGAGTGGGACGTACGTATACAGATCGAGCAGACAGGCATCTGCGGTAGCGACGTGACCTACTGGCAGCGTGGCCATATTGGCGACTTCGTGCTCAAGAGTCCCATCGTGCTCGGCCACGAAAGCTCCGGCGTGGTCGTCGAAGTCGGCAGCAAGGTGAAAAATGTCACGGTTGGCGATCGTGTGGCTATCGAGCCAGGGGTACCGTGCAGGCAGTAAGTGTACACCATCCATTTGTTCTGTTCATCCCTTCTCGTGAAGGTAAGACTAACATGTTTGATTAATCGATTGGCAGCTGCGACTACTGCCGCTCAGGAAAGTATAACTTGTGCCCAGACACAGCGTTTGCCGCGACCCCGCCCGACGATGGCACCCTCCAAAAGTACTACATCGTCGCTGGCGACTACTGCTATCCTATGCCCCCGCACATGAGCGCCGAGGAGGGTGCCCTGGTCGAGCCTGCCTCCGTGGCCGTCAACATCTGCAGGGTTGCCGATCTGCGCGGCGGCCAGACGGTTATCGTCTTTGGTTGCGGCCCTATTGGGGTGTTATGCCAGGCCGTGGCCAAGGCGCACGGCGCGAGCAGGGTGATTGGGGTCGACATTTCCAAGTCTAGAGCCGCCTTTGCCAAAGACTTCGCCGCCGACGGTGTCTACGTTGTCAATCGTGATGCGCTCTCGAAGGGTAGTGCAGTTGCCGCCGACCCGGTTGATGCGGCAAGGGTATTAGGCGAAAGTATCGTAAAGCAGTTCGGTCTCGGTGAGGGAGCTGACGTGGTGCTCGAGGCAACGGGTGCCGAGCAGTGCATTCAGGCCGGCATCTTCGCCTGCCACCCTGGGGGAACTTACGTGCAGGCTGGTATGGGCAAGGAGGCAAGTAAACCAAACAATAACGGCGGGAAATTTTCTAATTGATCTATCCATGACCTGGCTATTAACAGCACTCTGCAGAACGTGGTCTTCCCGATTACACAGGCCCTTTGCCGGACCATCAACATTAAAGGCGCCCTCCGTTACGCCCAGGGCGTCTATCCCGAAGCGGTGCACTTGGTTGCCTCGGGGAAGGTCAAACCAGGCAAGCTCGTTACGCATCGGTTTAAATTCGACGAGGCACTCGAGGCTTTCGAGCTGGTGAATAAGCACGAGGAGAATGTGTTGAAGGTGATTATTGAAGGTGTGCATTAAAGGAATTGAGAACAGTAGACAGATTTGGTTAGGTGGCTAGTGAGAAAATGACATTTTTGATATTTTCGCACGCGCATTTTCCAAAGTCTCGCCTTGACTTCATGCTCCAACCTTCATTATCTTCAAGATGCAGGCAAGGCTCAGCGTCTCAGGACGCTTGAAAGCAACATTAAAGTGAAAAAAAACCGCCAAAGCTCCTTGGTATATAAAAGAATAGGAAGAGTTCATAATCTGTTGCAAGCGTACAGGAAAAGCGGTTAAATTCTATCTAGGTGGTGGGAGCTGGCTGAAAGTGGGGGGCTAGGTGATGTAAGCAGAACCTAGTCACATGATCCAGTGCCCGAGGCACATGACATAATTTTGATCCTTTTCGAACTCGATCACGCTTTGGTTTGAATCGTTAGGCATCCTAAGCTTGAAGATCGGAAAGGACAGCCAGCGGAAGCGACTACTAGCGAGATGCAGCTACCAAGCACCCTCGTATCGTTAAGTGGCTCAACGGATATTCATGTCCGTCGGACAAGTGGGACAACGGAAAACGCGGAGCGCCAACTAGGTCCGCGGTTCTGCGTGCGGACATGTGTCACCCTTGCCTGTGGTTAAGGCGACTGTCACCCAGGAAAGTCTAGACCCATTTCCGGGCCCGCCATCCGTCTGTAAGTATTAGTGCGCACCAAATTCGACGGTCGTTCACTAATCCTCGGCGTAAATCTCCCGCTCCTTAGCGTCGCACTGGCTTTCCGTTGTCCGCAACGTCTGTTATCGGACTTGCTTTAACTATTCCGTGTCTCTCAACACTTCAATAAGATCAGAAAGACCTTAATATAAACCGAGGGAGGGTGAAGTTTTAAGGGTAGAGAGAAAGCAGTAACAACAGCGACACCAATTATGTCAACGCAAATCGCGCAGCAGACACCACGTACCTCCAGTGAATAAAGAGGGCACAATTACACCTTGACCAACTGCTTCTCAAATCTTATCTATCCACCTCTCCCCAACCCCCCTCCTCCCCAAAAAAGAAACAACCGTCACCATGGTTATGGGAACACACCCCAACCCCTCGGCCCCAGTCCTGAACTGGTTTGACCTCAAGGGCAAGACCGCGCTCGTGACGGGTAGCAGCCGGGGTATCGGCCTCGAAGTGGCTCGTGGGCTCGCGGAGGCGGGCGCACACGTGGCCATCACGTACTACACAAAGAAGGACGAGGACGACAGTGCCCGCGCGGCTGAGGAGATTATCTCATCAGCGGCCAATGGCGGCGTTCACACGGAAGTACGGGCGTACTATTGCGACGTTAGAGACCGTAAGCTGCTGCAGGACATGATCGAGCAGGCGACCGAGGATTTTGGCGGCCACTTGGATATCGTGGTGGCGAACGCAGGCATCGCCGAGCACATCGCCGCGCTAGATTATCCCGAGGACCGTTGGCGCGATCTCATGGACACTAATCTCAACGGGGCGTTCTGGACGGCGCAGCAGGCCGGGCGTGTGATGGAAAGACAGTGGAAGGCCGCGGGGGCCCGGGATGGCGAGGGCCGTGGGAGTATTATTTTCACAGCAAGTGCATCGGCCATTCTGGTCAACGTGCCGCAGAAGCAGGCTGCATATAACGCTAGTAAGGCTGCCGTGGTGCATCTGGCCAAGAGTTTGGCGGTGGAATTTGTCGAGTTTGCGCGGGTGAATTGTGTCTCGCCTGGCTTTATCAACACAGATAGTAAGTTCCATTTCCCAACCCAGTCCGCTACGTTTTTTTCTGGGGATTTTGTTGCTAACGGGCCTATTTTGACATCAGTGCTGAAAGTTCATCCGAAGGAGTGGCGAGACAAGTGGTTCTCCATGATTCCTGCTCAAAGACTATGTGAGACGGCTGAACTGAAAGGGACGTATGTTTACTTGGCCTGTGATGCTAGTAGCTACATGACGGGTGAGTTTGATATTCTTTGATGGCTCTGAAAAATTATTAACACACGCCCTTTTTGACAGGTGCAAACTTAGTGTTTGATGGTGGGTATACCTTGCCATAGGTATATTGTTGGCCAAGAATCCTGAAGTGAAGTAACCGCCGCTCACTTCCAGTTTCAAGGGGTGAGTGTCACGTGGGATCTCTTACGGCATAGAATAGATGTGGGCGTGCTAAGGATGATTATGGAATCCGTAGGAGTTAGTGAGAGCTTACGATAATGCTACTGTCAATAAAATTAAAAAAAGCTGGACGGTGTGTACGTCGGATCACGGCTCATTATCTTGAACACGCTATTCTACAGACCGACCAGGACCATCTGTACCAACTTCCTGTGTGTGCTGGGAAGATGGTAGAATTCGGTGAAGTGGTTCAGGTGTCAAGAGTGATGGACTTCGACGGGACGTATGGCTGAATAAACATGTAAAGGTGGTTGTTGAGTAGCTCTTCCGGGCGGGCTCCTCGGACACCAGACGTGCCACGTGTGAAAATCAGTTCAACGAAGGTATCTCGGATGCCACTCTTGGCGACCATTTCGACGAGTATCCTCTTGACCTCGTCGCGAGGAAGGGGGATCCGGTGTCGCATCTTCTTGCAGCTTGACTCGAGGCGCTCAAGATGGTCCTCAAGGCGGAAGAAGCGTCCATCCCAAACAGAAGGTACGTCATAGGTTAAGTCGCTATGCGAAAACCCTTGGTCAAGCAGGGGGATGCGCGCTTCGTGCAAGGGCACAAGCTCTCCCTAGGGTAACCATTGCCTTGTGAAGTAATATCTAAGGATGTGTCTGCCTAGTCGAATATGATTATTCACATTCAATCAAACTCTCAATTCCATTAGGATGCCGCCAGATCTTAACAACCATCAAGCCGGCTGATTGTAGCAGCAACCGCCATTCCCGCTCCTTTCGTTCCTGCGACGACACCATCGTCATCATCATCAAGTCCTGACCCGTCACCTGCCAATTGGCTCCCACATCGGGGATGACATTCTCGTTGATGAGCAGCCTGCTGTACCCCGGCGCCATGGCCTTTGTCAGTTGGTCCAGGATGCGACGCGAGTCAGCGTCCGGCCAGTCATGTAGAACCGAGTGGAGGTAATAAGCACGGGCACCTAGACGCATTGGACGTTCAACATCATCGGCCGCGCTACAAACGCGTCTTCACAGGGAGAAAAGGTCATTACCTTGTATGGGCTGTTCGTTGAAGAAATCGTGCGGGACTGGCTCAATCGCGGGGTCGAGCGTCTGCCTGGCCTGCTCAATCACAGACGGCAGGTCCTGCAGGACAAGTCTGCCTGGTGGTGATGGGTGCTTGCGGTGAAACTCCTCTATATCGTGACCAAGGCTGCCACCTACGTCGACTAAAAACACCGTATCGCTGCCGCTCTTGGCTCCCTGGATCAGCCGTTCCTGGACAGGATAGAAGTCAGGGTCCATCCAGCTTGGGCGTCCCTGGTGGTAGCAGCCCATATGATTGTTGAACTGCGTCAGGACTGGCTCGTTCTCGTTAGCCCAGGCGAACCAGTGCTTGTCGGTCTTGAAGGCGTATTGAAAGGGTCCATCGATAGCATTTACTGGATTGCGATAACCAGTGCGAGCGAGGTATTCAGGGAGCTTGTAGATGGCGGGTGTCACCCCATTGGCACTGTACAACCTGCTGTCAACCTTCATCCTACCTGGAGGGCAGAACACAACAGGGAAAAAAAGAGGCGCCATACATGCATGGGAATCCATCGGCATATTTCGGATGCGCGAGGGATCTGGAAAGGTTGGTGTGCTCATATCGGTCGGGGCCTATTTCGCGAACAATACCCATGGCGGAGAGATGCTTCAAAATCCGATCTGCAAAACGTCTGTCAGTTTGGACATGTACTTGAAGCAATTTTGCCTCTCCATAGCCGTCCTACATACTCAAAAGGGACTCCTCGGTGCCAGTCAGAGTCGCCAGCTCGCGCAGCGTATTCGCATTGGACAACTGTCCGAACAGACCGATCTTGATTCCAGTATCGATACACGCATAGAGTGTAGTCTGTCTTCCTGGATTAGCCTTGCCACCAAGAATAGCGTCCTTCGTCGAGTGTCACTTGCCTCTGCCCAGCCGAGGCGGATAATAGTCTCCCGAGGGGTTTCCAGCGCCCGAACCAACGAGCGAGCGGCTTCCAGCAACCGAGATCTGTCGTTTCCGTTTACGCTGGTGGCACTACGTCCCAGAACGGCTATCTTCTCAACCAATTCAGGGACGTGCTCCGCGTCACAGGCGGCCATGGCCAAGGAGTCCTCGTTCGCCATGGTGGCAGCACCCGAAGCGCAGTTCATTGCGGCTTGAAGGCGAGGTGTTTCACGATCTCGAGGTCACGATGCGGGAAGAGGACAGCAGTTTAATTCTGAGTTGCACAAGTATATTGATTAAGATGAGACGCGCGGCTTTCTCGCGTGGAGTCCAGCTACGTTGGTCGCAGCGACGTCCTGCTCGGCAAGTTAAGCCGGTGATTAGCTAGAGGTCGCGGTGTTGGAGGTGCTACCAATATGTTGCCCCTATTCCGCTGCATGAACAAATCGCAACAACAACCAAAAATGGAAATTACCAGCTGAATCCCTGATGAGCGGATTCGTTCACAACACTACGTATTGAATATCCCATGGAGAAACTGAGCCGAAACCCGAACGACCCACGACCTAATACCATCACGAATCGGAACACGGATCCAGCGATAGCCATTGATGGTCACCCCACTCCATCTGCATGATAAGTGTTGCGCCGTCCGATGCATGATGGTGCCTCGGATCATGTCTTCGTGGTTCGATATTTCCGCACTTCGCTTCGCTCAGCTTGATGTCCAGGCTATCATAAGAATTACGATCCCAGTTAGAACGCATCTATCCCTCTTCTCCCCGGTGACTTCAGTAGCAACGGATGCTGCTTTGACATGGATGCGAGTACTCGATGAGCCCCAATAGTCTGATGCCTGATGATCTTCATCAAGCTTTGCAAGGGTCTCTTCAGTCGCCACGTAATAGCTCTCTTGCCCCCCCTGGGACGTCCGAACAGCTACCCTTCACAAACCGAAATCCACTAGGCTTACGAGTGAATGCACACATGTCCGAGCGATTCTTTTGTATTTACGCAAATCTTGTGAGGCTGCGAGTAAAGGCATAATTCGGGGTTTTCCTCTGTCTTTAGAGAAATGTGATTGCCGGACTTCTCTCGTCCTTGTTGCAACAGACACACCATGCCGACGACAGACGAGGAATACCTGTCTGAGAGTAGAGGGCCTGTGCTCCTACCCACAATGTGGACGCTTGCTGCCCTGACGACTGTCTTTGTTGCGGCGAGAATCTTTGTGAGGGTGTGGATGGTTCGCCGACCCGGGATTGATGATGGATTGATCATCATGGCACTGGTACGCCCCTGCAGACCTCATCCGAATATCAGGGCTCCTGCCCCGGTCTCTTCAGGGCACGAGATGTAACAGGTATCCGATGCCAGGTCTTGATTTATCTTTACGCGGGCCTTTCCACGGCAGCCGTATCAGCTGGATACGGAAAGCATTCAGCAGCACTCGAGGTGCCGGATATGGAGAACGCCATCATGCTCAGTATCGCCGGATATGCGCCAGGAGTCTTCTCCTTTGTCCTCCCAAAGTTCGCTGTTGTGTGGCTCCTCACACATACCTTGAATCCACCTCACCGTACACGACTCGCTCTGTGGTCGTTGACGGGTCTGAGTGCGGTGTTAATTTTAGGGTGCGTCATCATCCTGTTCGCGCAGTGTCAGCCTTCGCGGGCCCTGTGGACGGTGACCCTGACAACGGCAAAATGTTGGAGCCCGTGGGTTCTAATCGACTACGCTATCGTCGCCGGATGTGAGTGCTTCTCCCCAATTCTGAGAAATTAGTTTTAAGATATCGGTTCTGTCTAACAACGTGTCCTGAAGCGATCTCGGCCATGGTGGACCTCGTGCTTGCCATATATCCGGCTACGGTCTTGTGGCAGCTTCAAATGCACTGGAAGAAAAAGCTCGCTTTGAGTATAGCCCTCGGCTTAGGTGCTGTGTATGGCATCACCCCCTACAGATACTTTGGGCCTTGACTCACCTATCCCCTCAACAGCGCGTGTGTAGTGGCCATCTACAAATGCACACAACTCCCGTCGTTATCAGACAAGAGTGATTACACTTGTGCGTGAACATCAAGGCAATTGCCCTTTGCTGGTGCTGTCTACTGACGCATGCTAGTCCACACGGCCGACCTCATTCTGTGGACGTGGTAAGTAAAGGACTCGGCTCACCATTCAATTCATTCAACACTGTCCAGCTGACGCGACACTGCAACCAGTATCGAGTCTAGTATGATTACAATGGCAGCATGTATCCCGGTCTTGGCGCCTCTTGTAGACCTCGTTCTCGGGAGACGCGCCCTCAGCAGCAAAGATCACACGCCGTACTACCATAACAGCTATCCGCTCAGCAGCGGTGGGCATCACAGCGAGGCGGGTACTCGACTGCACAATACTGTCAACCGAGGCAAGAACCATATGCAAGATGCAGCATTAGATGTGACAAGGGAGGATGCGAGTAGCCAGGAGAACATTCTCGGGTCTGGCTCCAATACGCCCTACAAGACTGAGCAGGGGAGGATTCGGCGCACCGATGTGGTTACGGTGCAGTTTGAACCGAATGAATGAGAATTTTTCTTTCTATTTCTTTGAACTTAGTTCTCGCCAGGAAGGCTCGGCCAGTATCCACTGGCCTTTCTCCTTGACTCTCTCTCCAACCGTTTCTGGTTAGAGCAGAGCGTCTTCACGCACGGGTAAGGAGCAACGTCATAATGCAACTACGATCACAACGATCAAGCCCTACCCAGCATCAAACTGTCGCTGGAATAGACTTTCTTGAGGAGAGCTCGGTCTGTGAGGAACAATATCGTCGCGTATCCGTTCCGCTCACTCTACCAATTGCAATACGCCTAAGTAACACTTGCGAAAGTGCTCGTCCGTCGTTTCGCAGCCAGTGAGAAGACGGAGAAGAATTTTCTTCTGACGCACGGAGATATACCTTCAGGATAGGCCGTGGTTAAGTGTCTTAAGTGCTAGAAAGCCGAACATCGACGCCGTTGGTTGATCACGCTGCCGCTCGAAGACGCGTCTAATGCAGATGTGTAGATCAAATCGCTAAGCCTTAGCACAATGATACAGGTCTTCCTTGTAGTGAGCCATGTCTATGCCCAAGCCCTGTGCTCTGGAAGATGGGAAATATATTGATCAGCAGGGTCTACGTACTCGGGATCAGTCCATGCCCGTATCTCCTTTTCCACTGCTACGACCGGCCCCATATCGGATTTTACACAACTCAAGCTAACTACAAGTTCGAATTCTCTTGCGTATAAGCCGGGCCGAAGCTTGTGTCGGAACAGAGCTACAGGACAGCCTGATATGCTGTAAAGACCTGATGCTTCAGTCACGGCTGAGGAACTAAGATTACCAAACCAGCGTCTTAATACGTGGGTGCATTCGTGGGGTTTTCAGAACGTTCTGCATGGCCTGGATCAACTTGTGTGCACGCCCGAGATATCAGGTCCACGGTCCATGGGCCGATTTTGCGCACTTCGTAATAGCCAGCATTCGATGGTCTTACATAGCATCGCTGACACTTTGGGGGTTGAGCTTAGGTCAACAACGCATCGAGAAACCTTTGCTTGAAGCGGTGAAACTAGTGTTTCCATATGACGTGGCATATGAAACCCTATTTTTTTGCGTATCTTCACCTCGCTAGCACAAAGATTGGTATCCCGGTTGATGTGCTTTTAGGAGAGGGCAAGGATGCAGCGGAGGAGTTGGGAACCTTGAGCAGTTTTGGCGTTCAAGTGGAAAGGATTAGCTTTGAATTGTGAGCTAACAGCATAGCACAATACTCTTCATTATACACTTGCGTTTAGAAACGAAAACAATATTTCGGAATTGGTCATTGTACACAGATCAAGCTAGTAGCTGCGCTTAGCTAAACTGATGTTATATGGAGCTTCCCGTGGGTTCGTCGATGGTAAGAGGATGTCATTCGTTGTTGAAGGCTCGACCATTGCTCCTTCCCCGTTCTTTTGGTATGGTCGGCTTAGTCCAGTTATCTTGACAAGAGTTATCTGCCAAGGACGTTTCTTCTCATGTTACAAGAGGGGAATATTCGGTGCAGAGTGGCTCAGTAGTTAGTGATGCCCTTGATATGATCGAACGGTGCTCCTTAACATTATACTGGACCGAGAAACGGATTCATTAGACTCGTACAGGATCAATTTACATCGTTGTCCTGTCCCGTACCATCGTGTGAGCATTGCGTTCCTACCGACAGGCTCGGCCGTTTCTTTACAGATTCAAGGATGCGCTGTAAGTCGTGTTGGATCTGAGGCACCTTTGGCTGATGTAGGAAAGATTTCCCCAGGCACCTCTTTAACATCGTCCTTTTCATCAATAATAGGTGTCTTTGAGCTAGCGCAGCGGTGGGTGGCGACTTCGATGTCTCAGCAGCACAACCTTTTCGGCCCCTCGGACCGACAGATTAACGATAGTACCGTTTCGGCGACGTCTCCTCTTGCTGAAGGCGGGTACGAACTTGAACTCTCGAATAGCCTTGACTTGTGACATGGTCGACGAAATCTTCGTGATAGACAAAAAGGGGTATGGAGCTGGAGAACGATGCAGGAGGGGAGAATTGAAATGCAAGATAAGAAGCTACAAGATTAGGACAACCGTAGAGGTAAACGCGCGGTCACGTGGTTGGAGCGATAGAATGCCCTTTGGCTATAGTGTGAGGTTGCCGAGCCATCGGCAGTGATTCTAGACACATAGGTAGCCAGATGTGCGGCAACGTGACCACGCATATCGCGCGCCGATGATCAGGGCTGTCGTAGACCTTGCTGGTGGCCCGTTGGATGGGGTGTAGAGGTAAGACAAGAGCGTCACCGTTGGGCCCTTCCTTAGAGCCAGTATAAGACCAACAAATGCTCTCATGTAGGTTGATTTAGAGAGGAATTGAAACCACCAATGGATACAGAATGGCAAGTCCGGTCCAATTCTTGCGGCAGATAGCCTACCATCATCAAGTCGTGTGATTCCTGAGCCCTGTTTAAGTATTTTAAGATGCCTTGCATTTTCATAACGTTATTCTCTCTTTTGGGAGTTGACGGTTGCTTCCAGATCTGGTATTCCGTCGACCGCTTCAAACGCGTAGGGTGAAAGTGGGAATGCAGCAACCGAAGAATTCCCAACCAAGATAAAGAACCAGATCAATTAGGCCTTCAACTTCACCTTCAAGTTCTGGACTAGAGAAACCTTGTGTCATCAGTTACCAGCATCATCGCCTCGTTGTGGTGCAGCACCGTGCTGGTACTGGCACCTGCTACCTGTAAAGATACTGTCGGATGATTCGAGGATCCGCGGCCTCGTCTATCCGGGCTTGAGTTGGTCTAGTGGATGAATCTTGTCCGTGCAGTAAAGTCTATAAGCTATAGGCTCCTTCATCTAAGCTGGAAGCTACTTCAAGCCCATCTCTTCGACTTATGCCTGGCAAGCAGCACTCCGAATTAGAAGACGTGAACGGTACGATTTGCAGTAGAAGCTAGGAGAATATTAATAAAACGAATATTTCAGAATGACGTAGAAATGAAGTGAATTCTCAAGCGACCTCTCCCTTCTTAAACTTCAGTAGAATTTCGTGTACCCCAGCAAATTCGAGCTCCACCATCGTTTCTTCCCAGAGCGCGTTGATTATAGGTTGGCCTTCCGGAAGATAGACAAGTTCGGTAAACCTGCGATATGACCCATCTAATCAGCAATTTGCGCACGTGGCACCTCGTGGCCAGTGACTTACGGGTGGATCTCCCAGTCCATGCAGAAGCACCCATGAGACTCTTTCCCTTTCACCACTGCTGCGTCAACATACATCCAGGCTCCGTCCTCAGGCCTGCGGCCAGCTACGGCCTTCATGAAGTTCAACACAACAGCACCGAAGCCCTTAACGTCTCTGTGTAAGCCGGAGCCCTTGCACATTCCTGGCTCGACCATGTTGACGATGACGTCGTCGACGTTCAGATAGTCGAGCATCTTGACGAAGAACAAGTGTCCCAGCATCTTGGACGACCAATAGCGCTCAGTGGGATCCCAAGGCTGGACTTTTGGATCGTCAAACGATGCCAGCAATGGTCTTCTGTCCCGGTTCGGCAGTTTCGCCCACAGAGCCGTGCCGGAACTGACAATCGTAAGCCTCCCAGGTTTGCCTGTGGGTGCCTTAGACTTGGATATGGGAAGCATGAGGATCGCCAACAGGAACGTCGAAAGATAATTCACTTGCATGACCTGCTCGTGGCCAGTAGAACAGGTGCTGAAATTCAGGTGCAGAGTGCCCGCATTTAGGATCGTGATGTCAAGTCGTGTGAGCTCCGTCTGAGCTCGCCGGCAAAAGGCCTCGATGGACGGATACGAGGTCATCTCAAGAACCCAGACATCGACCTTGGCAGAGGGGTAGTCCGCACGCAGCTTGTTAGCTGCAGACTCACCCTTCTTTAAGGACCGTACCGCAAGAATGAGGCGCGAGAGGTTTAGGGATAGAAAGTGCCGCGAACAGTAAAATCCTAGTCCAGCGCTGCTGCCGGTGATAATCGCCACCTGTCCCGACAGGTCGGTGCCGGCCGGCGGTGGGCAGGGTGTGGTACAGAACTGTGACTTGATGAAGGAGCGCCAGAGGGATGTATGCGCCGCGTGGCCCAACTGCATCGACTTGGAAGCCATCGAGACAAATTTCTAACGACGAATGTTCACAGCTTCGCAGAATGACTCGAGAAAGACAACATGCGCGTCAACTTATTCATTGTCACGGCAGCAGCACGCTCTTATATGCACCCGCCAGCCACCACAAGCGAGAGGATCGGAAGTCCTGCTATCTCTAGAGCCAGGACGGTTTACCTAGAAAGGAATACATTTCGTTTCTTGGCACGACAAAGCCGCAGGACCCCTGCTACCCTATAGCGACAGGTGGGTCTGTGAGTTCAAGTTGTGGCGACGGGTTCAGGAGACGGTTCGGTCAGTGTGAGGCGCTATTCCGAAAGTAGGCACTAGAAGAAGTCTTGGCACTCTGCTTTGGAAAACAACTAACCAGAATAGTCGTTGAGTGAATGGGTCCGTCCGCGGAATGTCCCGGGCGATGAAGACGACTTCTCCATGAGCCCTTCAACTTTCCTACGAACAACTTCTCGGGCCGACAGCAGCACAGCCTAATCAAACGAATCCTTTTTTTTCTCGACTATCCCTTGATACAGTCACCATGCACCAACCGGATGGACACCTCCAAGAAGTCAAATGTATCAGGAAAGCAGACGAAGGCTTGGCACCTCCTTCCCTCGTCACCCCTTTTATCGTGGCCATCGACCAGCACAGCATCACGCCTGACGCTAGCTCCCGGAGTCTAATCAGACACCATGTCATGAAGGGAAAGAAGCGTACGCGTAAGCGACTTCACTCCCGGCAGCGCACACTCGGATCCTGGATCAACCGTGAGCATGACCCGCACCTGTTACAGATGCAGGGTCCCTCAGCCGACCATCTAGGCCCCCAGATAGATGGCTCGGCCTTCTCTTGTATGACCTTTGCGATAGAGATGGAGCCATACATGCGAGAAATCATTCATAACTGTGGGCTCCTCCAACTCGTAGGTATCCCGCCGAGGCTAACATTTAACCCAGTCATTACCGTCATGAAGAATGCGATGTACCCAATTGAGCGTTGTGTGGACAGGGAGGAGGAGTACCAGCGCTGGTTCAGTGATTTGAGCCAGGACCCGGCATATGTTCACACCGTCTTGTACAGTGCTCAGGCGTACTTCGACTCGTTCAGGAGCCAATCACTCGGGCTTAGGGCCACCATTCACATGAACAAGGCAATCGTGTTCCTGAGAAAGACGCTGGGTCAACCCAATTTAGTTATCACAGACTCACTCATCTTCGTTGTTCTGGCGCTGGCCCTGATCTCGGAAGCTCTCGGTGAAGTTGATGCGGCCCAAAAACACCTCCACGGTCTGTGCCAGCTCATCAAGCTTCGCGGCGGTATAGCGGCAATTGCGCAAAAGCATTCACTCCAAGTTAAATGCTGCAGGTGCGAGCCTAGCTGTGAAAATACGCACCACTCCAGCTGACTCTATCATCTCGAGACAGATTGGACCTTGCGTTCGCTCTTAAGACCGGCTCTAGGCCACTGTTCTTTGCCGGGGATAGTCTTTCGTGGAAATTATACCTGACCGATCCGGGCAAGGCATCCGCGAAAACACCAGCACATACCATGTGTGATGTCCCTGATATGCGATTAGTAAACACCTGGCGTGACCTACGGGAGTTCACGATGGCTGTCAACCTCGCTCATCAAGCACAACGCAAGATCTCGCCGGAGGTGTTCCAGGAAGCCCTTATCTCGATACAGTACCGGCTCCACCACCTTTCCTATGATAAGCATGACAGGCACGATATGCTACGGATTGCTATGTTAGCTTATACAACTACTATATTCCTCGAAGTCCACGGTGCTCCGGCGAGGTACCGAAACCTAGCGGCCCAGCTAACCACAGTTTTACGGTCTCCGGAGCAGCAGCCCGGAGACAGGTGGCTCAAGCTGAGTCTCTGGTACGTCTTTGTTGGTGGATTGTCCGTGCTGGATTCTCCGGAGAATTATCCGTGGCTGGAGGAACAGCTGTGCAGGAAGACACAAGCCCTAGGTTTGACAGACTGGATGGAGACTAGACAGGTTCTGAAGAGCTTCATATGGGTGGATGTGGTCAATGACAGAGTCGGGAAGAGATTCTTCGACCGCGCGATGAAGTCTCAGGCTGCTTCCTCGACTTGGACGGAGGATTAGAATTGGATCACTCTATAGCTAGCTCTTCTGGCTATATCGGCCGTCTTATTGTAATAGCATTACAGAGGCAGTGGCTGGCGACTGGGACAAGGACATGATTGTCTCTCCCAGCACGCTGGTACTCTTCTGATATCCTATGCACAAACAGCTGAGTTAACGCGAGAAGGTATCACGGAAGAATTATCTCAGTAGCAATGCTAGGATACAGGCTGATGCTAACAACTATTAATAGACAACCTTGCCCGTCATACTTTAAAGAACGTGCTGCCTTTATCTCGTGCTTATCACATACTTCCGATGCCATGAAGTTTGAATTGAGGCTGTAGTCAAAATCATTTGTTACGCCATTGATCCCCGAAACAGCCATATTCTCGACAGACCTGTTCACCGTGACTGACACCCATTCTGCTCTCGGCAAAGAAGCGGGGTGTCATTTTGCTCACCTAGCTAGACCTGCATAATATCATACCTGCTACGCAAGGCCTTGCATTTGGCGAGACTTCTGGGTTAAAATGTTGAGGACAGATTGGAGGGATGATCAGTTCAAAACATGACATAATTACTTGTCTCTCCTCGGATCCTGGTACCTCGGCCTTACTATTTCGACCAGTCGTTTATGAGACACATTGCCACTACCTCTGGTATTGCCACTACGGTCATCGTGAAGCTAAGAAGAAGGTCGCAATGTCTGTCGCCAGCGGAAGTTGAGATGCGTCGACATCAGGCCCGTCCCAAGCCAATGCAGGGAAGGTGGAGGACAAGAGTGCACCTATCGGCCTATGTGCCAAAATAGAAGTAGGACGAACTTTGTGCTCATCCGGCGGCGTCGCTTGTATTGTTTGAACTTCCACTGGTGCCGGAGTCGAGAATGGGTCAGCGACGTGATTGTCCTCTCGCCTTGCGGGTGCCGAGAATTCATCATCCCCGCGGCCTCAACGTTACGCGTTGGGCGGGCGGAACTAGAAACGCAGCCACGAGGAAAGGTCTGCATGAACAGTTGACGGACTAAGGGATGAAGCTCCTGGTCAGTGAGCCTGAGTTCATGGAAGAATAAGTATATTGAAGTAGTTAACTACGACGAAAAGGTGTTAGGACTATAGCAAACTGTCCACTTGACCCTGAAGAGAAATCCTCTGGAGACCCGTCGTTATAGGTTTATTTGTACATCTCGGTGCAAAACTGATACTACACCATCCTAGGTAACAGCAAACGTCCACAAGGAACTACAGGTGACTCCAAGGAGAGATCATGTGTTGTGGGCTCTATATGGGTTTGACGGCTGCAGTGCCTGTTTCCACGAAAAATCATTAATAGATCTCGCCGTACGGCTTTCTCGCTTATCAGCAGCGGTTTTCGCAACGCACATCATATCATTGCATCTTTCTTCTACATCGGCATACTAATTCTAGATGGCGACTCAACGCGTTCCCATAAAGCCAGAAGGGGAGCTCAAAGTTCTATCAAAAACGCTATGCTTCGAAGCAAGACAAAGACGTGTGCAGCCGTGCTGCACTTGCCGTTCTTCAGGAAATTGGAGACGGTGGACCGAAGGCACTCTTATCCGTAACAAAACGACCTTTAGCGTTCAGAATTCTTGCGTCCAGCACCGTCCTCACCAATGGACATTGCCAATTCCACATGATCTCAACACAACCACGGATGCTATAGCCAAGCTCGCAAAATTGACAGTGGACCTGTCTTAAACCTCGGAGATCGATGTTCTTAGGCCCGCTCGCTTCTCGTCGATTTTCTCCAGGTCCGGCACGTCAGAGTGCTTGACGCCATCAAACAACTCGTCGATCTCCTCAAGGGTCTTGTGTTTTGTCTCCACCCAGAAGAAGAACACCCAAACGAAGAAGAGAACGTTCCAGCTCGCGTTGACCATGTACGTCTTCCAGCCGATGGCGTCGAACATGTAAGGGAACACCATCGTTACGAAGACGCCGCAGGCCTTGGCCACCAGCGTGAACATGGCCATGCCGGTGGCTCGGATGTTGTATGAGAGGACCTCTGGTGGGTACATGTTTGTAAGCGGGGTGAGGCCAAAGGCATACGTGCCGAGATAGATGAATACGACCGCGACGGTGCCGTAGATTCCAGATGTGTTGGACGTATCTCCGTATATGGCGGTCATCATACCGACCATGTAGAACATGAAGGTGCACGTCCCGAGAGAAACGAGGCAGAGGAACTTCCTGCCCAGCTTCTCCGCGAGCATGGAGCCCGCTACGGCAATGAAAAATTGCCAGGCGCTCAGGACAAGGTTGATCTCCATCTGGGTTTTCGAAGAGGTGATGCCAGCCTGGCTGAGCATAGTTCCATAATAGTAGGTGATAACGTTTGAGCCAGTCAACATGGTTAGGGGCGCTACCGAAAGGGCGAGGTATAAGCGCTTCCGATTCGGCGCATCACGAACGATCTCACGGAAGCCGAGGCTCTTGCCATCGCTCTTCTCATACTCAATTGTATCGATAATTTCCTGGTACTGCACCTGCACACCGGCGTCGTCGGGACTCGCGCCGTTGATCCGTGCGAGGACAGTCAGGGCTTCCTCCGTCCTGTCATTGAAGACAAGCCATCGGGGAGATTCCGGCAGGAATGGTATCATTATCAAGACACAGATAGGAGGGAAGCCCTGAAGGAGTGACGGGATTCTCCACGCCCAGTTCGAGGGATCTAATCGTTGAGACTATTTAATCGGACGAGTTTGTTAGGCATTCATTGTCTCGAACAAAGCGGCTCTAGAAAAGGAATGAGGAGCACGTACACCGTAGCAAATACCCGTGGCCAGGAAGGATCCCAGCGCCCAGCAGGTGAAGTACAAACCCAGTGCCAGGGACCTAACCTTCGGAGCAGTGGTCTCAGAGACATAGGAGCCGGCGGCAGTTTGCGCGAGACCCATGCCCAGACCAATGATCATGCGACCCGCAATGAACATGCCAATATTCTGAGCGGCTCCGCTGATAACAGCCCCAATAATGTTCAGGATAGCGCTCACTGCGATGCCTTCTCGTCTGCCTCGCCAGTCGACAAGGTAGCCGGCAATGGGGGCAATCAAGATGGCGCCAAGATAGACTGCGGTGGAGTTGACAGCGATAGTTGCCGTCCTGAGATTGAAGTATGCACTGTAGCTCTCCATGACGTTGACAGAGCCCATGACAGAGCCGTCGTACGCGATTGTGACTGAGTCGACGATGCAGACCGAGACGACCATGGCCGTCGTGAGGCTCATCTTGAGCGATTGAGAGAGATCATCGAACATGTTGGGCGAGTAATGGAAAGCGGGCCGCTGGGGCTGCTTAGGACGGCAAGGGCTTATTCCTGACAAGATGATTAAACAACGAGGGTTGATATGGCCGGCGACGACAAGCCAGGTTTATACCTGTGGTTGTGGCAGCGCAAGGAGAGTCTCCAACAATGCCCTCAACTCTCCAATCTAACCGCAGCTTGATGCGGTAGGCGACCCGGCTATCATACAGGGAGAGTGCTGAAAAGCGGGGGACGGGGAACGCCTATCATCGAGTCCCGGTTGTAATCTAGCGACTATTCACCGTGATGGGCTTCTCCGCTCTCGCGAATGACCCTTCGGTTGCCTCACTAACGCCCTAGTCTGGGTGGAGAAGGCTTAATCATCGATGCTATAGTGGGCCAGATCGAAGGCCGTGGCGGCGGACTTGGAGATAACGCCGTCTTATTTGCTGGTCATTAGGAGTACAGCGCCAGCTTTATCACGATGAAGAGTTCACGGGCGGCACAACTTCGGCCGCTATACAGCGTTGGGAGCGACAACAGTGGTGATAATCGCACTGGTGGCTCATCTACAGTTACTAGCATCATATGTACATTGACTGATTATCTCGATGAAGTCGTCTGTCCACTGGCGGCCGATCGCCAAGCCGCAGCAGCCCGCATATTCGTGCCCCTTTCCTCACTCCACGACGACCTCGACTTCCGCTATGATATCTCTCGAACTTGTGCCAAGGAAGCATTTATACGTGCCCTTATCAGCTCTCCACCCCCCGCCGGAGGCTGGACCACCATTGTCTTCCACGTCGAACCAGCTGACGGCAGACGCATCGAGAGATATGCTTACAACCTTAGACCTTCCCTTGCGGATAAAGACCTTGGAGAAGCCCACCAATGATCTTGGAGGTGCATCCCGACCTTTCTCCGCGATAACAGATGAAGGAGTGGCGTAGACCTGCACAACTTCTGCTCCATCGTAAGCCCCCGTATTAGTCACTGTAACGGAGATGATGGCCGTGGCCGAGTCATCGAGCTTGATGGCGCCCTTAACCTTGGCATCGGTGACCTGGAACGCCGTGTATGAGAGTCCAAACCCAAAGGGCCAGAGCGGCTGGATGTCCTTCGCATCAAACCACTTATAGCCGACCAAGATGCCCTCTCCGTACTCAGCGTAGTCTCTCTCCGCATCCCCAGGAAACCACCTGTGGGAGCCATGATCTTCAAGCCTTTTAGGGAATGTGACAGGCATCTTTCCGCTGGGGCTGACATGACCGAGCAGCACATCTGCTAAGGCGTTGCCGTTCTCTTGTCCCTGATACCACGCATGAACAATGGCGGGAGGCGAGCCCGCCCACGGCATCGCAATGGCGCTGGCCGACTGCGTCACGACCACCGTATTGACGTTTGTCCTACAGATGGCTTCAATGAGCTCGTTGGTACGGCGTGGCAGCGAGAGCGACGTCCGATCGACCCCCTCCTTTTCTGTGTCGTTATTGTGCCCAACGACTAACACGACGGTCTCCGCTTGCTTTGCAACGGCTACCGCCTCGTCGAAAAGCGCTTGATCGTCTATACGAAGCTCAACCCCGACACGGACACCCGATAGCGTGTGGAAGAGAGTGTTATCGTGCGCCGGGATGGGGGGTATCGTGACCAAGTTGTCGACTTTGAAAGCGTAGCTTCTGCCTGCCGTGAGATCGAGCGAAGCAAGCCGGTTGACGCTCCCACAATTCATGAATGTGCCGCCCGGCGTTTTCCACTCATAGTTATCTATGAGAAGCTGGTCGTCGATATACAGCCTTGCCTTGCCCGTGTTCGATAAGCTGAAGTCGTAAGTGCCGGTCGCGTGCGGCGTCAATACTCCCGTTGCCCGGTAGCAATGAGGCTTGCCCCGTAAGTTGTCAGGGGTGTCGCCATCACTCATCATGAACATGACTGAATTTTGCCAATACGACGTGCCGAGCACGGGGCCTTGGAACTCATGCCCGGCGTAGAAATCCACTTGGATACCCTTCTTGGTGCCATCAGGGGTCTTCAACATGTCTCCTGGTAGTCGTGGCTGGAGATTCGTAAGGATGCCTTGCGCGAAGGATATATCAAGTGTAGGATTGAGCTCTTTCGCCGCCCTCGAGATCGAGTCGTATGGGTTAGTGATGTAGTAAGGGTTCACAGCGGCGCTCCCCGTCCCGCCCGTGGTGGGAGTTTTGGCATTCGGTCCAATTATGGCCAATTTATTGATCTTGTGCGGCACAAGAGGCAAAATCCCGCTGTTCTTCAGGAGGACTATGCCACCGGATGCTGCTTGTCGCGCGGTCTGGCGAAATTCAGGGAGATCCGAGTCCAATTCCTGACCTGCTCGCTTTTCTTCGGGGTCTAGGAGGCCCGCTCGGTCGAGAAGCCAAAGCAGTCTCCTCACAGAGCCGTCCAGGTGGTCTTTCTCCGAGACCTTCCCGGCCTTCACGGCCTCTATCAGAGCTTTACCGTATCTGATGGGTGGGCCCGGCATCTCGAGATCTGTGCCGGCTACGAGGCTTTGAACGGTGTCGTTGGTGCCACCCCAGTCACTCATGACGAGCCCGTCGAAGCACCATTCCTTCCTCAGGATGTCCTGGAGGAGGAACGTGCTGCAATCCGCATGATGCCCGTTTATCTTGGGATATGCCGCCATTGCTGTCCATGGTTGAGCGGCAAGCGCCATCTGGAAGGGTTTCAGGTATATCTCTCGCAGCGTCCGCTCGTCAATCTGCTGGTCCATGTTGAAGCGGCGTGTCTCCATGTCGTTGGCGACGTAGTGCTTCATGCACGCACCTACGCCATGCTTCTGGACGCCCTTGATGTAGCTCGTAGCCATGATGCCAGAAAGATAGGGATCTTCGCCAAAGTTCTCAAAGTTGCGCCCGCCCAGTGGCGATCGGCTGATGTTCATCGTCGGCGCGAGCAGCACATTCGAGTTCTTGCTCCGCGTCTCCGCGCCCAGTATGTCACCGACGCGCTCGATCAAGGCCGGGTCGAAGGTGGCGGCTAGTGAGATACCGCAGGGAATGAAGGTCGTATGCGTGCCGTCAATCCACGTCGCACCGCGCACGCCAGCAGGCCCGTCCGTTGTCTTGAGGCTCCTGATGCCTAGCCGGTCGACGTTGTAGGTCTCCCACATGTTCTTGCCAGCTACAAGGAAACATTTCTCCTCCAGGGTCAGCGCCCTAAGGAGCGCCTCAATGCGATCTTCTTGCGCCATGGGGATGAATCTATTGCATGCGATGCAGCTGAGTTCGTCCAGGCGGTCGTCCCTCCCTGGTTTCCCAAAGCGCGCTGTGAGCCAGCCCGAAAAGTATCGCGTTAGAAGCCCGTCGAGGTCGCTACGGGCGGACTGTTTCAGCGAAGTCTGGCGGGGATTCGCCGCTGTCGGACCGGACGTGGATCCATCTCTCCTCGCAGACGCTCAAGTGCGTCTAACGTTAGATGCCTGGGCATGCTTGAGCAGCCTCCGTTGTACGTACAACAGTTTACTAACAGCTCCTACGCGCCTTTGTCGAGGTGGGTCAGCAGTAACCTCTCTTCGAACCTCCTGAGAGAATTGCACTCAACTGATGCCCGTGACGCGGCGCGCTGGCGTTCCAGGCGCTTGTCGGATTACCCCCTTGCCCTGGACTCCATCGGGAAGCACCGACCCAGAAAGGAGCTGGCTGTCTCGATCGCCTACGAGTCATGCTCTCTGTGTTCCATCCAGTGCCTCATGGCCAAATGGCCGTTCTGACGAAGGTCATCAGCGAGATTAGCACCGCTGTTCTCCGCACACGAAATCTCCGTGTGCCCCCACCGGACTTGTCCGCCTACAAATTCGGAGGGGCAGCCAACTAATGAGATGCGAGCCTCCGGAGTCGCTGGTGCGGGCCTGTCGGCGTCGAGGGAGGCTTTGGCGGGGCTCTCGCCCTCTCTCTATCATTCATCTTAGTGTTGTTCGTCGCAATTTGTCTTGATCTCTATTTGTGCAGCTCACCTCTCTAAGCCCTGCCGCTTTCTCCGATGCTCCTGTATCCTTGATCCTCTCGCCGCATCCTCACACGTACAACCAGCCCGATCGGACTGACCAATGGGTTTCGCAAACAAGCGCATCGCCGTCGTCGGCGGCGGCCTCGGCGGGATGGCCTTCATGAACTCGGCCCTCCACTCCCAGTTGGCTGACGTCCACCTATACGAGGCGGCACCGCAGTTTACAGAGGTCGGTGCCGGCGTCAACATCACCCGCAACGCCAACCGCATCCTGGATGCTATGGGCGTCGGCGAGGACATGCTCTGGAAGTCGTCACACAACCCACCCTCGTACATGGAGTATCACCACTACCGAACAGGGGAGTTCCTCGGCCGCATCGAGGAGTTTGGAGAGCCGAGGTCGAGGCAGATTCACCGTGCCCACTTGCTCGAGGCTCTCAAGAAAAATGTCCCTGATGAGAAGATCTCTCTCGGAAAGCGATTGGCCAGCGTTGCGTGGAGTGCCGAGAAGGCGTGCTACGTCTTGACCTTCCAGGACGGAACCACTGCGGAGGCGGATGTTGTTGTCGGTTGCGATGGCATCAAGAGCATGGTGAGGCAGCACCTCGGCCTCGCTGATCACCCCGTGTACTCGGGCCAGATGGTCTACCGTGGATATGTCAGCTACGACGACCTGACCCCTGAGACCGGCGCTCTTTTACGGAAGACGGTCAACTTCCGGGGCCCGCAGAGGCATGTATTGACGCTGCCCATCGGAAACGACGACTCTAACACTGCACGGGTTGGCATCATTGGCTTCATGACCGAGCCGCTGGAGGGCTGGACCTCGGAGTCGTGGCTCTCGACCGCGCCTGTCGACGACCTCTACGAGCATGTCAAAGACTGGACGGGTGCAGTCCAGGAGATCATCGCCGGGCTGAGAAAGGGCTCTCAAGATGGCAAGATCCTGAAGCAGACCCTTTATGTCCGCGAACCCACCGATAAGTGGTTTGAGGTTCGGCCGGAGAGCCCCGATTCCGGTATCATCCTGATAGGAGACTCTGTCCACTCGACGCTTCCCCACCAGGGTAAGCTTTCATCTAGATACTCGCATAATGGCAGTGTGCTAATAGACGTTCCAAAAAATTAGGCCAGGGAGCTTGTCAGGCAATTGAATCCGGCTTCGCTCTTGCTCAGACGCTCAAGCACTGGAAAGACGCCGACCTTGGCTCAGCACTGCAGTTCTTCCAGGACCTGCGAAAGCCGCGCACCGACCGTATCACGCGGTCCAGCTACGAGACTGGCAAGATGGCGAGCGCAGATATCCCGGAGGAGATGTGGGCAACAGCGTTCAACCCGGAACTGGTCAGGGAGCGGATGAGGTGGGTCATGGAATACGACCTGATGGTGGAGCTCGCAAATGGGCTTCACCCTTCAGAAGATGCTGCCAGCGCTGTACAGGGCCAGGACGGGGATGCGCCGCCCCCGGTCCAAGTAGCTTGTTAATCAATGGTATATGAAGTTTTGTATAGGGTGTCTGTTAAACCACAAAAACTCTTTCGAGGGAAGGAATACCGAAAAGAGTAATTCCGTGCATCCGAGGCGACTTGTGAATGGCTCGGGAAGGTGTAGTATTTGAAAAGCCAACGAATACACCATTTCTGAGGCGTAAAAGCATACGTCTGCGTACGAAGACGCCCAGTCCCTCTTGGCTGTTGAGGAGTCAAGGCTTCCGGCCATCTCGGAATCTGTATCTATGCTCATTCGTCTCTGCATTGCACCACGGGAAGCACGTTGATCGGGTGGCTGCGTTCCTTAGTACGCTTGCTGATAACACAGCAGCACCACTTGCATCCCCGGGACTGGCTGCCACCCCTGGCGTACGCTGATCTCCGTGCTACCGAGCGTCCCAAAAATTGACTTATCTCTTGGCTTCATCAGCTGCGGATTTGGTATCTTTTGTCACTGATCATGCCGTACCATTCATTCCACATATATCAGTCCCGAAGAGTATCAGGACGGCGACTCGTCACTCAGTCCGACCACCCGACTCAAACCTGTCAGCAATTGCTCGCCAGCATATATTGTTACCATTAACCCTTTTGAGGTCGACTTTATAATCCTTTGAGTTCTCTTCGGAACCTGCCGGTGTGTGATAGAACACAATGGCCGCAGAAGCCGCTGCAGACTCACCCCACCTGGATGAGAAGAAGCTCCAGGGCTCTGATGTCAGGTCTGGGACTTCTATCTCAGAGGAGCCCATTTCAGAGCAGACTCAGCTCCACAGATGGCTCAACAAGCTTGATCGGATCCCTGGCCTCGAAACGAGGGGCATCGAACGAGTGCCCGAGGAATATCGCCACCCTAAAGTCACCACGGCATCTTACGTCCAAATGTTTTTGATTTGGTTTTCCATAAACGCGTCGGCCAATAATATCACCCTGGGAATTTTGGGCCCAGTGGCATATGGACTGGGCTTTCACGATGCCATCATGTAAGCAATCCATTATGTCCTGGAACTTTGCCAGGAGCCTGCGGGTAGACTTCGCGGCTGACAAAGGGGTTCTTCACGCAGCTGCTGCTTGTTCGGGACCATCTTTGGCTCGGCTTGCACGGGTTACATCTCGGGGTTTGGTCCTCTGTCAGGCCTTCGGACTCTGGTGATCGCTCGTTACACAATGGGGTGGTGGCCGTCCAAGCTATGTGTGTTGCTGAATCTTGTCATCGAACTTGGGTACGGCTTGGTAGACTGCCTGGTCGCTGGACTTATCCTATCGGCTGTCAGCGGATACAAAATGACAGTAATTGTTGGAATCATCATATCCGCTCTTATCACCTGGGTTGTTGCAACCTTCGGCATTAAGTGGTTTCACACATTTGAGAGGTATGGACACGAACAGTTCTTGCCCGTCTTGCGGATTCCTAATCTTCATCCTCACTCTCTAGATACGTCTGGATACCCACTGTAGTTACGCTCTTCATTCTCATCGGCTCCGCTGGACCCAATTTCAACCCAGATACCAAATCGACCGGTACCGGCGCTGTGCTTGCGGGAAACCGGCTATCGTACTTCTTCCTATGCGCCTCGGGCCCACTGGGCTGGGCTCCCGCGTCGGCGGATTTCTATTCGTACTATCCGCAATCCACATCCCGTTTTGTGACAGCGGCCATGACAACTTCTGGCATCACTGTCGGCAAGTTGTTCATCGAGTTTCTCGGTATTGGCCTTGCCTCTGGCGTGGCAACCATGCCTTCATGGGCTGCGGCACTGGATCATTCGGCAGGTGCCCTGGTCGCCGAGGGCTTTGCGCCTCTTCGCGGGTTTGGAAAGTTCTGCGCCGTGGTGCTCGCTCTTTGCGTGGCTAGCAATAACATCCCGGGCACATATGCGGCGGCGCTGAACTTCCAAATGTTTGGCCGCTGGTTCGCTAAGGTCCCTCGGCCGATCTGGTCCACCGTCGCGGTCATCATTTTCACTGTGTGTGCTATCGCAGGGAGGACTCATCTGTTTAGCATCTTCCTGAACTTCCTAAGCTTAATCGGCTACTGGGTTATCATTTGGATTGCCATAACTCTTGAGGAGGAGTTCCTGTTCCGGAAGAGCAGGGGTTACGACTGGGATCGTTGGGCCGACAAGGCATATTTGCCTGTCGGTTATTCCGCCCTTCTCAGCTTCCTCATCGGCTGGGCTGGGGCCATCATCTGCATGTATCAGACGTACTACACGGGTCCGATCGCCAAGCTTGTGGGAAATGGAGCAGATGTTGGTCTTCCTACACCCTGTGCCTTGCTTAGACGAATCCTGCTAACTCACTGGACACAGCTTGGTCTGCCCGTCGCAATGGCCTGGGGTGGACTGGTTTATCCTCCGATGAGGTACCTTGAGCTGAAGTATGTTGGCCGCTAGGGGGGAAGAATAGGGGACCTAGTGTTTCTTTACGTCGGCGGCTCAGTTTAGGCTGCATTTCTCTTTGGTCATTCCTTCCTTCGCATCGGTCTAGAGATCATTGTCCGTGCATCAAGCGGTCTTAGCCAGCTTAACGAAGATGTCACCTGTTCATATATTGGCGGTTTGAATTTAAAGCTGCTATGAGATTCCAAAGTCGACGTCTACAGGTAATCCCATGTCCCATCGTTGTTCTACTTCTGGCGCCTGCTCCGCCAGGTCCAATCCTGCAGTCCACACTTCGTCATCGCCCATGAACAGATTGAAGTCAAAGGGGCTGAACTCCTCCTGTTCCTGTCGCAGTCCGAAGCGGAGGTTGTCGAGATGCGCCGGCCCTGGGTAGAGCAGCCGCATCAATTCGGTATCTTGGGCGGGACCAAACTGCTCGCCCAGCGCCGAGTTGCGAAGGAAGACTCGTTCGAGTAGCGGGCCTAGCAGCCTCTCATAGATACCGGCGTAAACGCTCACCTCGGGCCAGCCGTGCGCTGCGATGGCCAAGAAGTTGCTCGTGAAGAGCTTAGCCATGTCGAACACTTGCGCAGCAGAGAAGCGCTCGGTCACCGCGTCATAGCCATGACGCAGGCAGAACAGCACCACTGTCGCGGCCTCGAGCGTATGGTGCGCTGAGAGCCACGGACGTCGGAAGAAGCCCGTTTGGATATGTTCGCGGTGGATCCGCTCAGACGTCGCGGCGGCCTCGAAGGCAAGCAACAAGGAGCGGGGAGAAGGTAGCGGCACGCGCGGCGACGGCCGGTGCAACATCATCATCCCCCGTGCCATCTTGAAATCAGCGTTCTCGTGATGCGAAGAAGCCTGGCTATGGAGCTTCTTCCAAGACCGGAGACGCTCTTCCATCCTGGTAAGCCAGTCCTCCCAGGTGAGGCCCGCCGGGATAGGCTCGCCATGGAAATGGACGTGTAGGATCGCGGAGAGGAGCTTCTGATAGACTATTGACCCCTGGAAGGGATCCTGAGTTGGCGAAGGCAGCTCGGTATTGATCGCTTCGTCGGGTGTGGACAGCGGCAGCTGCAGAGCCGAACATATAGAGCGATCCATACAGTACGCAGCCCAGAAGACCCGACGGCGCAGCTCAATCGCCTCCACGTCCAAGGCCATAGAGTCCGGTGGCTCGCGATGAAGACCCAGCTCAAGGCAAGATCGCATTGCCGCACCGGATAGGACCCAGACGTTTGCAGACCGTGGACAAACAGTCGCGTACAAAAGTACGAGCAGGATGGTTTGCAACCAGGCGATGTCGGATGGGAACGACGGCAGACTGTACAGGTGCTGGATGCCTTCTTCGAACAATGACATCGAGAGCGCCATGCACCTCTCCTCATGCCCGTCATTTGCCGAGCCTAACGTAACGGAGATGGCGAGCACTAGGTAGACCACAAGAAAGTCGTGGCTGGCTATGACCGGCAGAGGACCGTCGCTGGACGCTTGGGTCTGGGCCTGCCACCCCAACACCTCGGCAACGTTGTTGAACTGCTCGACAACCACAGAGGTCACAAGGAAGGGGTTATCCCGATGGATGGTGTTGAGATACTTGCGCATGAGTCTCTGCACGATATCTCCTGGAATGCTTCGGAGGATGGTGGGCTCGAGGAGGATGCTGCCCTTGTTCGCCTTGGGGTTGATGGAAGTCGTCCTGCTCGACTTCTCACCGACCTTGGCAGAGGATGGCGTCATGCCCATCCTGACCCGCGAGAGGAGGTCTGTCGCTCCAGAGCCATACGGCAGTGTTGCCGACACAATGGCCTGTAGAGAACCGCTCGACATGATTGACGTCCGTAGATCCCTGTCCGCATGGTTCCGTACAGAGCCCACGCCTCCGGTGGCCTTGGTCTGGGCAGACGCGGTCCGGTCAGCCGCGCCAGCACCAAGCCGCAGTGAAGACGGCATTTGGAGCAGGATGTCCGACGCGTGGACCACCTCGAGCTGGCCATCCTGCAGCAGCTCCGTCTCCAGCCGTGCGATCTCCGACTCCAGATGCTGCACGATGCTCCGCGGCACGTCAGACTCGGCATTGGCCGATATCCCGGTGCAGTTGGCCTTCGCCGAAAGGCATTGCGAACAGGATGGCAACTGCCGGTCACACTGGTTCCTCGTCAGCTGAGCGCCCCCGTGTAACAGACGTGCTGTGGTTGCGGTACTTACTCTCATTTTCCGCTTCCGACATCGCGAGCATGACAGGATGCTTCGCTTGCATTCTGAAGCCATTTGCCCTCGGACATGCGCACGCAAGTTGCGCGGCTCTCTAGCACAATGTTTGGCGCAATGGTGAAGAGCGGGGGGGAGAGCACTTCACCAGGGCCAAGGACATGCCCGGCAGGTAGGCTAGCGCGGAATGCTTGGGCGCCGAGGCTTATCGCTCAGGTTCTCGGGACCCGATCGGAGAACTGCGCTCTTCCGCTTTGGGCCAGGGGTATGGGGGACTGATAAGGGACGTCGAAACCTTCGCCGTTGCTGAGGCACGCCTTCACCGCAAGCGCCTGGGGGCGAGCGCGACGCACCCGCAAACCTTTGCCACTGGCAGGCCGACTAACCAGGGCGGTTAAGCACGGGATGGGGTGCGGCCGGCCTGCTAAGGTTCCGGGCCATGCAGGAGTTGCGCTCGCCCTGTTGGCCGACGCTAGAAATGCTCAACCAAACGCCATGTGGGTAAGATGTGTGTAGATGCAACAGCACCCTTGTGAGAACGGTCTTCTCCGCCTGACGAGCATGCCCACGCGCCACTATCGAGCAAGAACGTCTGCCATTTTTCACAATCGATGTTTGGGCGATCACCTATGTCAACAACCGGTCAAAGACTCTGCGGGACAGCAAAATCATCACGTAGCACCCCAGTGCACTCATCTCTAAAGTCTCATCCTCGCCTCCTACACTTGCAATAATCTCTTTGGTTCAACACAACCTCGATAGCTATGGGCTCCTTGGGAACTGACCGGCCTGCACGAGCAGTCAAGCTTTCCCCGGAGTTACCGGCATACTATGCCAAACTCAAGACTGATGGCAAGCGGATGGTGGACACGCTCGAGGAGTCGTGCACGTGGGGAAATACGCCAGACGGTGGTATGAGTACGTGCTCCCTTTCGATCATGGTACCAAGAGACGAGCCTTCGTTAACACGTCCTACCAGACAGGCTAGCAGCAAATGATGACGACCGGAGAGTCCGGGAGTGGTTCATTCAGGAGACCAAGAAGTGTGGATGCGAGATCAAGGTCGATGCCATGGGTAACATCTTCGCCATCCGACCGGGCCAAAACAGCAGCCTCCCGCCTATTGGGCTTGGCTCTCACCTTGATACACAACCCACGGGCGGAAAATACGACGGCATCCTGGGTGTGACCTGCGGCATGGAGGTTCTCAAGACGCTGCACACGAGCAACATCACGACTTACGCCCCCCTCGCGGTCATCAACTGGACTAACGAGGAGGGAGCGCGTTTTCCGCCCGCAATGCTGGCGTCGGGAGTTTGGGGCGGTGCCTTCACCACAGAATATGGCCACGGACGTGCAGACCCCAGTGGAACCACTCTGAAGCAGGAGTTGGAGCGGATTGGTTTCCTGGGTGAGGTACCGTGCTCTTACGATGCCAACCCTCTGTCCGCGCACTTCGAGGTGCACATCGAGCAGGGGCCTATCCTGGATGGCGCTGAGTCGGCTGTAGGCGTCGTCAAAGGTGTACAGTCCATCCGCTGGTATAATGTTGATGTCGTCGGCCGGGAGGCTCACACAGGCACGACGCCAATGGACCGACGGAGTGATGCCCTCCTTGGCGCCGCAAAGATGATTGTTGCTACGAACCGTTTTGTGACCGAAGGAGAGCTTGCTGCCCGGGGTGCCCGTGCCACGATCGCAGTCATCAACTCTGGTCCACAAAGCATCAACACGATCGCTGGCAAGGTTCGCATGGGCCTCGACATCCGCGCACCTGCCGACGCGGACGTCGAGACGGTCGAGAATCTCTGCAAGGCCCGATTTGACGAGATCTGCAAGGAGCACGGCCTGACGATGGAGTTCGACAGGTTCTGGAGCTCGCCTGCTCTACACTTTGATCCAACCATGGTTCAGTGCGTGCGTGACTCTGCGAGGAGCATTGGATGCGAGATGGAACTGGTCAGTGGTGCTGGTCATGACAGCGTGTACACCAGCTTGAAGGTTCCGACCGCCATGATCTTCGCTAGATGCCGGGACGGTGTAAGCCACAATCCTGCTGAATACACGAGACCAGAAGAGTAAGGCCCTTTCAACTCCATCTGGTTACCCCCTCTTAAGAGCTTTCTGATTAACGAATGTGTAGTTGCGCAACCGCGGCGGAGACGCTTCTCGGTGCCTATTTAAGATACGACGATTACTTGCGGAGAGTTGGTGAGTCAACCAGTCAGTGAAGATGTTGGTTGGGCTACTAGTCGGGACGTACATGTTGGTGTATTGCCATAAGAATACGATTGATGGCGCACGAAGCAAGACTGATCATGTGGATGTTGCATCAATGGTAGTTTAGGTCGCATTACAGTAAGGCATACATACACTTTATAGCTCCAGGCACATGGCTGGCCCGCTTGATCGGCTCTGCCTCGATTCATTACTTCTTTTCTCGTCCAACTAGCTGAGGGCGACGGGGGCATTCATTGCATTGTTTATAGAGCGTATTGTAACCGATCAGACGAATCCGCCTCAGGTGATGCTCCGAATACCACCCTGGTGACCGAGGTATCCCCCAAAAGGACCTTTCATGCTACGTTTGGTGTGTAGGCTTGGACAGTGTGCAGTGCTTTCTGCCGGCGCTGGAAGCACTAAGCACGAAGAGACGGCCTGCCGATTCGCCCGTTGGCATCACGTCTATAAAGGTTTCACTCCCAGTCAAATCAACATCCAGGTATATAGACTTGAATAAGTCACAACGGTTTAGATCTTCATAAATTATTCTCAAATTCTCTAATCCAATTTGTGTTTATAGTATTCGTTTCAGCTGGTAAGCCTGGTATGATAATCCAAACCCACCATCCTCGTTACCACTTGTCTATCACGATTCAAGGTCTTCGCTCAGTCATCATACATCGTCCAACCGTTTCCGTATCCACCTTCCTGTTTCTCTTACCCTACCCGGATCAGATAGGCCTCAACCCCCTGCCTAGATAGGTTCGCTCGCCGAACTCCCGCTCTGCCAGCTGGAACAGGGGCAGGCCCATGAAATAGCCAGCATCCTGTGATCCAATGGCCTCCCAGGTGCTCTGGGCTTCCTCCGTGCCGATAGTGACAAGCGGTTTGCCTGTCCCAGCTGAAGACGCATCGGCCGCGAGCTGAACTTGGCAACACTTCTCCAGCAGCACGAACCAAGCGATGGTAGCCTCAATACTTGATCCTGCTGTAAGAAGACCATGATTGCCTAGAAGGGCGGCCTTCTTGTTGCCAAGGCATGCCGCAATTTCCTTTCCTTCCTCGGTGGCCAGAACGAGACCAGCAAAGTTGCTATCCACGACGTCAACCAAGCTCCAGATATCATATGCGACCGTGATGAAAGACAGCAAGAACACCTTCAGGGATAAACAGGGGTTAACGTACGGATAGAGCACGTGGTCGTTGAAGAAGCAGCAGAAGTCCTGGGTGAGCATGTCCAGAGTCCCACCCGTCGCACACATAGCGCGTCCGTAGATGCTGTGGCAGTGGGCCGCGCACAGCACGTCGGGCCTGGCTTTGTGAATCTCAGCGTGGATCGCATATGCGGCTTTGAAGTGAAAGGCGCAGTTAGCAACGACGTCCTTAAGGGCCGGGAAAGTGATTCAGTGTGGATAAGGAGCCCGTACCATAGTTCAGTCTCAAATTGCTGCCACCCTCTACTACTTTGCCATTGTGGTCGACACGGATTAAGTCATCATCCGTTATGAGAGAGAAGTGTAGACCTTCCTTGAATGTTAGCAACTCGTCCACCTCTCACCCGCGGAGAACCAAAAGGCAAAGCCAGGTAGAGTTCTGAGGAGAATGGCGTGTGCAAAACATTGAGAGGAAGTGACGCAGCCTGTGGAGCTTACCAAATGGATTCACCCAGAAGCTGGTTGGATCGACAGGGTCCCTAACCGTGATATGCCCGGCTACGCCGTCAGAGAATCCGTTCTGGGCGAAAATTCTGTATGCCAGAGCCAGCCTATGCTTGAGAAATTTACGTTCCTCATACTTGTCCTCGAACTTCGGTGGTTTGCTCTCAGCGTCGTGAGAGAAGGCGAGGTTGGGGTCTCCAGAGCGGTGCTCCTGCTTCTTCACGCTGACAGGGACAGTCATCTCGGTGGCTGATGGCGCCATGGCGGGTAAATACCACTTGTGAGCAAAATCAGCTCAATATTTGGATTGAATGAAGATCCAAAACGGGCCAGAGGAAGCTCTCTTGAACAAACTGCACCGCGTACGCCACTGGAAGTGTGGAATCACTGAACCGTCGCCCCAGAAGTCTCAGAGTGTTGAACTCGTCCTCTGTGACTTACGAGAATTACCAAACGTGAAAGAGGGGCAAAGGCAGATAGGAAAAGATAAGCCATGCCGATCTCAGCTAGTGCCTGGCAGTGCGTGAACCGGCTCATACCCGGCCGGAGCGGACATCTCCGTCGCACCACCCACCGGCGGGGTCGGCTTGCTGTCGGAGCAGTGCGGACGTCCAGCGGACAAGCGCCGACAGGAGCACAAGGTGCCGCTAGCCAGGGCAACTTCCCAGTAGCCAGTCCTGCCTTCACGGTGGAATGAGCCCGCTAGTCGCAAGGTATTGCTTTGGTCCGGGTTTCCATCCCATTGTTCTAGCGAACGGTTCCCCTCCGAGATCGCCCATGTTTGCGCCGCGAGCTCGAGAGGCCCACGTGGCGGGCGGCTGCAGACCCTTGATGCTCAACATCTATCGACCACTGTGCTATGCATGTCGACGATTTGACTGGAGAGTCGGAGAAGCTATACCGAAAGCAGGGACCGGCAGGCCACAGCAACACAAGGAGCAGTGGCGAACGTCTCGAGCCCTGTCGGCACAAGTGCTGTTATCCTCTAACCCCAGCCTACGAGTCCGCCCAGTAACCACCATGTCTGGCGATGCTGCAACAGCACCAGGCCTCCCGCTGCCTCAACATATCAACATCGTGGCCCTCGAAACTTTCTTCACCCCTATACCGCCGCTCCAAGTTCCGGCACCGCACACCTTCAGCCTGAGACAATACACCAGGACGACGGCCGAAGAGGTCCAGTCCCGCATTCGCGATGCCGACATTCTCATCACCACCACGGTTCCGCTGCGTGCCGATGCACTGTCTCTGCTGGCCTGTCCCAATCTAAGGCTCATTGCTGTCATGGCATCGGGTACCGACTCCATCGACCTTGCTGCCTGTGCCGAGCGTGGGATCCGCGTGCTCAGCAGCCCAAATTGTAACGTTGATGCAGTGGCTGAGCATGCTGTCGCGCTGTACTTTGCGACACGCCGCTCGATTTTGCCTACAATGCGCGCTCTGCGTGCTGGAGACTGGCCTCGTCAAGGTACTCTGATGACGCGCGCATACGTCGCTGAGTGCCCGCCCAAGACCTGCCATCAAGAAACCGTCGTGATCGTCGGGTTCGGCGGCGTGGGCCGCAAGGTGGCGGAGTTGTTGGGAGGGCTAGGCATGAAGGTCGTGGTAGCGGCGCGCAAAGGTGAGCCAACACCAGATGGAAGAGTATCGTTTGATGAGGCTTTGAGAACAGCCACTGTTCTGGTTCTGTGCTGCCCTCGGTCTCCAGAGACAGTGGGATTGATTTCCAGCCCGGAGCTCGCCATCATGCGAGGGGACGCGGTCCTTATCAATGTGGCGAGGGGTGGTATCGTCGACGAGGCGGCTCTGGTCGCGGCACTTGAGGCGGGCCAGATTGCAGGTGCTGGTGTGGATGTCTTCGGTCAGGAACCGGCCAGTCCGGAAACGAGCCCCCTCCTGAGGAAGGAAACTCAAGGCTTAAATCTGGTGACTACACCACACACGGCCTGGGTTGCGATGGACACCACTCGGAACTATCAGCGGGTCTTACAAGAGAACATTGAAGGGTATATTCTTGGTAAAGTTGAGGCAGAAAGAGTAAAGGCATGATAGCCGAATGAGAGAGTTCGTCCTCACCCATCACGCACGCACTCGTTTTTCCTATCATTACCTCGCTGAGTAGTCCTATAGCTTCCCGCTCTGGAAGGCAGACACCGGGTTCGAAACGGCCTCCTGAACGACCATCTCGAGTGTGTCCATTTTTGTCATCCCTATCGCCCCATTGTCCGTCTTTTCATAGAGGGTGCTCCCCTCCGTCCAAATCCTGCGTAGTGTATAGATCGTGGCAAGTTCATTCCCTGTCTCCCAAGCCAAGCCTTCAAGGCGTTTCAACTCTTCCAGTGTTGTATAACCGACCTCCCATTTGCTATCCGTCTGCCTCTCGAACTCGGCAAGTATGTCCTGTGGTGTCGTCGTAAAAGAGTTGACCTTCACGGCCTTGTTGTCGCAGAAATCTGGATGTTTTAATACAGCAACAAGCAACCTCCCAACATCAGCCATTGTAGTCAGACTAACGCGCTGGTTACCGTCCCCCAGAAGTGTTGCCTTCTTCTTTTCGACATCGAAACTCCCCATCTGCGGCTCATTGGCCATACACCCAACGTACAGGTCTGCAAAGGGTCCAGTTACGAGATATGTATACTTGAGCCGGCGTATAGAGTCCGACTCGAGATGGGCGCGGATTTTGAGCTTCTTCTGATGCGGTTTCTCTTTAGAGGAGTCTGAGTGATATGCTATGTCGGTGCCGTACTCAGAAGGGATGAATCTGATTATGTTGGGACACCGTTCAGCGAGACTGATCAGGTCAGCCTGCTTGTCGATGCCGAAGCGACCGACAGCGGACACGACAGTGTCAAAGCCTGCAGTCGCACACCGACGTTAGAAAGGGCGCTGAAGCAGGAGCTTAGGATAAAGACCTTTCAAAGCGTTAAGCACGTCGTTGTCATCGTAGAGATCGCCCGTTATAACGTCCACGCCTTGATTCTGATACAACGCAACAAGGTCTTTCTTTTCCAGGACGGTCTCCGCCGATGTGAAGATCCCAATGCGCTCAAAGTTGCCCTTTGCATTGATGAGCGCGTTCACCAACACCTTGCCGATAACCCCCGTCGCGCCGAGCACCAAAATCTTCTTACTGGCTGTCGACACCATGTCGGGAGTGTGACCTCGCCTCAGCGAACGCACACTGTCTCCTTGCCTCTCGGGTGATCTCCCGGCTGGCGTTCGGCCTGGACGGTTCTCCGGGCGTTCAGGAAGGCAATCCAATGTAGTACGATATGACGACTGGCTGGGCCTCGAAAACCCCGGAGTTGGCCTACGAGTCGTACGATTACGGATCTGCTACTTGCCGGGCTCCATGGTATAAGGACTCTGACGAGCGTTCATGTCCAACTTCGTGGTGTTGAAGTTGCCGGAGATGTGCGCCGGAGGGGTTGCGTGGGGCGAGGGCAAGTGCGCCAAAGTCCGCACCCGGGAGTTCTGGACCCTTAAACCCACTCGTCCGTCGCGCCAGGGCCCAGGCATATATGAATGCGATAAGGTTTCGGGTCTTCGGTTGTCGCTTCACTTCTTTCCACAGGACAACTCCCACGACTCTGGATCCCGACCGACATCACTTGGACGTCTTCGCTGTATTCTCGCCCTCGTTTATCAGATCAGCTTCTACTCTACCAACCCCCCACCCCCGTACAGAACACCAAAATGGGCAAGGTCGTTGCAGCCATCGGCCTGTCTCACGCTCCAGGTATGTTATGCCATGATCTGGACGTATTTGCAGGGAGATGTCACCGCTTATCGCTAACATGTACCGTCAACAGGCGCCATCGGTTTCCCAGAGACGGCCAAGCCGGACGCGCGAGCGCGCACCGAGGCGGCGACTCGCGCTCTAGGCAAGACGCTCACCGACGCGAAGCCCGACGTAATCTTCGCCTTTCTGGATGACCACTTTGAGAATTTCTATCGTAACCACATGCCCACCATTGCGGTCTCTATCGCCGAACATCATGTCGGCCCCGCGGACCAGTGGATGGAGCCCCTTCACATCGAGAAGAAGACGTACTTCCCCGGCAGCCCTGAGACCGCTGAGCTTCTGATCGCTTCGCTGGTTGAGCAGGGATTCGACGTGTCCCGCACCGGCCCTGTCGAGTACGGCAACAATCTGCTGATGCCGTGGGTTCTGATGGAGGCCGACCTGCCCAACGTGGCCATCGTGCCAATCTTCCTCAACGTCTTCACGCCGCCCCTGATGAAGTACAGCCGCGCGTACGCGCTGGGCGAGGCGTGCCGGAAGGCCGTCGAGGGCATGCCGGAAGACATGAAGGTCGCTTTCATGTGCACTGGCGGGCTTTCTCACTGGCCGCCGTACTGGAACCCGCACCAGGCCGGCGACCCGCCCAAGGACGAGTTCCTCAAGCTGATGAAGGAGTATCAGACCGTGGGCAAGAGCGTCCTAAAGCGGGTGCCCGACCTGTTTGTCAAGTTCGACGAGTACGAGGTGGAGATGGCGGCCAAGAACGAATACCCACTCAACAGCAAGCACCCCCTCGTCAACGCCGAGTGGGACCAGAAGTTCATGGACTACTTCTGCGCGGGTGACAGCAGCTGGCTGCGGAACCTCACCTACGAGGAGGTTGAGGAGGAGGCCGGCCATGGCGGCCACGAGGTGTTGAACTGGGTAGCCCTCAGCGGAGCCATGGGCGGTAACAAGGCCAAGCTCTTGCTGTACGAGCCCGTGCTAGAGTGGATCTGCGGCATGACCTACGTCGACTTCGAGGTCCAGCAGAAGACAACCTACGATGGTGCCACCGCTAGCGGTGCGCACTAGGCGGTACCGTGAGTAGGCTAATCGGAGACAGGCCGTGACCTCTTGAGGGGTCGTGGGAGCCTTTTCGAGGATGTTGACACCGCGATGTCGCCTTGGGCTGGCGGCAAGACAAGTCGGCTAAGGGGTAAGATCGGATAATGACTGCGCCTCCTTTCCTGTACGAAGTGACGGAACCAAACAGGGGGAAAGGGGCGGAAGTGAGGAGGGAACGGCAACCCAAGCATGATCGGGGGTTAAGCAGGCAGCGCGCCTTTGCTGCAGCTCGAGGCAGTTGACTTGTACCTAGGTGTTCAGGGTCGTCAAGAGCAATCTCCTCGGCAATTAGAACCAATCAGAGGCTGCAATACAAGCGCATCTTGGTTTCCTATGTATGTACCTACGGATATGTGTAACTATTCCCGGTGCTGTGTGGGCATGTATATACCTCGGCTGTGATTCGCACATCCCGCCGGCTCTTCGCTTTGACCATCTCCGCTCTGTAAGAATCAAGAGTTAGCTGGAACCGATAACGGACCAGCGGTCCGGGGCCGATCCCGGTCACTCGGTAGATACTACAGTACCTACATATAGTGTGTGCATGCATGAATCATGGCGGGCGAGTCACGACCCATGGCAAAAGCTAACCATGGGCACGCCGCACGCGAGTCACCCGCGCGCCGGGGGACTCCGGATTGCTGGTTAGCCTACGGAGTACCTAACTAGATAGTAGAGCAGAATCGAGCCGGGGTCTTGATAAGGGATGCTACCCCCCACCACCTCCCAAACCGACGCTCATGTCCGTCTTCATCCCCTGCCTGTAGCGGCCGGGCCATGGATCGAGCTGCTTCAGGAGCTGTCCTCGACAATGAGACGGCCACCACCGTGATGGCCTCGCCATTGCCGTCTGGCCCGGTCGAGGCAACGCGGCACGCCCTCCAGCAGTCGCTGCCGACATGCCACCGCTGCCGGCGTCTGCGGCGCAAATGCGACACGCAGCTCCCCAGCTGCCGCATGTGCGAGAAAGCCGGCGCCGAATGCACCTTCTACGACCACGCCTTGAAGCAGACGCTCCCGAGGGCGTAAGTAGACACACGCCGCCTTTCCCTTTCGATTCTTGACTTGCTCTTGTCTTACGGGCCTTTTAGTTATGTCCAGTCGCTGCTGACCCGGGTCGCGCATCTCGAGGCTGTCAAGAACGGCAACGCCAACTTTTCTTCCGGACCTCTTCCGTCCTCCGCAGGCTCGGCGCGTCCCCTGGCAGCGATAGACAGCACGCCACAAACTCCAAAAACCGCTTTTCGCGCCGCTTCGCCCTCCTTCGACGTCATCATCCCCTCGAGGTCGACAGCTGGCAAGTGGCGCTACTGGGGCGCCTCCTCGGTCTTTGCTCTGACTGTCGAGATCCTTCACAACGCCGCAGCGCGGAGTCTCATCTCGGCCGATGATCTCGTGGAGGACGGCGATCCCGTGGAGGAGCACGGCAATGACCAGGATCCTTATACCCGGGCGATCGCCCCCGACACCGACATCCATGAGCTCGTCCAATTGTATCTGGTTTCCTTGAACACATTGTACGGCTTCGTGGACCCGACCGAGACAAGCGCTGATCTCCAGGCGTACCTGTCTCTAAGAGAGCAGCGCGCGCTCTCCCCCTGGGCCATCCAGGGAGATGACGTTCACCGATACTTTCGTATCACCATGATGTGTGCCATCTCTTGCGCTAACCAGGCCCGCTACCGCCCACATCGTGCTGCGGAGAGCCTGGCTTACTACGCCGACGCTGTGGCATGCGTCGAAGAGGTCACGTCCGAGGCTTCAGCTGCCTCGCTGCAAGCTCTACTGCTTCTCATCGTGTTCTGCCTCTTCTACCCGCGCAAGGGCGACATTTGGAAGATGCTTGACTATGCTTGCCGCTTGACTGTGGAGCTGGGCTATCACACGGAGCGCCAGTCCGGCCAGGTCGATGCTACGGACATCGAGACCGAGCCCCAGAGCAAACTACGCCGCTCCACATTCTGGGGACTTTATGCCATCGAGCGCATCGTCGGGCAGCTCTTTGGCCGCGGTAGCGATCTCCCCGAGACTATCATCACCACCGAATACCCTAGCTCCCTGCACCCAGGCATCGGCCAGACCGCCATGCCGAGCGTGGACCAGCCCACACTGCAGTCCATGAGCATCGCGCACCACTACCGCCTGGTTTACCTCCGTTCCGAGATCTTCCGCTCTATGTACCTACCAGCGTCACCCCCGGACCTCAGCCTCGACTGGCTGAAGGACAGGTACACCACACTCCACATGTGGCGCCAGGAGCTAGCCGTCAGCGATGAGCTGGAGGGCGTGGCAACGCTGACCTGCGACGTCGGTTACGATGCAACCATGTGCTTCCTGTTCCAGCCTCTCCTTCTCCGGGCTCTCAGCACCACAGTTCCCCCGGCGGTAGGCTCTTGTGGGGTCGAGACGGAAAGTCAGGCACGAGAACTCCCATCTCATGGCGAAGCTGGTCTCATTGCCTCCGACCCCTTTCACTCCGCCATCAACCTGATTCGTACGTACGAGAAAGTCATCCGTGCCCCACAGCGATCCGTTCTGGGCACCTACCCTATGACCTTCTTGAGCGCACACTACATCTACCTTGCCTCGAGCACGCTGCTGGCCTACGCTCTCCTGCGACTCGAAGGCAGGACCAAGACCCTTAGGCGCATGTCTGACGCCGAGAGACTGACGGAGGAGGACACTGAAGAGCTTGATTGGGGAGCCTTTATCGACGTGTCCAGCTCGTGTTTGATTCTGCTAGCCTGGTGCGGCGAGCGATGGCCGGGGATGCTAGGGATGCTCGGGGTGTACCAGCGTCTGTTTAACCGGGTTGTCAGGGAGTTAATTGGGAAAGGAATCGTCCGTTGATCAGTGCCTTTGTTTCGTGATTCTCTTATTTGCGGTTTTCTTCCGAAGGACCTACATTGCCTTACAGAGAGCGTCGCATCCACTCTTGCCCACCCGGCTATGCGTCAAAATGACGGCGATTCTCGGTGAAAGATCTAACACGGTCTCCTGAACTTAGTGAGGTCTACTCTCCCTACCTTGTTTGTTGAGCGTGACTCTTGAGCTGTGAGACCTGCTTACTCCCGCCATCGGGAAACGGGAACCCTGCGCCCCTCTCCGGCTGTCCATCACCGAGGGAAGTCCGAATTTGCTCTTCAGGCCAGGCACGCTGGCCGTGGTAGCTTGCAATGTCATCGTCAGTATCTGTACAGCTCCGGTATAGGATGCGCCCCTAGCGCTAGCATGGGTGGATTCCCTCTCTGAGATGGCTCGCATTGCGGACATGTCCGCCTTTTCGGTGGATATTACCATGCCGTCGTCTACCAAAACATCGGAGCGGTGAGAGCGATGACTCGCTTTATAGTCAGATTTAGACACTGTTGGGGAGCAACACCGTAGTCGTCAGCTCTGACAGAAAATCCAAGAAAGCCCAAGTCAACACTCTGTGGTGAGTATTGAGCTGGCATTCTCCGCCATATCAGTTATCATGGTGCCTCTGTCGGGTCTCCCTATTCAGACGGGAGGGAGGGCGGTCAGGAGGGCTTCAACCTTACGGATGCGACTCTCGCCGACGTCACGGGCGGCCTCGACCTTCTTTCCTACCGAGCCTGCGAAGCCGACCGTAAAGACGGACATCCCGGGTCCCATCGCCCGGGCCCATATCCAGAGCTTGCAGGAGGTCTTCGATACGCGTAACCTGAATATGCTCACCGACTACCAAAGAAGCATTGGCAATTACATCGCCGATCCTGACGGGAACGTTCTTCTTGACGCGTGAGTAGGGCACCCTAAGTCCATTTCCCATTCATATCACCTTGAATGGGACTGACTCTTTCACTTCTCAATGCCTAGATTCGCACAGATCGCATCGATAGCACTGGGCTACAATAACCCGGCCCTTGTGAGCGTGGCAAAAACCCCGGAAATGGTCAACGCCATCGTTAACCGCCCAGCGCTCGGCAACTTCCCGCCGACAGATTGGGCCGAGATCTTGCGCGACGGGATTTTGAGAGCAGCCCCCAAGGGTCTAGATCAGGTGTTTACCAGCATGTCCGGCTCCGACGCTAATGAGACGGCGTACAAGGCCGCCTTCATGTGGCGCCGCCAGCAAGAACGAGGAGGCTTTGACGTTGACTTCACCGACGAGGAGTTGCGCTCAGTGATGGACAACCAGGCACCCGGTGCTGCTCAGCTGTCTATCCTCTCCTTCCGTGGTGGTTTCCACGGCCGTCTGTTCGGCTCGTTGTCGACGACGAGATCAAAGCCGATCCATAAGCTGGATATCCCGGCCTTCGACTGGCCACAGGCAACATTCCCGAAGCTAAAGTATCCATTAGATGAAAATTCACGGGATAATGATGCTGCCGAGAAGTCTTCCCTTGAAGAGGTTGAGCGTCTGATCACGACCTATCATCTGCCTCCTGCCGCTGTTGTCGTTGAACCTATTCAGTCGGAAGGCGGGGACAACCATGCTTCGCCATCATTCTTTCGCGGACTCCGCGAAATTACCAAAAAGCACAATGTCCTCTTGATAGTTGATGAAGTCCAGACAGGCGTTGGCGCAACAGGGAAGTTCTGGGCCCACGAACACTGGGATTTGCCTTCGCCTCCTGATATTGTCACGTTCAGCAAGAAGGCTCAGGCAGCTGGCTTCTACTACAAGAACCCCCAACTGCGTCCTAACAAGCCATATCGCCAGTTCAATACGTGGATGGGGGACCCTGTGCGTGCTATACTCTTCCGTGGCATCCTCAGCGAGATTGAGCGACTGGACCTGGTCGAGAACACGGCCCGTGTAGGCAACTATCTCTTTTCTCGATTGGAAGACTTGGCTGCTCAGTTTCCAGCTCAGTTCTCGAACCTTCGCGGCAAGGGGCAAGGGACCTTTATCGCATTTGACCATCCGCGCCGGGACGAGTTCCTCAAGAAGGTCAAGAAACTAGGAGTTAATGTAGGGGGCTCAGGCGAAACGGCCGTCCGCTTGCGGCCTATGCTGGTCTTCGAGGAACACCACGCAGACATTCTTGTGGACGCATTCCAGAACGCAGCAACGTCGTTCTAGGCTAGCTCAAAGCTACTTCAAGCATCTAGTATATATCTGAACTCTCGGGATAGAAAGCCCTCTACTCAGTTATGGATTTGCAGCGGATAGAGTGATGCTTGTCACCGCATTTCGCCGAGCTGCTCGATCGAAAGGTAAATACTCGAGGCTCGCGTCGATATATTTGAAGACTCTATATATGTCACCGACATTACAATATTAAATGCGATTCAAGCTAGCACGTGCTTTTCCCAATGCTGTGGAGCGAGCAAATCTCAAGGTAAGCAAAGTGCTGTGCTTTAATGGAGTCGCCTCTGAGCTTTCTAATTATCGTCTTGCCAGAACCCTTTTTGTCTATCCCTAGATTCCGCATTCTTTACGCGGTCTTCCTACTCTCTCTTCCCGTCCTACGACTGGGTCGGCATGGAGACATCTGCTTTCAGCGAGATCACATCTGCGCTCCGCCACAGCGCCGTGACCGTCTTCTGCTGCGTATAGAATGCAATACCAGGCCGTCCATAGAATGTGCTTGCACCCCCTGCAGCAATGCTCTTCTTATTCCCTGTAAACGAAAACATGGGCAACGGCACCGGGATCGGAACGTTGATACCGACCTGCCCTGCTTCGATAGTTTTCCGAAATCTCTCGGCGGCGGCCCCTGACCGTGTGAAGATCGCAGTACCATTACCGTATTCGTTCTTGTTAATTAGCTCGACCGCATCATCTAAGGTCTCGGCCTCAAGACAGACAAGTACCGGCCCGAAGATCTCCTCGCGGTAGCAGGTCATATCTGGTGTCACATTGGCAATGATTGTAGGTGCAACCCAGTTTCCAGCTGCGTATTTAGGATCCGCGGGTCTATAACCGCGACCATCGAGGAGAATGCTCGCGCCCTCATCCTCAGCACTCTGGATGATGCTCTCGATACGCTTTTTGCTATAAGGCGAAATGACGGGGCCGAGGTCAGCTCCGTCCTCGAATCCCCCGTTCACGTTCAACTTATTAGCTGCCTCAACCAACTCGGGCAACCACTCCTTAGTCTCGCCGACAAGAACAACAGTGCTAAGGGCCATGCATCGTTGCCCCGCGGCACCAAAAGCAGCACCGACGACACTGCTAATGAAGTGGTTCTTGTTGCAGTCGGGGAGGACAGCAGCGTGGTTCTTCGCACCTAGATTGGCTTGGACTCGCTTGCCAGAGGATGATCCCTTGTTAAAGATGTACTCGCCGGCCTTGTTACCTCCAACGAAGCTAATAGCCTTGATATCTGGATGTCCCAACAGGAAGTCAACGGCCTGGTGGGTGCCATGAATGATGTTCAGTACGCCCTCGGGAAACCCGGCCTCTCGGGCCAGTTCCGCAAGGATCATCGCAGCACCGGGGTCCCTCTCTGATGGTTTCAGGACGATGGTATTACCAGTGACGGTAGCAATTGGAATGCACCAGAGGGGTATCATTGCAGGGAAATCTGCCTGCTATCAATATTCGAGCTCTCAAACATGGCCGGCTGCTGACTCACTGAAAGGGCATATAGCGCCCACAACACCTAGGGGCTCGCGGTAGCTTCGTGTTTCCATGTCCTTTGCCACTTCTAGGACTTCGCCCTTTAACAACTCTGGCGCTCCACAAGCCGCTTCCGCGACCTGCAGGCCGCGGAGAACATCGCCCCTGGCGTCAGCGAACGTCTTTCCCTGCTCCAGCGAGATGCTCGCAGCCAGCCGGTCCCAATGTGTTCGAATGAGTGACACGAATTTGAACATGATCTGCTGACGCGCGAGGATGCTCATAGCACGCCACTTTGGGAATGCTTTTGCTGCGGACGCGACGGCTGCCTCCATTTCAGGCGTGGTCATCTGTGGCACTCTTGTAACGAGGTTGTTGGTTGCCGGGTCATGAAGCTCCACGAATTCGGAGGCATTAGACATCCTGAATTGGTTATCTAGGAAGTATGGTGTGTCTTCAGCAGCACCGATCTTGTCATGCGAGCGGACGTATGATTGAGCTGTCGAGCTGAGTGCGGCGTTCAACAAGCGCGTCGTGGAATGCACGAGTCGGACCCTTATAATATCAACTGATGATGCGGCTCTCGCTGGGCATCGCGCTGTGGGAAATGACTTCACGGCTGCCAGCTGCCCACGCACCGTGGGCGTGAAGGCTGATCTGAGAGCTCTGCGCATCGTGGCAGCTAAGGATCGATCCAAGGGCGTCGCGAACGAGAGTATCACGGTCCTGTGTGCGGGAGGGAATGCCGGTCCTCTTCTGAATTCTTGTGCTTTGTTAGGATAAACGGCCTGAGCATTCAACGGCCAGACAACTCACCTAGACTCAAAGTATCTTAACAAGAGGGCTCAGGTGCCTGTCAGGAGGCCCCAACCACGAGCCTTTTGCTACGATTCTAATTACCTTGTAGCGGGGGAGCAAATACCATTCCCGACGGCGATGTCCGCCGTCTGGGTCTTAGCTTTGAACGGCGCGGTCTGTAGGAGATGTCCGCCACCCTAGGTCCCAGGCCGATGCCTCAATAACAAACCGGAATATGTCCGAGTCGCTGGCTGCTGGACTCCGTCCTCAGTAGAAGACTGCTTGCAAGGCCGAGGGGAAAGGTCGGGATTGAGCCTAATTTTCACGGCAAATGGTCTATGCGCAAGCTCTAGTGGTTTCGTGCAAATTGCGTAGCTGCACAATGCACTTGAGCACCTCACACTTATTTACATTCGCTCAGGTTGTCTCGCATGCGTATCTATCCAGAGACTCGGTGCTGCACGAAAATCCGGGCCAAGGAGCCTCCCAGCGTCCCTTCGCAGTAGCATAGTTGTGCCATTGCGGTACCGCTTTCCACTGGAAGAGGTCTTCCATCGCTGATGCCACCCTGACCAGCTTCGCCTCGCCGTACTGGCGCCCATATACACAGAAGCCACAAGGAACAGAATATCCACTCTGGCCCATTGGCACGGTGGCTATCGGGTAGCCCGCATAAGAAGGGATGGAGGCACACGCGTTGTCGGAGCCGCCGGAAGAGTCGTTCGGCAGAACTATAGCGTCAAGCTCGATGACCGTGCCGTTGTCGAGCATGTATGCATACGCGCTGTCGATGGCGGCGCGTGCGGTTCTCCTTCCCCAACCGAACGCCTTCCAGAAGGCATCTCCCATTGTCCCGTTGGTCGCGATGGCGTTATCGTAGAAGTCCTGACCGGACACGGTATTGTACCACCATGTGCTGTTACCGAGAGCTCCAGTGGTGTCATTGTGCGCACGGTTCCATGCAGCCATATCAGTCAGACTGGTCATCATTGACCGTTCGTCGCTCGCCGGATACGTCCAGTTCTGCAGCCACTCCCCATATGCGACGGCCAGAAGAGTATTATACGCTATCAGCTGATCGTACTCCTCTGGAGTGTCCGATGGCTGCCCAAATCCATAAGGATTTGCAATTTTACTGAGGTAAGGATTGGACTAATAGGGTTTTTAGTCACAGTTCCCAGAAGCAGCACTGGACGGGACTCTTACAGTAAGGTTGTAAATCTCAGCACCCGCAGCCTTCAGTTCTTTCACACGGCGCTCGTATAGCTCTCGCTGACCCGGGGAGTTGACAGCCTAATATAAGGTTTTTAGAATGTCAGGACCGTTATGCATCGAGTGTTCAAACTTACCGCCCACGTCGACCAGTACGGATTCCAGGGCAGACCTAATTTCATCCCCTTCAAAGCATCCTTACCGACGATCTCAGCAGAATACCCGCCTATTGGATAATGTCCGATGGCCTCGAATGTGAGATTGTCGTAACGGTCAGCGCCGACTATAATGTCGAGCACTAGTGCCACGTCCTTCATAGACCGTGCCATCGATCCAGGCGTGTCGTGGTAGTAGCTCCCGGGGACGATACCATGTCGTGATACCAAGCCAGGGGTGGTCTTTATTGTGTATAGGCCGAGATTTGCAGAAGGGTGAACCAGGGAGCTGAAATGTTGTAAGTAGGCTTATCACGGCTGAGATCTGCTGCTACGCATCACGTACCCATGCGTCTCAGTTCCCAGCGCAATGGCGGCTTGGTTAATCCTCACTGAGACAGCCGAGCCGCCACTGCTTCCCGAGGTAGCCTGTGTGAGGTTGAACGGGTTCCTTGTCTGGCCAATCCTTGTCGAATAACCGTCAGAGAAATTTACCAGTGCCCGGTGGTCTGCGGCCTCTGACAACGCTGCATGCCCAAGCAGCACACCTCCAGCTTCACGAAGCTTAGTTATGACTGTCGCCTCGGACGAGTACCGACCGCCAAGGAGAACGAGGCCTCCCTCGCTGGTGTTGTGCTTGTCATCGGTATAATGGTTGTCTTTGACGAGGAATGGGATCCCGTGCATGGGGCCCCGGATGCCATTTGATATCCTCTCTTGGTCGAGGGACAGGGCAATTGACAGAGCATCCGGGTTGACCTCACTGACAGACCGGAGGTACCTGCAACACCATGATGAGGACTTCGTTGCGGCTCAGATGTCCAACTGTCGGGGAGGAGGAGGGCTATACACACCCGTTTGTCTGCTCGATCCGAGCCATATAACATTTGACCAAATCTTCGCTCGTAAGATTGCCGAGAATCATCCAGCGCTGAAGGTTCTCTATCGAGGCATCTTCAATCTTAACTCCATTGCACAGCGGCATAGGGAATGGTGAATTGCCATGGCACGTAGCCACTGCACCAGCGGCCACGCTCGCTACCGTCAGGAGGAGGGCGTGCATCTCGTAGGGTACCAGTCATTAGAGAAACTTCAGTGGCTAGAATGATATGAAATAATACTAGCCCTCTCCGAATGCCTCCTCTGGGTGATGTATCTCATTCATATCCCTGAACTGCTCGGCTTTCTCCGCCATCGGCGATTCCCGAGGGCACGTCTCCACGAGTCAATCAATCTCCACTCAGACCGTACACCCCTGGCCCGATCGCCCTTCACGACTTGACCGATCGGTCTCAGCTCTCCGTGAAGAACTACACCGCCTCTTCCTTTCTGGGCGCCAAGGGGACGTCTCTTTCGAATCACGGAAACCCCGACAGGCATCTTATCAATGGCTAGCTGAGGACTTGACACTGCCGTAATCTTCAGTGTGAAAATCCTATTTTATCGCTTCGCAGGTTGTCCGAACTTTCGCACCTAGGTAGCAGCGGAAAAAAGGCACAGGATCTTTGAGATCTTCAAGCCTTAAGCTCGTCTAGAGCCCTATCCTTAGGTAGCATAGTGAACTTACTTCTGACTCTGGCACGCCCTGCGTAGCATTGGCGCTATGGGCTTACTGTTTTACGAGTCTCTTAGTACAGTTCAGAGCAATAGGCGAACATTCTGACTACTCCTGCGGCAGACTTCCATCTTCTGCCTTGACGGCTCTTGTAGTGTGACGCTATTCCTGCCTCGGGCTGCGGCGGCGAGGTGATGGGACTACTCGTCTGCTTCCTTCCACCTCGATTAGCCTCATTGGCAGATTAAGGTGCAGAAGAGAAGTTTACCGTCTCGCTACTAGAGCCTGTATAACGTCGTATCTAGGGTGGCCCGCGCGCTAGGCCGCTGCTTGTGTATAATCACACCTATATCTTCAACTGCGGTAAGGGATGACAAGGACAACATGCGTGCAAATAATCTGCTTCCTCTCGGTGCTAGCATCACACAACGAGTAGCTGTCTCGTGCCATTCCCTGAGGTTTGGCAGCCGACATATCACTGGCGGCTGGAGCGTTCTCAACACGGTGGACAACTGCATCGGTAGTCTTGAGAACGGACATCACCAGTTCCAATTGATATTCTTCACGGACCGGCCGAAGACATTCTGGACCTAAGCATGGTAATGAAGTCTGCGCCCATCCCCATACCAAGTCTCTTGGCAGCAGTTCATACGTGATGGACTATAGCGGACACGGATCGACGTCATTCTTCTGTGGACATCATGACGGTTTAGAAGAGATATTCCCCAATACGAGAGACAATTATAGACCTTCAACTCAACATCGGAATCAGCCTCCAACATAAGATCTGATGACGGACCCGAAGTTCCCATCAAGACAAGTCTTTTCCATATTTCCGACCCGGACAAAAGATGGACCGTCTACTACTACTCGAAGTTGAAGAATGGGTGCGAGCGGCTGGCTATTAAGCTCGTGCCACAATTGCGATTTTAGGTTCAATATCAACCTCAAAGGTATTGTAAAGTGAACGTGATACACCTGTATCACCATTAGAGCGATCACAGCCATCAGCCGCATCCAACATAGTTCTAGCATATCGCCGTTAGGTTAATTATTCATCTCTATAGCATGTTTTAGGGCTATTAGAAACGGCTTAACAATCGATTAGGCGAACGTAATAAGTGGCTAGCTTTGTCCGACCCCAGACGGGCCACGAACGCCGAAGTTGCAAGCTGCTGTGCAATCTTTGTTACCCCGAGTAGCTGAACGATAATGGACAACCAAGATCGCCGCATACTTGGCCTCACTTCTCTGATCGGTGGTGAAGTAGTCACGGAGGCCCAAACGGAGAAATGACTTCGTTGCAAATCATCACAGCCCTTCTTCACTCCTATCGCCTGGATCTTCACGGAGCCGGCTGTCAAGATCCGTGGAATGAGAGTCATGAATACAGTTCTCACTGATACTTCCAGTGTCCTCGTCGCTGCTATTTCAGCCTCGACAATGCCTGTGGCCTTCGCACTTGGACTCAGACGGAAGTTGAAGCTTGATCGGGCGGGACTAGCTGGCCTGATTCTTCTAGCCGATCTTCCTCTTCTTCTTCATTTCAGTAACCTTCCTTAAGACCTAAGAACTTTTTCAAAAAGGACAGGAAAAGAGTACATCAAACCCTTTCGCAGCCATCTACAAACACGATTTTTCTATAACCATCAGAGCTACCCAGCTTGCCATATATGGGTCAATTCGCATCAACTCTCCCTGCACGGTACTGGTAAATTCATTAGTGGCACTGAGCCTGGGATTATGAAGGCACTTTGTTGACACACTGCCACGGAGACGTCCGTGGCCTTACGCTCAACAGTGGCAGCAGGCCATTCAGGGAAGAGATTACCAAATTAGGTGTCATTGAATAGGAGGCAGTCGACCCTTTTGAGCATCATGCTGCCCACGAGGACAACAAGGAAGGCCGAGTCCGCACTCCTACGCACATCGTCTGTCACTTACGCCCCGTTCGCCTTGACTCCGCCTAAGCTTAGGTTCCGATTCGGCGATAATATGCTGGATGAATGCCACTACTGCCCGGAACCACCTCCACCTACCACGTCCTTGTACGCGAGGTTCCACAGGCCGCCGACGCGGACCTTACTAGTATCGCGTACCCCGGTACAGAGCCTGCCCAGGGTCCAGGGGTCGGAGGGAGAGTTGGCCCGTGCACCTATCGTCCCGCTCGCTACCAGCTGATTGACCGCGGCGGCATGAGCCCGGCATCAAGGCTGTTGGCAGCTGAAAACTTGCTTTTGTCCAGTTCGAGCACTATGTAAGTATGCGCCTTAGCCTCGGGTGGGGGGCCCCATTCGACTATTGCTCACACGTGATGCGCTAGCTAGTTAGTCGGGGCACCTTGATTCGGGCCTTTGTTTATGGGAGGGATATTCTCGTTCGTGTTGTTGGGCTTTTGTTGTTGGTTGCCGTGTGGCGCCTGTACCCCGCAAGTTATCCCGGATCTAGATCTCGGGGTAGAAGCAGAAAAACTCAATTATTGGGTCGTCACGACAGACATAAAAGGTCCGAACGGTGCAAAAACAACGTTGCCAGTGCAGTGACTTCTTTGCTGCGTAAAAAGAGTTCTGCTGCTCCTCTTTCCCTCGTTCCCGCAAAGTGCCGCGCGTCAGCTTGGCCTTGCCGGCCCACCCCAGCCATGAAGCTGCATCTAGCTCTGCTCGCGCGCTTGGCGCTCCTGTCTGGTTGCGCTGCAGTGGCGGCGGCGGCGGCGCAGTCCAATATCACCTGCAGCAGCGGCCTTTTCATGATCGTCGCCCGCGGCAGCTCAGAGGCCCCGGGCACGGGCCGCATTGGCGTCGTCGCTGGGAACGTCAGCGAGCTCATCCCCAACTCGGCCATCGTGGCGCTGGACTATCCGGCTACGTTCTCCGCCTACGTGGATTCTGAAGGGCTCGGGACCGCCGCAATGACGGCCTGGATCAAGGCCTACGTAGCAGCATGTCCCGACGGCAAGATCAGCCTTATCGGTTACTCCCAGGTATATCTACGATCAGTATCGAGCGGGCCTGACACTGGCTAACAGCATGGCCACAGGGAGGTCAGGTAACGGCTGACACTTTGTGTGGCACCTATGACGGGCAATATTTTGCCAGGACACCGGACCTCGCCGACACATATGAGCAGAATAGTGAGCATACCGCTCGTTCGCCTGGACGGCCCGCTACTAATAATGTGCAACAGTCGTTGCCGCGATCATGTTTGGAGACCCGAGCCACAATGTCAGTGCGTCTTGGAATGCAGGAACAAGCACGCAGAACGGGGTAAGCACCAACTCCAGCCCGAAGCCGCGGTTCCGAGCGGCAGTACGGAGATAGTTGCTGAATAGCTCACAACACAGCTGTTCCCTCGCCAGAACCTCTCCGCGTGCGACCCCTACTCCAGCAAGATGAGGTCCTGGTGTGACACTGGAGACAGATACTGCGCAGGGGGCAACAACACGCTGACGCACGGAACGTACTTCGCAAACTACACTATGGACGCAGTCAACTTTATCGTGCAGAAGTACAACGAGAGCTTGTCTGCGGAACCCACGGCGACGTCTTCGGCGTCAGCGTCAGCAACGGTGTCATCAACGGCGTCACCGAGCTCGGTATCCGGGAGCAGTGCGTCATTCCTCACAGCACCGGCTGCTCCGTGGCAGCATCTGTTCTGGTTGCTCTTCATGTACCTGGCGATTTCATGAGCGCTTAGGAATCTGTCGGCTACGACTGGCTGTTCTAGTTTCCGAGTGTGCGATGCGGAGACTTGCTTAGAGCCTATAATTATCCTCTGATGCGAAGACGCAGAAGAAGATTCAATCAGATGCCTCTTGTGCGTTCATCTGGCAATGTAGCGATGTGTTCCTGGTGAGAGGTGCTGCTCCCCCTAAGCATTAATTACAGATTCTCTCGCCCTGGAAGTTAGTGGCACGCGAAGGAGGCCCGTTCCTTCACACGGTCCCATCTTCCGACCCCCGGCCTCCGAGCCGGAACGACGTGCCTCGGGACGGAGACAGAGCTGGCCGATTCGACATCTCCTGTCAGATCTCTTATCTCTGAAGCTCAAAGGTGGGGTTGCCGACGGCCTAGAATCTGAGTCTTGGCGCTCGGTTCGTTCTAACTTCTACCAAGTTCAACCCCGCGACGGCATGCAACTCAGGGTGGCATAGTCAACCGACCGCTTACAGCTACCGGATCAAGACATGTCACTCTCGCTCGTACGCGGCAAAGCCGTAATATCTCGTTGTCACTTGGCCGCTTTTCTGGCCGTTATCTTGGGCCTTATCTTAGACCATGGTCCTGTCCAGCAGCTCAGGCTTCAAGCTGGCCGGGCCGCCAGAGAACTACGTGGATCCTTCAAAGCAGCCAAGGCCCCTGGCAACAAGGGCCCCGCCCCAGTTCATGCTTGCCTGCAACTTCCGTGGATGTCGAGAGGGGTTGCTGCTTATAGCTTGATACGGCACATCCGGAGTCGGAAGTCTCCGTCTGTCTTCCAGCCACCCGGATATCCGCTCTCCCGGACGTCGCAGGCCCCGCTAATCACATCGATGAGTCTGCGCGACCCGATATAACACAACACAGAGTGTCTCATTGCTCTGCAGGTAAGGACTCCGACTCAGTGCGTCACTTCAAGCACAGACATTGCACTCAAAGGGCCAAAGGGTTGGATGAAATAATTAGAGCCGATCCTACACTCAACCCCTCACTTCGCCTCTCGGCTCACGAGCTAGAAGACTCAAGCAAGCTTCAGCTGTCTCAACAGGGAGTTGCGCGTCCAATCTGCATTATCCCCACATATGCCAAGTCCGTCGGAGCTTCTATACAGATTCCTTATCTCTGAATTCAGAGTACCATCTAGGAACCGTCTAGGTGGTATTGCTTGGCCTCGTGGGTTTATTGACTATGGCTTCTTGGCGAAGGGGATCGGCGAGCGCTCATCCGAAGAAGCTATCAGGCCCTCCGCAGTCGCTCTCAACCATGTGAGGCTTTGTCTGTCTATAAAAGTAGGCCCTAGGCAATACCGATGATCTGCGTCTTGACCGACTGCGCGCGGCATCTTCCCATAGGCTCCTATCAGTCAACATGGTTGTTCTTTCGAGGACTCTCGCCCTCAGCGCTGCATGCACCTGTGTCCTGGCAGTACCTGGTGCAGATCTCTTCCGCCGCTCTATGAGCTCTGCCAATGATACAAAATCCTGCCGGATCTCAGATGCGGCGCCCAGCGTGAAGGCCCCCAAGCAGAACGCATGGGCACCCATCTCCAGTGAAGACGTCGCTTCCGTGTGGAACTTACTCCATGACCCAGACACTGGTCTGAATCTCACGGACCCTTCAGACGCGACGCTAACCGACAACTATGTCTATCTCATCGACACGCTTCATACCAACAAGTCGGACGTCCTGCCTTACCTTGACGGGTGCGACAAGCCTCTCCCCTCAAAGTATGCTCGTATAGTTGTCTTTGAGGGTGGTAAGGATGTTCCCGTCTCCCAAGAGTATGTCGTCGGCCCTCTGCCACTATCAGAGTCGACAACCATCGAAAAGCTAGACTACATCTTCAACGGTGCTAAGGGAGGCGAGGTGCCTTATAACGCCCGATACTTTGACAGCAAGCGCAGCGCGGCTTCCGAGCCGCTGTTGATATCCGTCATGTCGAACATCTCCGACATAACTGTTGCCTTATTCGACTTCGTCTACTATGGCTCTAGCGACGAGCGCACCAACGTGACGACAACCAGCAACACACCAGTGTCTTTTGATGGCACCACTGCCTCCCGTAACGTCATGTTCCGCTATCCCGGCGTGGCCAGCTACATGACGCCCCTCGACCTCTATGTGCTTCTCAACGTGACTGGCACGGACGCGTCCAAATACACTCTCAAGGGCATCGTCACCAACAGCCGCTTTTTCCCTGACATCGCATCTCTACGTGAGGCGTTCGAGGCTGGTGAGATCAAGGAGGAGTTCACGCAGACGCGTGACCAAGAATGGGCCCTTGTCAACCACAAGCCTGAGATGGGCGTCCGCGACTTAGACGACCGCCTTGCGCCCCAGAGCATCGAGATAGGAGGCAAACGGTACAAACTCGATGCCGAGCAACAGTATGTTGAGTTCATGGGCTGGTCATTCTACATGTCCTTCACCCGCCTACTTGGCCTGATGTTCTACGACATCAAGTTCAAGGGTGAGCGCATCTTGTACGAGCTGTCTTTGCAAGAGGCTGCTGCGCAGTATGCCGGTTACACTCCAAAGTCATCTGGGACGGTCTATCACGATACACATTATCATTTTGGCACCTACTCAGCGACCCTGGTTCCGGGCTACGATTGTCCCTTCGGCAGCACAATGCTGAACATCAGCTTCCCGGAGGGCAATGTGACCGAGGTCCATCCGGACGCCATCTGCATCTTTGAGGCTGATTCCGGGTTTCCTTTGGCGAGACACCGAACTTCGGGGAGCAACGACTACGGTTTCGCGAACCTGGGCACAGTTAAGGGGTCCGCGCTGCACACGCGCACCGTTGCCACGGTCGGCAACTACGATTACATGTTTGACTACGCATTTCACGTTGACGGTTCTCTCGAAGTCGAGGTCCGCGCCTCCGGTTACCTACAGAGCTCCTTCTACTACAAGGACCAGGGGAAGTTCGGCCCTCGCATCTACGATGCCACGATGGGCAGCTTGCACGACCATGTCGTGACGTTCAAGGCTGACTTTGATGTCGTTGACGCCAACAACAGCCTCCAAGTCACCGAGCTGATCACGGTCAATCAGACGCAGCCGTGGTATGAAGAGCTCGGCACCTTCGAGCAGCTAGAGCTCAACATCACCAACATGGAGATGGAACAGCAGTTCAACTGGGCGGCGAATGGGCAGAAGATGTTCTGCGTCGTCAACAACAACGCCACGAACGCATGGGGCGAGAAACGTGGCTACCGAATCGTGCCGGGCAAGAGCAACATCCATCTAAGCGTGGCCGACTCACCGTTCAGCCGCCACCAGACGGCTATGTCTAAGTCGCACCTCGCGGTGACGCAGCAGCACGACTCGGAACCGTACGCCAACAGCTGGCAGAATATCAACCTCCCGTGGGCGCCGCAGCAGGACTTCATGAAGTTCTTTGACGGAGAGTCGGTCGATGGAGAGGACATCGTGCTCTGGTTCAACCTAGGCATGCACCACTTCACCCGCGCAGAGGACGTGCCAGTGACGCTTTTCACTGAGGCCGTCAGCACCATTATGTTCGCGCCGCAAAACTTCTTCGACCGCGCACAGGAGGGTGACTTGCTGAACAGGAGGTGGATCGTGCCAGACGAGGACACCGGAGTTTTAACATACGAGGACTACGGCGTTGCCCTTCCGACGTGCAAGGTCGAGCTGGAGGAGCCAGTCCTCGGGCTGTCACCGTGGGTGGCGGTCTAAGTGTGCTGTGCCCGAAGAGTAGCTACAGATATCAGCGTATGAATAGCATATCTACATCGTCATATAGAGGGATAGCCAGGCAACACGGAGTATACAGTCTTAGTGAATGGGTTGCTGCTCATCCTCTGCGTGATATATCCTACAAGCATTCCGCTTTGAGATTAGAAACTGAATACCACGTCTTGTTGCATAGAGCAGCAATATTGCAGACGACTACACCTGTATGACTGCCAGAATAAAGCTGCGCATTGTATAGTGATATCCCGTCTCAAGCTCAACGACAATACCATGGGCTTCGAGATGAGACGATTGATCAGTTCACTCGTAGTCGCGAACCCCCTTTGCCCACTTGAACTCTTAAGTTTCACTATGAGCAGCCATAGATTTCCTCGTTGCTGTCAATATGGTTAGTTTCTAAACTGGTTGAATGCTTATGAGGAGTCGGTACTCACAAGACGAAGCCTTCCATCCCTTCTCTGCCAACGGCGTCAGAATCGGCCCAGACAGAGACACTGCGTGGGCCAACCGAAAAGATCGCCCAACCCAAAGGGTCAATGACAACTTCGCCGTCCGCATTGCCCAGGATGTCCGTCCAGCGTTCACCGGCGTGCTCCGCTCCCACACGCATTGTGTTGGTCATGGCTTCATCCGCCGAGGTCAGCAAAACTGCAAGACCTGCGTTCTCTGAATGCCCGCGATGACCGCGCCGTGTGAAGCCAATACAGTCACGGCGATCAAGGTACAACTCCTCCGGACCGTAGGCGTAGTACCGGCGAGCCAAAAGCATCTTTGCAACAAGCTGAGCTGCTACCGGAGGCTCGAATGTCCCTGCTCTGCGCGGCCCAAGCGGGCCGAAAGAACCGTAGAGGTCGCCGTAAAACACGCACGGCGTCCCGAAATTTGCCCTTAGGAGGATCAGTGCGTACGCCAGCGGGATGAACCATGGCGAGACCAGTGTCTGTTGTATTACGACCGTTAGTGGGGGGATTAACTGTCAAGAGGTGATTCGATGTGCTCCATTTACAGACCTGAGATTTTTGGCCTTCTTGCTAATGGAAGGTCAGTGATTTCGATTTTCTCCATGTGGCAATACTGCTTGGCTTACCGTGTCGTGATTGACCACAAGCGTCTACGCAATGTTAGCCCAGACTCCAGCCGTCCGGAAGCAGCGTTCTCACAATAGACTGCCTGGGCTTCATAGAAGCAAGCGAACCTTCAAATACGGTGCGCAGGTCGGGTTCCTGGGCCCAGGATAGGTCTCGGAATGTGTGGACAAGCTTGATGTCGTACAGCGAAACCTTATGGTCCATATACTCAATGTAGCTGGCGAGAAGGTGGGAATCGGTTGTCCAATACTCGCCCACAATCTGGATATGCTGACCGAGAGTCTTGAAGACGTGTTCAACGAAGAGTTTGACGAAAGATTTGGACATGTGCTTGATGGCATCGAGACGAAGTCCGCCCAAAGGTAGCTGATGCCCTAGCCACTCCACCCAACTGAGCAACTCTCGTCGTACGTCTTCATTTGAGTGGTCAATATTAGCGAACATGCTGCGGAGACGGAAATTAGTATATGATAAACGAAAAAGGGGAAAGAGTACGAAAACACACAGGTAGTCAAAGCTTCCTCGCTCAGAACTGGCATCCTCAGCCCATTCCTTGCCCTCAAACTTCCAGATAGCCGTCCCTCCAGTCTTCTGGTTGTAGTCAACACCAGAGAAATGGGACTTGTTCCACTTGAAAGTGCTGTACTCCCCGCTTCTGGCGGCATAGTCGAAGCCAGTCCATGCGCCAATGTGTTCGACATCACTAATCTTCAGTAGGCGATCTACAGACATCAACATCCAAGCCGATCGTCTCATATCTCGGTAAAAGGGCAGATGGCATACTCATCTGATCAACCTGCACAGCATCAACATCCTCGCAGCGATCGGCTCCAGCCTTGTGGTTGATAACGACATCAAAAGTGATGCTGATTCTCTGATCTTCTGCCGCCTTAGCGAGCGACAGCAACTGTGCCTTAGTGCCATACTTTGTCCCGACCTGTGCGTGCTGCTTAAACTCACCCAGATCATAGAGATCATAGGTGTCGTAGCCAGTGCTGTCTTTCCCAAATGCCTTGCAAGCAGGCGGGATCCAGATACACTTAATACCCAGCTTGCGAAGGCTCGGTAGCTCATCTTGGAGACGTTTCCAGTGTCTGTGGTCAGCGGGGCAGTACCACTCAAAACCTTGGAGTATGCTGTCGTTTCTTGGCGGTACATTAGAACCCGCATCATTTTTTCGAGGAGTGTTGATATTGCCGTTCACCATAGGGAACGAAGGTACGCGGCCTTGGACAAGAGCCAAGTCGCCTTCCATTTCAACACAGCTAAAACTCTCTGGAGGTTGTGAAGCTCTTATGAAGTTGAATAGCTTATAAGGAGGCATACCCCGGGATTCTCAAATTTGTAAGAATCAGGGGAAATATCTCGAAACGGACAAGCCGTTGGATTGATGAACGAGACATCAGTGAATAAGTTTGAACTAAGACGAAGGTGAGTCTTCCTGTCGGCGATTTAGACTCAGGTTTGTTCACAAGCTGTTACTTTTCAATCTGAGACAATTCACTTAAAATGGCCTTTTACGTATGCAAACAATAGAATGATCAATATTCACCTCAGATTCACGGCCGTTGAGGTAGAAAACCAATTTTGTATCTCATCTAAAATAATCATTGACTCTTACGTAGAGTCTAAGTCACTTAGTACCTCCAAGCATCTTCTTTGCAATACAATCTGCTGCCACTAGTTAGGGAGGATAAAACATTTAATATTGCAAGTGTCTTGTTCCAAGCAGACTAGATTTGTTGCACTGTGTTAGCTACACGAGACATGACTACAACGTGCTTTCAGTTCAATTGTCACCCGTCTGATTTTCTGCTCTAGCAGAAACGCTTTCAGAGGTAAGAAGCGTGCCACGTAAACAAGGGTTTGCTGTTCTAACTCAGAGCTTTCGACCAACTATCAGGTTCCTGTTGAAAGACCTTGGTCGGTCTTGAAATCCCCAAGCAAGGTGCTTCAGCGTGGAACTCGCCCGATGCTTTAGCTATCACGTACCTAGATGCCTATTATGTCAGAAAATAGCTCAGGTTGATTGTAGATATCCTCCCTTTCCCTTGCCCAGGGGCGACTCTTTCCATGTTACAGAATTTATACACCCTGGCTTTGAGCTTCTTACTTCCAGTCATAATATTGATGACGTTGTTACTTGTTCTCAAATGCTACCGTTTATGAGAATAAAGGTATACTCACTAAAGTCATAATAAGGTACCCATCAAAACGTTCCATGTCCTACCAAGCAACTAAACGTCTGAAAAGGCGTTCTGGCATTTATCTTGAAATTCTAATTGTTCTACGTCGATCTGTTAAGATACAGATAGTACCTCCCACCTGATCCTAGCCGTTCAGGCAAGCCGCGCTCGTCACCGGGAGAAGGAAGTCGGCAGGTAAGAACTGTTAATGACATAGAGAGTGGGCAGCTACCTTCCCCTCTGGTCTCGATATCGTCGGCTAAGGTATACGAGGATTCTTAGCCTAGCGATAACCGCTAACGCCCATTGCATGATGGTTCTCGATTCTGGCTTTGGTTTCTACAACTAGCTGGCCTCAGTGTCACGCAGCCCGACATGCTAGGTTAATGCCGCTCAGGAATGATGTTGAAAAACACAGTGTTCTGAGAGATGATGACAAGCTGCAGCCGAGTCTGGGCGTGGATCGCTGCATGGCGGCTGGTTACGGCGTTAGCCACGCCAACATTCATGTCATGCAGGCTGCCAAGGCCCGCTTTTATCGGCGGTTGTAGCATCATCTCATCCTGCGGGAGGGAGTCTGCGCACCTTGATGGTATCTTCAAATATACCTGCGGGGGTAAGACTGTCTCGGACAGCCATCTGTTTGTTCAGGACTGGTGGTGACACTCGCTCTCGTTTCATTTCGTGAGTCACTGTCTCTCTGCTTGAGTCTGTAAGCTCACGCTCTTGCTCTTGCGACCTGCCTCTTTGGGAACCGGCCATCGTAGTCCATGAGTCACCCTTCTGCTTATGGCAAAAAGACACAAAACTCTCTCGAATGACGCGGCGGAGTGCGGACAATTCCAGCAACAACCAGAGTGTAGAAGGTATGGCAAGCAGCGAAGCATCAAGCGCTCGGCTGCCTCTTGAGGCGGCGAGCAATATTGCCGGTTACTCTCTTCATGATCCGCATCGCCCGGAGGTTGAAATATCACAGGTCGAGCATCGAATCCGCCTGATCAACTTGTGGGACATCGGTACTGGCGCCCGAGTCCTCGAGATCGGATGCGGACAGGGCACCTGCACCGCCGTCCTCGCCGAGGCGGTCGGCGCCAACGGACATGTCGACGCCGTTGACCCAGGCCCTCCAGATTACGGCGCTCCATACACTCTGGCTCAGGCGCAGGCGCACCTCTCAGCGAGCCGTGTGGGAAGTCGCATAGCCTGGCACCGGGCCCAGCCCGTGGAGTTCCTAAATTCGACAATGAAGTCCGAAACTTGGGACGTTGCAGTTCTCGCCCACTGCGTCTGGTATTTCAGCTCCAGTGATGTCCTCCGAGACATTCTAGAGTCACTACAGGATCGAGTGAAGAGGGTGTGTATTGCCGAGTATGCTCTACACGCCACAGAGACGGCCGCCACCGCTCATGTCCTCGCGGCATTGGCTCGTGGCACGCTGGAGACACACAAGACGCAGAGCCATCAGAACATCCAGACGCCGCTCAGCCCAGGTGGGATCAAGAGGATCGCGGCAGATATTGGGTGGAGCGTGCAGGGCGAGAGCTCGGTGGTCCCTGAGCCAGGCCTCCTCGATGGCTACTGGGAGGTGGGGATGGTTGCCAGTGCAAGGTTCGAGGAAGAAATCGCTGCCGGTGTCAGCGACGAGAGAGTCAGAACGCTGCTGCGATCTGCTCGGGAGGCGACTATTGCTGCCGCGGACGCTGCCGGGGGAGCCAAGAAGGTGCGAACGATGGATGTCTGGGCCGCGACGCTCATTTGAATAGATTTGTGATGTCGTTTTCCTCTTCCTTCAAAGTCGTGTCATTACCATCTCGCCGTTCCTCCTCTGTACCGTGTCTCCTTGCAGAAACCTCGCACTAAAAGGAGGTCCGCGGGGATTCTGGGGGACTGAGTCTGGGGCTTCGACGGGGTTCGATCCGGCCATTTTTGAACTGCCGAAGCATCCTGCATGAGGGGGCCTTGATCCCTGCCACCATGTCCGCTCTGGGAGGCGAGCCACCATCTCCGGCAAAATTGCCTGGACCGAGTACCGTCGTCGGGCCAAGGCCTTAACTATTGGTAGACCGTGGTTTACGTATTTTAATGCCTCGGTGCTCAGAGGCTGTAGATCGTCTCGCCTAGTGACTTCGCAGCCGGCTCTCGTCGTCAAAACAAACCTCGATTCTTTCTCTTACAGGCGTCGCCGCCTTCAGGTTGCATGTTCTGCACATTTTGTTGAGCGTCAAATGTCTCACTCTGCGGCTGCTGGCGATGCGGTGGCATATGCGGTCACTCCAGCGGGTTCCCTCCCCGAGGGCAATACCTTCGACTGGGTTTTCAGCAACCCCTATCAGCATGAGAGCTCTTTTGCTTTACCAACACACCGGTTGACGCCCACAGAGGGAGATAGGCCGATTTTTGTTGACACCAAGTCAAGTGAGGCCCCCTCGATTTTACGAAGGGTCACTATGCTTGGTGGAACTCAAACTGACACTGATTTCTTAAGATCGCCCTCTGACATATCAGCAGCTGAAAAGCGATGCTCTTGCTCTCTCAGGGGGGCTGCTGAGCCTTGGCCTGGATCCCAACGACGTCCACAAACTCCCGCCTACCCCCTCCTGCGCTGGGCCAGAGGTCGCTCCGGTAGTTCTGGTGCAGCTGCCAAATTGCCTGCCATTTGCGACCATCTTGCTGGGCACTTTCGCTTCTGGGCTGACGGCAACGCTGGTGTCACCAGCTCTGACGAGCGAAGAGATCTCCTGGATTTTGCAGAACTCTCGGCCTAGCGTCATCTTCACTGCCAAGTCATGTTTGCCTGCCATGCAGGGAGCCCTGCAAAAGCAGGAAGACAAAGCATTCTTCGACAGAGTTGCCTTCTTCACTGTCGATGTGAAGGAGGATGCCTATCCGAATCACACAGCCACCACGCCATCGGACTGGAAGGCGCTGCTGAAGACCGCTACGTCGCCGCGATCTACATCAACGCCTATTCTGTCACCCAAGACTCGCACGGCTGTGATTCTTTGGTCTTCCGGTACCTCTGGCCGCTCAAAGGGTGTCTTGCTTTCTCATCACTCGCTGAACTTTAACTGCGCCGCTCTGTGGCACGACGCGGACTTCTTCCAGGGCCAGCAGCAGAGATGGCTCGGGTACGTGCCATTCTACCACGTGTTCGGGCTGTGCAATATCATGCTTCTAGCTGTATGCGCCGGGGCCACGGTGTACACCATGCCAGCGTTCAGCCTGGACGGAGTCCTGTCCACTATTCCGCGGCAGCAGATTACATACCTGCACATGGCGCCACCTGTTGCTGTGATGCTGGCTAAGGCGGCCGCCGTGGAGCCCTACGCGAAGCGCGACGAGAAGGGCAAGAACGCATTCGCCAGCGTCGTCGCCGGGGTTACGGGCGGCGCACCGCTCGGCCACGAGGTAGTGGTGCAGGTATATCACCGGCTAGGGTTCCGCGTGAGGCTAGGCTATGGGCTTTCCGAGACGTGCAGCACTACGGTTCAGCGCGGAACGAGCGAGGAGGACATGCACGCGCAGGTCGGTGACAGCGGGCGGCCGCATTGGGGCGTGGAAGTAATGATCGCCCAGAGCGGCGGTGACGATGAGTCGCCGGTCGGCAAGTTGCCGGCCCCTGCAGCTGTCGACACGGAGGGCGAGATCCTCATCCGCTCGCCGGGGTTGATGACGGCGTACCTACCGCCCGGTGGACTCTCGCCTGGCTCAGTGCCCGAAATGTCCGCCACCACGGACGCGATGACGCCGGATGGATGGTTCCGAACCGGCGACGTGGGGACACTAAACGCAGACGGCCGTTTGCACATCACGGACCGGCTCAAGGAGCTGATCAAAGTCCGGGCCTTTCAAGTTGCCCCTGCCGAGCTGGAAGCGCTGCTGTGTAGCAGCGAGGACGTTGCGGACGCAGGGGTCGTGGGCATTCACGACAAATCCGAGGCGACGGAGTGGCCGCGGGCCTTCGTTGTACCTGGCAGAGGGCGGGCCGCAGGGTTCCCGCAGAAAGGTGACTTGGAGGCGTTAGCACAGGAACTGAAGGAGCTGGTCGAGCAGAAGACGGCGCGGTACAAGTGGTTGCAGGGTGGTATCGTGTTCGTTGAGCAGATCCCCAAGTCACCCAGCGGGAAGATCCTGCGACGGGTCCTGAGAGATGGAGGAGTCTCAGGAGTAGAAGTGCCACTCTATGAGCGCAAGAGGAGAGATGTTAAGCTGTGAGGCTCCGATATAACGTTGTCGTTGCCTTCCGCTCGGACTAGACTCGCTAGAATAGATGATCGTAGAACAAGTGCAATGCCAGGTTTCACAAGACAGCCGTGGGGCAAGAGAACGCATGCGAGAATGCGGCAGGCGCTTTGTATATATATGCCACCAATACGCAGTAAGCAGTGCTTCATGAAGTCGTGTAATCCTCCCTTCTCTAACTCCTTCTAGTGTCACAACACGACGCTCAGAGTGTAACTGATCGCACGATGACACTCACTCAGCCATCGTCCTCCCTCGCTCGTCTGCCACAACCCCTAGCTCGCCTCCCTCTTCTACCTCGGTCATCTTCAGAGCCTCTTGGACATCATCCACGAAGTGATCCTCACCGCCCACAAGATCCACGATGCCGCTCCTCTGCATTAGTATCCGGACTGGATGGCCCAAACTCGGTCCGCGGCTAAAGAAGACTCGGACGCCCCGCTCCCTGTAGCTCTGCACAATTTCCTCGAGAACCTGCGTCCCCGAACCGTCCATAGAGGTGACACCGTGGATGTCGAAGATGATGTTGCGGTTAGAGTCCTCACGTCTAAGGCGCGGCAGAGCGGGGTGCGCTTGACTAGTGCCGTAGAGCTCAAGCCTCCGCAGGCGCGTCTTCAGCTCGCCGGTGTTGGCAAAGGTGAGAGGTTCGGGAATCTTGACGATCAGACAGCCCTCGATGAACTCGAGTCTCTCCGGGTGGTCCTCGGCGTTCTCGAAGCGCTGTGTGCCGGGGATGCGACCGAGAATCTGGATGCGGGGCCGCGTGGAGTGCCGGATGACCAGCAGGATTGAGAGGCCGATGCCTATAGCGATTCCCAGGTTCAGCGAGTAGAAGATGGTCGCTATGACGATGATAAACATAAGCGCTAGCTCGGGCCACGAGCGTATGCGTAAGAAGAAGGAGATATCATGAGGACATTCTTCTATCAGGGACCAGGCGACGACGCTGATCATGGAGCAAAGCACGGGTTTCTATACGGTCAGCGACTTGACTTCGCCGTATCGTTGCCATTAGCCAACGCAGAATGCACTTACAGGGAGGTAGTAGAAGTATGGCAAGACAAAGAAGATGGAGAACAACGTGATGATACTCAGGAATATAGAGCTCATCGGCGTCTTGCCGCCTGTCGCCTTGTTGACCTTGCTGCGCCCGTAGCCGCCAAATGCTGGAAGGCTCATGAAGCAAGCCCCGACAAAGTTGGCTGCTCCCAGTGCAACTAATTCGCGGTTAGCACTGAGCTGGATGCTGGGGTGCGCCTCGTTGCCCCCGAGGCTCTTGGCCGCGACGGAGGACTCGAAGAAGCCGAGCAAGGCAATCAGGAACGAGGTGCTGAGCGCGTCTCGTATGTGCGCCATGTGAGACAGCTGGAACGGCCAGCGGAACGTGAAGAGATGCCCAGAAGCCGCCTGAACCTTGCCCAGGACCTCAACGCCCTTCTTGTCCCACTCGAATTGCCATGCCAAGATGGCTGACAGGAGTACGACGAGAAAGCGGTCGGGTACATAAGCTACCGAAGGATACCGTGGCTGGAGCCGACGCTTGAGCTCCCTGCACAGCATGATGATCACGAAACTCCCACCAGCAACAGCACAAGTGAGGCCATGCGCCTTGTCTAGGTTGCCAAATATGAACTTGAGCTTGTCCACGCTGCTTCCATGGCCGACGCCAGGCGTGTGAGACGCCACTTTAGCGAGGCCCATTTCAGGGATCAACTGGTCGACGAAGATCACAAAGCCAATAGCAGAGATGAATCCGCGAAGAAAGGGGCGGGACAGGACGCTGTCCAGGAAGCCCAGCCTTGCCAGGCCGGCAACAAGCACCGTGGCGCCGGCCATCCCCGTCACGACGCCGCAGATCTTGGCCTGGACAACGCCGTCGTCGTCTGAGCCACGGCCAAGATCGATGCTGGTCTTGACGACGGTGCCCACAAGCAGGGAGCCGGCGGCCTCCGGGCCAACCACCATCTGCGGGGCGCTGCCGAGGAGAGCATAGACGAGAGGGTTGAAGACGAATGAATAGAGGCCGCTGATAGCCGGTACATGGGCGAGGTTGTCGGCGAGGGAGAGCGACATGGGAAGGTACATGCCAGCCACGGTGAGAGCGGCGATGAAATCCCCCTTCAGATAGGACCACTTGTACTCGCGGAACCAGATGATGGACGGGACATAGTACGAGAGATACCTGCGCGGGAGAGAGAAACATGTCAGCGTCCAATCTATTCACCTGTGGCCGAGATGGCACAAAGCACAATTGGGTCGGAGAGGGCGAGGACACTAGTCAGGTAGTGGGCATCAGCAAGGAATTGGCAGAGGGCCAGAACCGACATCATGGCGTCGTCCTTGACGCCGTGCCTCTCAGCCAGGGCGCTCGACGTGCTCATCTTCTTGCTCTTCATGCGGGATGTCCATGCCCTCCTTTTCTTGGGTTTGCGTATGGCTGCAAGGACGCCGTCGATGATGGGTATGGGTGAGGACGAGGACGAAGACGAAGGCGACTCGGCCGGCGTGTGCTCGCCGCCGTCGGTGTAGACGCTCCCCTGCATACTCTGCGTCGGGCTCGAGGGGCGGGGCGAGAAGGTGCCATGGTTGCAGGGTCCGTCGTGGACGTGCTCCCGGAAGTCTAGCGGCCCCCTGAGCAGCGCCGTAGATTCGGTGGGTGCGGCGGCCGGGACGGAGCGGGCGGGCACGGAGGGCCCGGCCCGGTCGAGGTCGAGGTGGGAGATGGAGTCGTCGTTGAGGCGTCGGCGCGGCGGGGATGTGGGAGAGCACTCATCGCTGCTCGCGGCTCCGCTTCCCTGGCCGGGCTCGTAGGTGCTGCGGTCGGGAGAGGACGGGCTGAAGGGGGTGTAGCTCTGCCGGAGGGCGCTGGGGGTGCTGGGCGCGTGGCCGACGGTGGCCGATCGCGGAGGGTTGGGAGGCCTGCGACCGGTGGCCATCTGCTATCGGTCGCCTATGCGCGTCTGAACCATGGATTTGTATGTGTCTTGAAGGCTTGGAGCTCAGCGCCGACCTCTCTGGGTCATCAAAGTGCGTGGCGAGCCGGGCAGAGCAGTTGGAGAGAGCGAGCAGCGAGCAGCAGCAAAGAGGCGGGCGAGTTCGCGAGGCGGAGAGGACCCTTGAAGGTTGGAGAGCGCCGCGGTTTGGCGCTACCGTGTGGACGGAGTATCAAGTACCGTACCTCGGTACTTCGTAGTCAAGGTACCTCGCATGTGTTGTAAGTTTAGATAGGTACTCTAGAGTACCGGTATCTAGCGCAGTAACGCTATTGCAGGTACTAAGGTACCTAAAACCTGTACGTGCAAAAACGCTTTTTTGGCCTATTGTGACTGTGCAACAGCATTTATAGGTACCTAGGCGTATTATGTACGCTAAGCCAGCGTGCGGTACGAGAACTGTTAAGAAGAAGAAGTCGTCACCTCGACAGCCGCCCTTGTGTGTTCGCTGTAAAGAGTACTCGAGTACTTGGTGTTGATTTCCGAGGAATGGGATTTGCCAGGTTTCCAATCCGCACACTCCCACGGGACCCAGCAGCCGAAGCCGAAGGCTTGTACTGCATACCTAGTACTGTTGCTCTAGGTACTCCACCTTAGGTAATTTCATGTGGGCCCGATGACAGACGATGGACCGAACTGTGCGTGGCCCTCTCTGGCCGTCCAGCCCTTCTTGATAGGGCCCTTTTGCCCAAACAGCTACATTACGAAGATGTCATGATAAGAGGTTTCCCGTCGACTCTCTCTTTGGACTTTTCGTTGTTCCATTCTGGGTCTTGCGGTGGAATGTTGTAGTCGATGAGCACAAACATTATACGATCGACGGCGAGGAATCATCAGACAACGCGATATCCAGAACTCCCAAGTGGATACAGAGCCGCCTGTGACCTTCGAAACGTTGACATGCAGTGGTGCGAGGTCGGCATCCAGCCTGTCATTCTCTGGACAATGTTCGGCAGCTGTGTTTCTTCCCCCCTCCTCCTTCTCTTGTTCTCGACTTGGTTCCGCTGCCGTTGACATCGCGGGGCTTCCCTGGTGCGTGTAGATGAAGCGGAAAGGGTTGGCAACGGAAGCAACTAGTCCTGGTTGTGGTGTGTTCAGTCAATCTCCGTGGAGAGACTGACTGGCCATGCCAGTGCAGTCGCTCAACTACACCAATAGTCGTTTCGTTGCCGATCTAGATGTCGGTTATGAACATTAACGAAGGCGGCATGCGTAGTGTCTCCAGCAATGACACGATTTTTGTCCAAGTTACCTTTTTCTATCTTACAATTTAGCATGATTAACATTCGGCCGTCATTCGTATAAACTCTTCGTTAGCATGTTCTGGACTATATGCTGGTTTACTCTCGTCGCGTGTTGTAGGTATGAAGGGATCTTAGTCGACATCTAGAAAGTTCTCGTTTATTAGGGAGGCGACCTCCTCGACTATAGTATTAAGGATATCGGTGCTCAAGAGTCGGAGAGCTTAGAAGGCGTAGCATAGCGCGAGATATAGCTTCTTCTCGTCTATGGTCATATTAAACCGATCTACGATGTTCAGTGAGGAATTCCGGGTCGCAGGAGTCCCTACTCGCGCTTGCCTCGGCCCGGCTCTCTAAGATCTGGCCACGTGATCAGTCGTTTTCGCCCAAGCCTGATCGCGTCCCGTATAACCGACGATCGTAACGGAACGGAAGGCAGCTCAACATCAACATCAACGCACGCACGCACGCACGCACGCACGACACGGAACCGTGCACGTATCTCGAAGTGTACCCAGTTGTATAGGACAGGTCTATAAAGATACTAAAGTTAGTTACTAAGACAATAGATGACCCGCCTAGGTATGTTTCTGTTTCGTCTTTTCCTTGCCGATTGCTTGCTTCGGGTCCAAACAAATCTTATGTTCCGGACCCTCTTTCTTCTCCCAGACTCCTTGTTGAAGCTGCCAGCCTTCTCGGCCGCCTGGTGGCTCTAATGGGAGAAAAATACCACGGGCGATGTGGATGCTGTGCGCACAAGGACTATTGAAGGTACTGCTGCATGAAGAACTGGCCGGGGACAGAGGGCTGGCCATCCATCACGAGATCAGTTGTGACGGCTTCCTGGAAAGGCATGTCATACCCAGGAAAGTCGCCCTGCGCTGCTGCGAAAGCTGTCGCATACTCATCCAGCGGATCCAGCGGGATTCCAGGCAACGTGCCGGGGGGACTCAAGCTGCCGTCCATGCTCATCGGCGTCATCGTGGCCGGTGCAAGTTCCATGCCGTCGAGTGACGGCATCTGTGCTGCTGTCTCCGCTATCGTAGGCAGGCGTGACACATGTGTCGCGCCTACCTGCCTCGTGATGATGTATGCATCGCAGGCTTGCTGCACACAGTCCTGCACGAGATTAAAGGACACGCCCTGGATGGTGTTCGACATCGACATGAGGATCTCCGCGCCCCGCCTTGGCACAAATTCCCGGAAGCCTTCGAGCTCTTCTGACAGCTTCCAGTTGACATACGGGGACGTGGGGCGGGCGACACCCGGGAAGACGACGTCCCAGATGGCGAACCACTGCTCCGCGGACTCAAAGGTGCGGTCCGAGTACTTGCGGAGCTTCTGCCGCTGCTCCTCTGTCAGTCCCTCCGCCGGTTCAAACTCGCGTAGTTCGCACCCCTCGGCCTCCCGCCGGTGAGCAGAAAGATCGTCAGCGCTGATGAAGTCTTCCCCGCAGCGTTCGCATTGCGCGGGCCGGGCGTGAGAGCGGCGCAGATGCTGCTTGACGTCCCTGATACGCTGGAGGCCTCTTGAGCAGTGGCGGTGCTGCAGTGCGTCTTTCTTCCAGAACGGGCAGGCGAAGAGGTCTGGGTCAGATACCTTAGCAGCCGCCGAGGCCGCAGTAGACGGGCCGGCTCGTGCCCCGCGAGACTTGTTTCCCTTTGCTGGGTTTCTGACCCTCCCATCGTGTCCTTGTGTTGTGGACTGGTGCTTTCCCGACTGGGCAGAAGAAGAAGCTTTTCGAGATGACGAGCCCTCGCCGTTCCCACGCTGCGTGCCGGGCGCGGCCGTCGAGATTTTCTCTCCGCCCTCTGATTCTCTTTCTTCATAGAAGCATTCGATAAGGCGTGCAGCAAATTTCTGGATTTGCCAGTTGGGTGCCGTGTCCGGCACAGATTCAGCTACGTCGCCTGCCGCGTGCAGCTTCTCTCGTTCTTCATTGGCCGCAGTGCCGGTAGCGGCAGGATGCTGGGCACTCCTCACAGCCGGCTTCAGGGCGTTCGGTGGCTTGTAGGTCACATCGTCCACGGCGATGGTGGCATTGTCTCTGCTTGTGCCGAGGCTGGGACTAACGCACCGAGGCGAGATGGGCGAGAGCCGACGGGGGCTGCAGGGCTTGGTAAGCCTGAGTGACGTTGCAGGCGGTTGAGGCTCTGTGGGCATTGGATTGCCCGAGTTGTGTTCAAGCAGAGCCGCATCTTCGTCCACTGCGGGGCCTGGTGTTTGGTGAGCATAAAAGACCCGATGGCCGCCGCCGCGTCTCTGGGCGAGGTCTGTGTACTACTTACCCACCATGTGCATCTCGATGGTGCACCCCGAGCATCTCTGCCTGCCACAAGAAGAGCACACCACCAAAAAGGTCGTCATGCCGGTATCTCCGCATCTGCACTACACGGCAGTCCCCCCTGTTAGCTAGCCGTAACTGCGACAGGACCAGGGGACGAAATGTGCCTTTTGCCTAGAATGTCTCTCCGGCCAAGAGCCGTATCTCGCAGCACATCCTGTGGCTAGACTTACACACTTCCAGATCTTCACCTTACCATAACTCATCTTGTTCTTTCTCAGCCCGCCTCCAGAATGGCACTTTAGCCCTCTGTACCACGCCTGCCACCTTCCGGCCGGCTGCTGGATGTGAGTCCGGTGTAACAGCACCGTCCCCATCATCGAAGGCCAGACAGTAAGCGTCTGTCGTGGTCAACTCTTCTGGTTTCGAGGCTAATTGCGCCCGTTCTCGATGAGGCTCAAAGGTCGAATCTGAGGAAACGAAGATATAACCTATGCCTTTCCCTCCCCATTATACTTGAAGACTTTTGTCTCACGCATTGGCCTTGTTGGCTTCCTCTCTCCTAGGGCTGCTTTTCCTCCGGTCTCCCCCACGCGGGAGACAACGCTCCATCCTGCACCGGACCACACCGTATCGCCACTGTGAAGCATCGCGAAAAGCACAACTGCGCTTTTGAACGCCATCTACATTTCGCGCCACGCCGGACACGGAAAATAGGCAAATCACAACCCCTGTCTTCACCGGTGGCCTTGTTACGCCCGCCATCGGCGGTGAATAATAGCGTCCTAATAAAGCTGCTGATGCTTGGCCATGCTGCGCTCAAGGACGCGATCTCTGGTCGCCTTGAGGTGCATTTCCCCGTTCTAAGATGTCTGCTCGCTTGCTATTGGATCATAACGCGGACGCCTTACGCGGTGACGGAACATCTACCGCGCTCACCGGTCACGACACCAGCAATGCATACGACTCTCGACGAGCACGCATGGCCTCTCAGGCCGTGATCCGACCAATCATGCCGCAAGGCCCTCGATATGCGACCTTGCATCGAATCCGATCGCGAAAGACGCATCTGTGCTGTTGGCAGGGCGGGCGGGCGGCATTCTGGAAGGGGCAGACAGCTGGCATATGCAGTGTGGGTGGCCAAAACGCACCGCTTCGATGCACACCCCAGATGTTCACAACGACACGTCGATTTCGAGAGCGATTGCTTACTGTGCCACGAGTCTCCTTAGCGACGAGACGACGGCTAGACGACTGGGGATCTGGTGCGCGCATTTACCACGGTGGGATACAGTTATTCTCGAGCAGGTGCCGCGCACACAGCGTGGCAGAAACAAGGGTCAAAGGTGGAATTGCGATGGCCGGCACGTTGAAGAAAGCCGGTCGGTTAGGCAGCAACCTTGGGCAACGGATCATGTTTCTTTGCTCGATAACAATGGCGACCTATTCGCTCACAGCTGCTCGTTCACAAACAGGCCTGCCATGCCCATCCCAGTCCCTATACACATACTCGTCAGAAGGATCTTTTTCCCCGTCCTCCGACACTCGCTCAAGCCTGTGACAATCTGCCGCGCGCCGGTGGCGCCGAGCGGGTGGCCAAGGGCGATGGCACCGCCGCGAGGGTTCATCTTGGCCCAGTCGAGGGCAAGCTTGTCGCGGCAGTAGACAGCCATGCTGGCAAAGGCCTCGTTGATCTCGATGACATCAACGTCGGACAGCGAGATGTTGTGCTGGGCTAGCAGCTTTGGGATGGCGATCGTAGGGCCGATACCCATGATACGCGGGGCGAGGCCGGCCACGGTTGATCCGACGTACTTGGCTAGGATCGGCTGGCCGAGCTTGACGGCCGTGGATCGTTTCATGAGGACGACTGCCGCGGCTATACAATACGTCAGTAATATGGCAAAGCTTGGAAACACTGTCGTCTCTTCGCGGCCTTGGCGTACCTCCATCAGTCACCTGGCTAGCATTGCCGCCAGTCGTGGTCGGCCCCCACTGCGGGAACGCAACCCGAATCTTGCCCAGCGTCTCGGCAGTGGTGCCCGGCCGGATACCCTCGTCCCTGGTCAGAACCACCTCTTTCCACTGCCCGTCGGGGCCGTCCTTGACTCTCGTCCGGATGGGCACGATCTCGTCGTCGAACCAGCCCGCGCCCTGTGCCCTCTCGGCACGCTGGAAGCTCTCGGCCGCGTACCTGTCCATCTCTTCCCTAGAGATGCCAAAATCGCGGCTGACGTTCTCACTAGTCCACCCCATGGGCTGCATGCAGTCCTCGGACTCTTGGCTGTGCTTAGTCACCTCCCCGTCGAATGGCTGGTCCAGAGCGTCGCCGCCGACAGTCATAGACTCGGCGCCGAGGGCGATGCCAATCTCGATTGAGCCGGTGGTAATCGCGTGTGCAATATCGGCGGTCGCCTTGAGACCGGAGGAGCAGAAGCGGTTGACAGAGGAGGCGCCGGCGGTGTTGGGCAAGCCGGCGGAGAGGGCGGCGGCCCGGAGCTTGTAGGCGGCTTTGCCGTCGGAGACCTGTGCCGTCGTGCTCGTCAGCGTTGTTATCAGAAGAGCATCATGCGACTAGGGGCATGTTCTTGACGCACATTTCCCATGCAGATGTCCTCCACCAGAGCAGGATCTAGGTTGCTCCGCTCTCTAACCTCCTTCAGCAGCGCGTAGACCAGGTACTCGAGGCTAGTATCCTTGAAGCCGCCCTTCTTAGCCTTGGCCAGGGGCGTCCGGACGGCGAGTGTGATGACGATGTCGTCGGGGTTCTTGGAGGTTCTGTAGGCCGAGTCAGCCAGCGCCTGTTGTTCGTGTTTCCATCCCTCTCGACCATGGGAGGCATGTTGCGTACATGTTAGCAAGGGACCCTCCAGGGGTCAAATGCTTGAGGATCGAGCCGAGCCTCTCCACTGCCATCTTGCCGGATATTGCACGCTGACAACAAAGTATCTTGGTGACGCGACGCCGGGTCGTAAGGGACTGATGTTGACAAAGAGTCGGGCTTGCCTGGTACTTATTGGGTGCTGCTGGCGGAAGCGGCCATCGCGAGTTAGAAGAAGTCGCCGAGGCGAGGTACGGCTCCGGGCGCTGTTTTGCCGAGGCAAAAATGGGCGGGCGAGACAAGGGGCCGGCAGTTTCCCCCAGCACGAGCCAGAGAGCGCGGGGTTGCGGGGAGGAATGAATGCCTCTGATTAGTGATTCCAGGCAAATGCTTCGGCAAATAATCCTTTATCTCGCTGCCCTACTTATTTCCGCGGCTTCATGTTAGTATACTATCGAAGACCTTCGCGGAGTTCGGGCAGGGTCCCTATCACGGATCATTTTCTTCCCCATCCCCCCCCTTGTCAAGTCGACCCTGGAGAGAATACTGTGGTTAAGAAAACAGTCGGTGAGAATAGACTTCTGGTCTGAGCTCACAGACTCCGACGCATCTGCTTTTCCAGAGATACCCACAAGATAGCGTCTCGTCGGCGTCCACTCTCGTCCGAACCACTCAACTCAAACGCACTGTGCTGGGCAAGGCAATTTGGGTACCATTGAACCAGAGCTCACTGAGCTCACTGGGCAACCAGGGTTTTGGGGAAACATCTACGCTATTGCGGGAGAAGCCCTCTGTGTGAGAGCTCTCGGCTGCTTTTCAGCTGCCCACATTCAGTGTACGTATATACATAGTACAGAATAGCGAGCTGCGGCGCACCGTCGATAAAAGACGCGAGTTGTTCAATGTTGGAATCTAGCGTGGTTTCTCGGCGGCAGATCTCAAATACTTAATAGTCGCTTCGCGACGGGCTCTTCAGCTCTACGTTGTCAATGGGAGTAGACAGACTCCGCAATTGCTTCTTCAGATTTGATGAATTGTCGGTTATCGGTCTTCCGGGCATTAGAGTGCCGGACACGAAAACTCCAGGCGCTTCAGGGGGGTCGGTCGAGGCCCTATCGCGATGATTATCAGAATCCCAGTTACCCAGCCAGTGACCCACACAGCCTACAGCCACGCGTTGGCGATAAGGGGACAGAAATTGCGTGGCGGCCCTAACTAAAAGGGGCTTCGAGCCGTTTGGCTATTGAACCGCCTTGTGGGACGGTGTGCCTGAGCGGGCTGAGCTGGGAGGCGCCATGGCCGGGCAAGACCCTATCCAGCCTAGACCCGAACCTGGAGCCAAGTTTAAATCTCCTCAACTCGCTGTGCTACTCCACCGATTCTGCATCTTAATTGCGCCAGAGACGGGAAGCCCGGATCTATTGCATCTACCTTTGGGGCGGGCCCCTGTTCTGTCGAAACCCAATACGAGGCCCCGTCCGGGTGGGTTTCTGCGACTCTCGAGCCTCCTGCTTCCTCTTTTTTTTCTTCCTTCCGTATCACCGATCCCGATTCCTACGTCCATCGCGGCTCCGGTGTGTGTGGTTTCCGTTCTTTTACTCCGTCGCGATATCCCATCCAGAGGTCGAGGACGACACCTGGACCTTTCACGACACGCGAGCACAACCCGCCACCACGAATTGCTGATTTTACTCGCCTTGGGCACCTTCTTGACACTCGTTTCATCCATTCCCTCGTTGATATACCCAGTTTCCTCAGTCGACACTTCTATAGTAACTTCTAATACCTACCTCTCTTTCCCCCGCCACCTGACGACGATGCATTCCCGATCGACGATGCCGCTCCCAGTCTTCCTAGCTATCCTCGCAGCCCTCTCTGCCCCCGTCTCTGCGACCAGCTCTGCCAAGCGGGGCCTTTGCTTCACACCGAACTCGAAATGGCCACAGGACAACTACATCTGGACCCGGTCGCCCTCGGACCTGACGTGGTACTACAACTATGGGTCGACGCCGTCGCCGGTCTACAACAACCTCACACAGGAGGACTTCGAGTTCGTGCCCATGCTGTGGGGTGCCCCGTCCGACTCGTCGGATACGACCTTCTTAGATACGGTCAAGGGCCTGATTGACGACGGCACCAACATCACCAACATCCTGACCTTCAACGAACCCGACATGGCCGTCTCCGGCGGCAGCAGCGTCGACCCGGCGTTCGGCGCGCAGGTCTGGGTCAACAACATTATCCCGCTGCAAGAGCTGGGTGTCAGGGCGGGGCTGCCGGCGCCGACAGGTGGCACGGGAGGCATCCCTTGGCTGAAGCAGTTCCTGGGCAACTGCTCCGAGCTTATCAGCAGTAACAGCACGTCGAAAAATTGCACCTATGAGTTCGTCACGCTGCACTGGTACGGCAACTTCGAGGGGCTTGCGAGCCATATTGGGGAGTATGCCGCCACGTGAGTTGACCTCTTCTGCTCCCCCCTCCGTGCCCATGTAGCGTCTGCCTGTTCTTGCTCACACGATGCCGGCGCTGGTAGGTTCCCAAACACCTCTATGTGGGTGACGGAATACAACCTTAACGATCAGGACCTAGCCACGACACAGTCGTTCTACAACACGTCTGCCGAGTACCTGGACCGTCTGGACTACATCGAGCGCTACTCGCTGTTCGGCGCTTTCCGGTCGACCGTCTCCAACGTCGGCGAGAATGCTGCCATGCTGAGTGCAGGCGGCCGCTTGACCGACATTGGCGAGTGGTACCTCGGTTCGTCCACCAAGGGGGTCAAGCCAGAGAGCAAGGAGTCACCCGCGGCGCGGACCCTCGGGGGTGTGGCCCCGGCCCGGTGGTCGGTTGCTGCTGCAGTCGTCGCGGTGGCGGTCTCGGCGGCGATGGGTTTCTAGGGTATTTGTCATTGGAGCAGCACAATGGTCAATGATGAATGCGGATAAGGGATCGGTTAAGGACGGGGCGTTGCTCGGAAGAGAGAGTCGGTGTCTGTTCACTAGAGACGAGGTAGGGGGCGGGCAACACTCAAGGCTGGGGTTGCCGGCTGCGAGTCTTTTTCATATTTCAGACAACGAACAGCTGCGCAGCCAAGGAGGCTCGCGGGTGCCTCAACTCGTTCGATGGTTAATGTTATCTTACTCCGCCGCTTGCTGAAAGCATCATCAGGGCGTGGAGAGACTCTTTCTGGATTCGTCATAGACATGGGTTGATAGACTTGGATCAGGGCCTTTTGGCTTACGGCGCAACTTGCGCTGTCTTGTATTTGCCTGACAGAGGAACAATGGTCGGCCGCAAACCTCATTTCGGCGCGGGAATTTAACGCGTTTTCAGAGTAGTGTCGCATGCCTGGCTGCCGCACGAGGCAAAGACTCCTACATGGTAGATCATCGCAGGAGCCGCACTGGGAGGTCCACGCACCAACAGGGGACCGCGGTCCACATCCACAGATGATCGTCACATGTATTTGTAACCGCCGGCTCGATCTCGCCGTATTAGATCCGGCCTTGATAGCCTGTCTCACGGCAGCGGGGCCGTCCCATCACGGGCTTTGGGCGGACGGGAAAATAGGTGTCCGGCAACCATGTGCAGATTCCAACACCCCTTACCCATGTTAACGCACAACAGTAACCCCTGAATTTCTCTCCTCACCCCGCCGGAGAAACTTTCAGAAAGCTCTTCTCGGAGATGACTGCAAGGCCTGCAGGAATGGCGCGCCGGTGCGAAGCTCCAAGCTCCATCTCCTATGCTCCACAATGGCTCTCTGCTTGCCGGTCCTCGAGTATTTCCACGAGTGGTGATGATCCGTCTTTGTAGCGATGCGCACGATATATAAAGTCAGACCATGCGCCAGCGTCTCTACGGCGTGGAAGAAGGTACCCAGCTTTAAGCCAACGCCAAAGCTCTAGCCTCTATCGCACGACAATGAGGTATATCCTTGCCATATCTGCGGTGCTTTCCGCCTTGTCGCGCCCTGTCACCGCTGTCGGCGTGACTGGCGCTGCCGAAGGCTTTGCCAAAGGTGTGACCGGCGGGGGGACTGCGGCGCCGGTCTACCCGACGACTAATGCAGAGCTGGTATCCTACCTCGGCGACAGCCAGGCACGTGTGATTATCCTAACCAAGACCTTCGACTTCACAGGGTCGGAGGGGACGGCGACGGGCACCGGCTGTGCTCCGTGGGGCACGGCCTCCGCATGCCAGGTCGCCATCAACAAGGATAGCTGGTGCGATAACTACGAACCCAGCGCGCCCAAGGTATCCGTGTCGTACGACGTGGCTGGCATGCTCGGCATTACCGTCAAGTCGAACAAGTCCCTCGTCGGGCAGGGTAATAGCGGCGTTATCAAGGGCAAAGGGCTCCGTATCGTGAGCGGCGCCGCGAACATCATCATCCAGAACGTCCACATCACCGACCTCAACCCCAAGTACGTCTGGGGTGGTGACGGTATCACCCTTGATGGAACTGATTTGGTATGGATCGACCATGTGAAGGTAAGAATACGGGACCCGGTGGTTAGGGTTGTGACATAGTCAATGGAGGCACTAATGGTTCCTTTAAGACATCTCTTATGGGACGCCAGCACGTTGTACTTGGCACGAGCGCCTCCAATCGCGTCACGATCTCCAACTCGGAGTTTGATGGCACTTCAACCTACTCGGCGACCTGCGATGGTCATCACTACTGGGGACTCTACCTCACGGGCTCCTCAGACCTCGTCACCTTGAAGGGCAACTACATCCACCACATGTCGGGCCGTAGTCCCAAGGTGGCCGGCAACACGTTGCTGCACGCAGTCAACAACTACTGGTACTCATACACCGGCCACGCCTTTGAGGTCGATTCAGGAGCCATGATACTCGCCGAGGGCAACGTCTTCCAGAATGTCGCGACGCCGGTTGAGAGCCCCATCTCCGGCCGGCTATTCACCAGCCCGGACTCCACCACCAATGCGCACTGCTCGGCATACTTGGGCCGCACCTGCCAGCTCAACGCGTTCGGTAGCTCGGGAACGTTCAACGCCGACGACGAGTCATTCTTCTCCAACTTCGCGGGTAAGAGCATTGCAGCCGCGAGCAGTGCCAGCGTCGTCAACACGAATGTTCCGACATCGGCGGGCTTTGGCAAGATCTGAGCCGGATAGAGATACAGTATAGGTCAAGGGTGCGTTGGGCCTGAGCTGCCCTTCCTCGGACTCCCAGAGGCATCTGTTGGCGAGCATAGCGCTTGAGTGTTATGCAGTCTATGTGTCTCCTTGTTACAGAAACGGCATCGAAAAGTCCTGCATTGACATCGATATTCATAGACAGTGAACGCGCGGTCGACACATATGAGACTTTTACTGAAAGGCATATGCTTGAGGACTGTTAAATAGTCGTTGCAGAGAAGGCAGGTTTTGAAAATGCATGCAAAACCAGCTGCTTAGATGATCACTGCCTTTTTCTGAAGAGAAAAAAAGGTCTATAAGAATGTATAGAATAATCAGTCGAGTAGCCGTTCCCGTCCGTGGGCACATCTAGTTATCCGGCGGCCCTCGTAGAATAAGCGCCAGAGGTATTGCTCTCAACACTGTCGAAACACATTACTAGGGCTTTCAAAAGGACATTTCAGTACACCGCACTTGTGAGAGCATGAAAGGTTTTGCTCGCTTTGAGATTATGAGCTGCCAACGTTCTGGAGGGAGAAGAGATGCTGCGTGGTTCTGCTGTCAGGTGACAATTATTTGAACGGACGTGACTACTAATTAATTGATGTACGAAATCATGTCTACAGTTCACCAAAACTTTATACACTCGCCGTTGCTACCCTGCAGCAAACCTGGCTATGTCCATTTTCCTCGACGCCAATATAAGCGAGTCCTTAAATGGTGCTCGTGGGTGAAGCTCTCCTCAATAATTCCCCGTAGCATATGCCTCGTTAAGCGCGTTACCTCAGTCAGTAGCCTATAATTAGCTATGTCTTTCGTGACATTCATGGCTTGTTTACCCTGGGAGTTAAAAGACTCCAAGGAGAGGTAGTTTCGGGACATGACTTGGACGTTGTCCAAGGTAGCAAGACCCCGTAAGCTGGAGTAGTATCATCCCGTAATCTGGCTCCTCTCACTGGCAGCCGCTGGACCTTAGCTGCATGGAGACTGGAAGTTCGCCAAGTCGGCGCACCGGGTCAGAGTCTGAAGACGTACTTATCACGCTCCTCGGAAGCATCGCTCCGGAAAGGCATCTTGCGCCCGGCTGGGCGCCGGGCTCTCGTGGTAATCTTTACACCTCAAAGTCATAATAACGGAGCGACTCTATGTCAGTTGGCTGTTGAACCAAAGCGTCGGAACCCAGAGAGGATACCTCTGAAGCTGTAATTCAACAATAGAGAAGCCGCTAGGTCCTTGTACCCTTGTAACATTTCCGGTTTCTCTCGTTCCAGCCTTCAGTCTCAAAGCGAGACTCTATTTCTGAAAAGACCGCAGGCCATGCGTCCTTCAGGAATATGCTCCATCTCACCCCTCTTTTCTGAGCGGCTCTATCTAGCAGTTGGCAGCTTGACTCGGGTTTAGGCTAAAGTTCCCCGAGGCCAACGTTACCCATTACTGGGTAGACACGGCGTGCCAAGATTCAGACTATATATTACAATCGTCGTAACATGGTTGTGCGTGATTGGCTTCCGAGCACGTTGGGTTATCGACCTTGACTCAGGCTTCTCAGAACAGATCACCCGTAGAGGTGTGCTGTCGTCAAGTGCAGCTGTCAGTATCAGGGCTATATAGGTACGGAGTAGATATAAAAGCTTCTTGTTCACCTAGCTCGTCTTACAGGATGGGTCTTCCATCATCATCTTCACCAAATCCTTCACAATGTATAAGCTGAGAACGGTGTTTCTAGCTCTCAATATCACTCCTGTCATCCAAGCGTAGCAGTCAGTCTAGGGACAATGCGGAGGATAAGGATGGACAGGATCTAGTTCCTGCACTGCCACAGCTCTACGTTGAAACCATACTACGCTCAGTGCCTTCCGGAGCAGTAACAACGACCCCTCTTCCTCCATCCACGGCAACGTTCACAACATTTATCACGAAGACGAGATCAACCACGTTATCCTCAACCACTTCGGGCCTTGCTACTAGCACTTCATCTACACTGTCAGATCCATCGACATACCCTTCCTTGCCAGGAAACATCAGCGGATCGGCATCTACCCTTCCGGATCCCTTCACTTTTGCTGGAGGCTCCAAGGTTACAACTAAAGTGGATTAGGCTTGCCGCCAAGCCGAGGTCAGCGCACTCCTGCAGCGGTAGTTAAGCCGTTCCCGCGCTACCTATGCTCGTATAAGTTCTGGTAAGACTATCTCTACGATAACGGGCCTCACGCGGTGCGCATCCGCAGGGCCGCCCTGGGGCACCTTCGGGCGTGCTACTACTTCGTGCGGCACGAGTCCGACTTTCGCATCGCCCAGGACCCCAACCTGTGCCTCGTCCCGGGCGGCGTAACGTGAGAATAGTTCTTCGACTTCCCTTTGGACCTGGCCCGCATTGTCGACTGGGACGTCTCTCCGCGTTACGCGTACGGCGACATCTAGCTGACGCGGCTTAATTTCTACGCGCCGTTCCTGCTCGGAAGGTCGCACTTCCAGAAAGTCGAGTATTAATACTGGACCTTCTTTACCCGCTTCTACCGACTTTTTGTATTTGTCATCGGCGGCGCATCTCTCGTTCTGGGCGGACTATAGGTCAGCATCGCGGTCGAACACGACGAAGTGTTATCATCGGTAGCGCTCTGGTTCAGTATCGTAGTTATGGCCATTTTCTGTAGTATCTTCTTCTGCTTTTTCTTCCTCCTGGTGTACAAAGTGGCGGCTGAGTGGAGGATTGTGATCCGGGACTGCCTTCGACTGTTGTAGGAAGAACGGATGGAATCGGTGGGGAGACTGAGCTGAGTCCTGCTCTTTGATGCAGTTCACCATCTAGTTTCACAATACATGTGTTCTCGTATGCCTGCTAGATCCGTCCGCGAGCAAATCACACCATAAACCGTGAGTGGTGTTACCTGACACGGTGGCGCGTCGCTGCGTCGCGGAACATGAGTTACGTGTAGATGACAAGGCGTGCTTAATACGCTGAAGGAGCATGACTGAATTCATCGGCGACTAACAATGCTTGTAGCTTGGACAGTGAGCCCGATTGGTACCTGAGAGGAAGGAGCCTCGGTATGTTTATCTTGATAATAGTAATTATGTCGTGAATTGCCTTAAATGCTCGACGACCGTGGGCCGAAAGTTTTGCGTACCAAGTCCTCCCTGTTTGAACTATGACATACCAGATTCCAGAATCTCCCCCTCAGGTCACAGAGATCCGAGGGTGCGCCAAGCTCAACCAGGGCACCACCATCGAGTACAAGGATCTTATCAAAGTCCACAACGGTGGTGAGACGGTGCGCTACCACAATAACCGTCGAGTTGGGCAGCCCTGTCCGGAGAGCTGCCTGTATGGCAGTATCTGTCTCCACATCTACGGCGCTTGTCGCCTCGTCCAAGACGACAAATTTCGGACGACAGACAAGAGCCCGGGCAAGACAGAGCATTTGGCGTTGTCCCTGAGAGATATTCCTGCCTCCCTCGGTGAGCATGAACAATAAGTCGATGCTGTGTTCAGGATCATCCTTGGAGGACAAAGTGAAACGGACTTTCCTTAATGCTTCGACGAGGGTTTTGTCGTCATAGATACCATCTGGATCTAGAGTAGTCCGGAGAGAGCCGGCAAAGAGATAAGGATCCTGGGAAATGATAAACAGTCGTCCACGGAGGGCACGTGGCTTGACTGTGGATATATCGATCCCATCGATGGTAATCTTCCCGTTCCGCTGCCGGATAAGCCTCGAAAATGCGAGCGTGAGAGATGACTTCCCTGCCCCGGTGCGTCCAACTATGCCGACACGCTCGCCCGGAGCGATGGAGAAGGACACCTCATTAAGAGCCACGGGCGACTCGTCTGCACTGTGATAGCTAGCAACCAGCCCGCAAACTTCGATGCTGCCGTTCGACGGCCAGGCAGGTGGAGGGTCGATGCCGGACTCGCTTTCAGTAGGAAGTGCGCCATACTCCGAAATTCTCTCGACGCTATTCAACCCGGCTTCCACAGTCGTGAGCCTCTGAAGGAGACCGGACATTGTCCCGCTCAAGCGCATGGCAAACGCTAGCGCGATGCCAGTTGTGCCCGCATCTGTCCTAGCCAGGACAGCTCCGATGGCGACAGAAGTCGGGAACAGAGCACCCAACACGCCGAGCTGGAAGTCCATCATGACTCGACACAGGGCGTAATGCCATGCTGCAGAAGAAGCGTCGTCTATGGATCGAAACATACGATCCATGAAGTAGCCCGACATGCCGTACGCCCGGATCGTGAGGACCCCGTCGGGAGCCAGCAAGCAGCCGAGCTGCTGATACAGTGCTGCCGTTGCGGTTGTGCCGAGGTTCTTGAGGGCTCGTGTTGCGAATATGAGCCGAGCGCCTACTCTGCAGTATATGTAGAGAAGAAGAGCAACAACACATGCCCCAGGCAGGGAGATGGATAATCTGTTTGGTTAGATCGAATTAGCACCAACATAGACAAGTTGCCAACACCATCGATGCTGTTTCATACCCTGACAAGATTATCACAACAACTTGAGCGAAACATTCAACCATGTATCCGATATCATGCGGCAGGCGCTGGTCAACCGTGTTGATATCCGAAGTGAATCGAGCAACAACCTCACCATGCGGGGTCCCTTCCAGCCACTGCAGAGGTGACGCAAAGACGGAGTGTGTCATCTTCTCGAACAGGCTCGTCGAGGCGGTCAGACCAAGGACGAACCATACGAAGCATCTCGCCGCCATCGCAAGGCAGCCGAGGCAGGAGAGCAACATAAATGCGGCACCATACAACGCGATGCTGCTGGCCCCGGCGTCCTCGAACCCATCTTGTCCAGGTCGACTGGCTTGATGCATGTGCGATGCCCAGCATTTGAGCCACCATGATTTTGCGAAGCTTAGGGATTCGTGGATTGTGACGGTCGCTACGACGAGTAAACAGCTCGGTGCTCCACCTGTTGCACGGAAGTATGTTTTGTAGGGGGACAACACAGTTTGCTGTCGTTGCTCTGGTTTCCTCTTGCGGAGCGGTCTTTCGCTCTCATTGGAAGGCATCGGCGCAATGTTCCCGGTAGTTGTTCGGGCAGCTGAGAAGGTGCCATTGCTGAGCGAAGGATCCGCGTATTCCTGAATATTGCCGCCATTAGACTTCTCAAGGTATGAATTTTCTTCTCGCGTAACCTTTATTTGAGACTCTGAGGAATTCGAAGACAGCCAGCTCTGCTCAGCGACCCTCCCGCCATGGAGCTCTATCATGCACGCAGCCTTAGATCGACACTGTGCCGCATGGTGCGTGGCCAAGATGCGGGTTCGGCCCTTCGCCAGCTTGCCACAGACTGCCTCGTCCACCAGCCATTTGCGGATCTCGGCGTCGACGGCACTGAGTATATCCTCTAGGAGAATGACCCTGGTGTCTGAGTACAGGGCCCGGGCCAGCGCAATGCGCCATCTCTGCCCACCGCTCAGTGCGGCGCTGTTCGGGCCGACAAGGGTTGCGTCTCCGTCCTTGAAAGTGTCAAAGTCCACGTCCAGGGCACAGCTTTGGAGAGTAGCGCGGTATCTTTGCTGGTCTAGAGGAAGCCCAAATACGATGTTGTTGCGGATGGTGCTATTGTCCATCCAGGGGGCCTGGGAGACAATGGCTAAGGGATGCTTGGGGTCTTGGTGGCGGTGATGCTTGCTGTTGGCGTCCATGTCCCTGCTGTACTCTATAGCAAGCTCGTCTCATCTCTGCGGACTGCAGATTTCTCCAGAAAGGGTAGCGGCTTCTCCCGCTAAGGCAGACAGCAGGAGACTCTTGCCGGATCCGGTCTCCCCTGTCACCACGCTGAGCTGCCCGTCCGGAAACTCCACTGATACGTCTCTCAGCGTAGAGCCTTGTCGTCCTTCTGCATCATTGGTCCAAGCCACCGTCGCTCCCATACAAGAGACCGTGTTTGACGGTGTTATCTGGGTGATCGCAACTTCCTGCTCGGCAAAGAACCTTTCGAGACGTTGCAGACTCGTCAAAGCAGCCGAAAAATACGTGCTGGTGAGTGGCAGGATGGCAAGGTCCGTTTGGAGCTGCTGAAAGAGGTCAATGCAGGTGAAGGCGACGGGGGCGCTCAACTGATTGTTTTGCAGAGCGAAGAGGTAAATGGGCACCCCCGCGAGCAGGATTGGGCCGACATTCGCCGCGAAGACGATAGCACACATCCAAATGGCCCCCTTGAGCAGATGTCGCAACTCCTGGCTTCGAGCCCGGAAGATCTTGCTCTCCCATGCGTCTTCGGTAGCCGATATCTTGATCTGCCGGATTGCGAGTAGAGCATCCTTGACCAAGGTGACCCTTTGGTCTCGACTCTTTATCTGTAGTGATTGCGCGCTGTTGTACTTACTTGTTAGTATTGTTGTCAGAGGCATGGCGAGAACAGAGGCAATGAGTCCAGGGAGCAGGTTCTTCCATCCGACCAGGTTGACTAAGAAGGCTGTCGTCGAGATCAGCTTGGCCGTGAGCATGGGAACTCTGTTAGTGTCAGTGTAGACCATGCATGCCCTTGCACTGCCACCATCATAATTAGCGACGGCGTCCTAAGACATAAGCCATGTAGGGTGACATGCCTATCGAGTCGCATATGTGTTATAATTGGTGCCCGAGAGCCTATATTCAGCCTGTTGGTGTCGCTTGGTGTGTCTAGGGCATTTGGGAGGCGAAGAGTCTTCCGATATACCAACGAGCTCAGCGTTGCTTGTATGGGGATTTCCAGCTTGCTAGCCGTGATCCATTGCAGCCACGAGCTTATCCAGAGCTCGACCACTTTGCACAATCCCAGAGAAAGTGCGAGAAGAAGACCTTGCGTATGTGGAACTCCACGATTGTTTTGAACAGTCTCCAGCCACCGGAGGAGCCGAAAAGTCACAAATTGGGGGCCTAAGACAACGAGTGACTTCAAGGTAGTGAGAGACCACTGAAGGACTAGGGGTAAAGCATAGGTCTTCGCGAGAATAAGCTTCAATCCATGCTGGCCTGAGGCGGCCGTCTGGACGTGTCGTAGAGTCAGATTCTTCGCCCTTTTTGCAAGAGGAAGGATGGGCAGATCTGCCACTCTCAACCTCGACACAGTTCCAGCGTGGAACAATGCTCTAGCCCAAGAGAACGTTGCCGTTTCGAGTATCGACCCACTGAATTGGCGGTCGACGAGCTTGCCCTCAACGAAATTGTCTGGCCGACGAGGAATAAGTAGAAATCCATAGAGTGTCAAGATGGCTGCCACAAGGCCTACGGCTCGCGTGATTCTACCGATGGTATCTATGAAAGAATGATTGACAAGATGGAAGGCAAGAAGCAATGCAAGAATAGCGCTTGAGGCTCCGCCGTTCAGGGCAGCTCGAAAGCGCCGGTGAGCAATGTCCTCTGTAAGTGTGGTTACAACTTGGCCAGATAGAATGGCCTAAAACGCATTTAGCATACTCTCCTGCTGCAAAATAAGAAATTGCAAGGGAGAATTTGCTGACCCAAGATCCGAGAACAGTCCGATCCGAACCATTGCCCCCTTGTATCAAAGCAGTGATGACACCGACAGTGGGCCCGAGAACCAGGAGGATGGGCCGAACTTTGCCGAATGCACGCCTTGACTCCTCAGTGGTAGAACCGTCCCAAGACCTGGAGTCCTCAGGCCTTGGCCCAGTGTTGTCTCGTGAGAGCGAAGGAAGCCACGGCAAGAGTCCAAGCGTGGCGATCGCTGCAATGCCGAGCATATCCATCTTCGAACGCGATGATGTAGCTTCGCCTACGGTGCTTGACGAGTCTCGAGGTCTGCTGCGATGAATCAAGTCGAATCGCTACTGCAGGTTTTCAGCGGTCCAGACGATCATGCAGTGTGTTTACTTCCAGAGCGGAGGAATTCGTGGGAAGACCAGAGGAGGTGAAAGATAAGCAAGACAAGTTAATGTGGCATAACTACCTACCTATCTGACCTGTCAATCTGGTGGACTGGCCTTATTGGCTGCCTCTTCTGCTGTGATTCAGAGTAATTGTGGGAAGGCACAGAGGACGTCGAGATAAGCAAGCCAACTTCAACGTAGGGTATGCGGAACATTCCGCACATGAAGTGGAAGACCTCAGGTTATTGGTCTAGAGTCTGGCCCGGGCCGGGAATCCTTCTAGACATCCAGGTGGGTGACAATTTAAATGACGGGTTCCCTACCATAACCGCCTCACAACTACAAAACAGTCGACGCCAATAATACCACCACGCGAGCTCTAGATCAGTTAAGAATGAAGGTAAAGCTAAAGTATGGCCTCAAGAATATGCATTTTGCATTCTAAATAGCATCAAAATCGTTATGGCCAAGGTGTTTGGTTGTAAATACTTAAGCGAACTGTTACCGGACCCGTCATTCTGTTTGTCACCCCCCTGACATCCTACCCGCTCACTGCCGCCGCACATTGCTACCGCAGGACTGCTACATGAAACTCCATGCTCAACATCCTGCCTCCACCAACAGCCTCGCCTCCACCAACAACCTCGCCTCCGCCAACAGTGCAACACATGCTGCGGGGTCTGATCCTTCTACCGTTCGGCAGTTCTAAAGCGGTGCCTTGACCAGGTCAGCACCTCGACAGGCAATATCCAAGACATGTAGGCCGACACATCATTGGATGTCTTGATACATAATATCGCCTTGATGTCATTTACTGCTATCGGCACGCCATGACATCCATAGGCAACTACGCCTCATCCTTACGCATGGTGTAACTTTCGAGGGTTGAAAGTACCTGAGAGTCTTTGAAGAGGATTATGTGGTGTTCGGGCTATATCATATGATATACGTCCACTCTCGTCAGTAGCCGTCAGAAGCGTAATGATAGAAAGTAAGCTATTTGACTATTCCTTGCTCTCATAAGCGAAACATTTGTGAATACTATGGACGCCGTGAGCCTGGAAGACCGCAGAGACAATCAAGTGACACAAGATCTGGATAAGAAAGAGAGAAAGAAATACCAGAATCGCATCGCACAACGCAACTATCGTAGGCTCCCCGCCGCTTGTTTCGGGCTAGCATTCTATTAATTCATGACTAACAAGGGCGTTCCATATAGGTGTGAATCAAAAGCGCCGGACACAAGCTCTCCAAGCTGTAGCTGTGGGCGCGGCTGAGACTACAGTAGCAAACCTGCTACTTCAAGAGACCCCACCTCCACAGTCACAAGCGCTCCTCGAGCCCAATCAGCCATGCGACTCTCCTTGGACAAATTCCGCATCACCGTCCTCACTTTCCACGCTAGTATGGGATAGCTTCAAATGCTTGGGGGACAGCAGCCTCCTAGGCGATGGTTCATTCTGCATGGACGGCGGTACACCGCTCCATCTCGCAGCTCAGAACGGCAGTGAGACGATAACTCGTCTGTTGATCGACAACGGAGCAAATGTGAACAGCCAGGATACTAACTCTAGAGCCGTACTTCATCTCGCTGTTGAAAACAGGCGTGAACGTATCGTGGAGTTGTTGCTGGTCCGGTTGGCGGATCCGAATAAGACAGACATGATTAGTCGCACCCCGTTGTTTTTGGCCATGCAGTCGAAGAATGAGACAATTGTAGGGTTTCTGCTAAAGTCTTGCGCTGATGTGGATGTGATAGATATGATGGGCACCTCAGTACTACATCTGGCAGTTGCTATCGAGTCCGAGACTCTGGTGGCTCTCCTGATTACACACGGAGCCAACACCAATGCACAGGATTCAGTCAATGCCCTCGAAGTTGTACCATGGTCTCTGTCGCGACGTGAAATGATATTTTCGAGCACTTTCCGATCTCGTATTACGTCTGGATGCTTTTTCCACGTTGTTTCCGCTGTCCTACGCAAGTGTTCCAACCGAGAAGCGCTGACTGGTTGAACGCCAGACTCCTACTCCCGGGATGTATTCCGGGATATACTGCTAGTATCTTTCCCGCCGTGCAAACGGTACACAATGTACATCTTGGGACTCGATGAGTCGTAATCCGTCTTAACTCATTGAGCCATTGAGCACCCCCTACTATGTTCCTATCGACCTCAATGGTTGAAATAATTACTCGCGTATATCACCCTCATACCGCTGGCACATCCAAGTCAGAGACATATCCCCCCATACGCAACAAGTCTAGTCTTGCTCTTAAATCTTTTTAAATTACCGTTCTCTTGTACCTAACTAAAATATACATAGATCAGAACTTTGTGGTAGCCTTAAGTTTGTCGTCTTTGGATATACGCGGGCCGCTTCGGCCTTTTCATCAAAAGGAGAAGAATATATTGGTGCTACTAAAATATCACCAGGCCGGCTGCATTCATATTTAACGTCTGTCACGAACTTCCCTGTTCAGTGCACGCGACATCATATACGTGGGATCCGAATATCGGGGATCACCGCCTTTTTCTGTCGATGAGCTGAACGACAGAGTACCTACGGTACTAGCTATGTCGGCTTCAACCAATCCCAGATCAGCCAGCCAGTCCGCATTGCATATGCACTGCATATAAGCCTGCCCCCAACCACTAGTCACACGACGAGCACTGCCACCATGCCCATTCACTGGCGCCCTAGGCAGACTCGAGGAGGCAGACTTGGAGGTCAAGGTGGGGTCTCGAAGAGGCTGTGTCACTCAAGGACACCGCTGTGGCACAAATTTTACCAGAACATCGCAAACACCTGTTCACCAAGCCAGCCCAGCGGCCCATCTGGATTGGATATTCAAGCCTAGAATAGGGCACAACTATCATCTTGCTGCTTTACAGAGTAAGCTTGACGCATCCATGGCCGAAGTTGTGGGTTTGGTCCTCGGCGTGGTGGCTCTGGCGGGGACGTTCAAGGACTGCGTGGACTTGTTTTCGTACATCTCGGCGTCACGGAACATTGGAAAGGAATACCGTCTCATGGTCACAAAACTAGACGTTGAGAAGATCCTTCTCTTACAATGGGCTGAACGAGTGCGTCTCCTCAAGGAGATGCCCGACCATCGGCTCAACGAACCAGACGCCCGCGACGCCGTCTCGCAAGTCCTCGCGAGCATACACCATCTTCTCAGTGACGCCAATGGCCTAAAGAGCCGCTATGGCCTCCGCGTCGCACCGGAAGATATGGAGGACATGCCAGGGATGGCAGCCCCGATCAGTGGACCCCGAATGTCGCGCTTTCTTGAAGACTTCCAGGCTCTCAGTATTCGCACGCGGAAGCCGACGAGGCAAATCCCGGTCCTTGAAAGAGCTCGATGGGCCATCCACGACAAGGACAAATTCGACGATCTGATCACACAGCTTTCGTATTTCATATCTAAGCTGAATGAGCTATTGCCTGATAATGCAGGGGCGCTCGTGGTTATGGCCGGTGAGGATATGAAGAAGCTGAATCTCGACAGACTGAAAATGGTCTTCGACGCCTCGACAGGACGAGAGGCCATCATGGCAAACTTCGCAATGAAAGCCATCGAGGAGAACTGCCAGACGCGCATCTTATCGCGTTTCTGGTACCGAGTCATGGACGATAGACGGTCCAGCGTCGCCCATGCGCACTCTAAGACACTGCATTGGGCTCTCAAACCGCCGGCGGCAGATACGGAAAAGTGGGATGACCTCTCTGAATGGCTCAAGTCCGGATCCGACATATACTGGCTCTGTGGAAAGGCCGGCAGCGGCAAATCCACTTTGATGAAGTATCTGTACGAGCACCGAAATACTAGGGGGTTACTAAAGCGTTGGGCTGGAACGTTCCCCTTGACCATGGCAAACTTCTTCTTTTACGCCTTGGGCACCTACGAGCAGCGCTCTCAGGAAGGGCTATCCCGAGCACTTCTCTACCAGATCCTGCATTCCGAACCATCACTTATTCCGAAGCTATTTCCAAACATGTGGAAGGAAGCATTAGAATCCGAAGAGGCCATTTTGAAGTTACCATCCGCGGGCGAGGTGAAAAGAGCTTACGACGAGATCGGTGGTGGTCTCGGAATCCCCCGGCGATTCTGCTTTTTCATAGATGGGTTGGACGAGTACTCGGGAAACTATTTCGATGGAATTTCCTTTGTCAAGAGCCTTGTGAGGAATCCAGACATCAAGATCCTCTTGTCCAGCAGGCCAATCCCAGCCTGCGTCCAAGCCTTCTCCAGCAGTCCACAGCTGCAACTCCAAGATCTCACAAAGGAGGACATCACAGCTTACATCAACGATGTCATTGGTTCTCACTCATATATGAAACGACTTTCCTCACTAGAGCCCGACGAGTCAGAGCGCCTTGTTAGTGAGCTTCGGGATAAGGCGTCAGGGGTTTTTCTATGGGTGGTTCTAGCATGTCGCTCGCTCATCGAAGGGTTTGCCGCGTTTGACAGCACCGCAGAACTACGAGAGCGCGTTGACGAACTCCCCCGTGAGCTTGAGGATCTGTTCCAGCATATGCTTGAGAAGATCGAGCCGCGGTACCAGGTGCAGGGGGCGAAGATGCTGCGTATCTGTTACCAGAATCAATACGCCAAAGCCCAACGGCTTTTCTCCATCGGCTTAGCTCTTGTCAACGACGCGGAGATGGACCCAAGCAAGCTATCGCTTCCCAACAACCTTTCAGCGACAGAGAAGCGCACTAAATGTGAAATGTTGGAAGGGCGCCTGAGAAGCCGATGTTGCGGGCTTCTGGAAGTAGTGAAGGGCAAGGGAGATCAGAGCCAGGATTACTGTCTCTGTAACGCCAGCAAATGGACCGACAAGCACGACGAACTGATAGACTCCACCGTCGGCTTCATGCACCGTACGGTCTATGACTTCCTGAGCCAACCCGGGGTGTGGGATCTACAGTGCCTCCAGCTAAACGACCCCGCGTTCAACTCGGACGTCTTGCTGTCATGCCTCTCCCTGCAGCTTCTATCACTCTCCACGACTGCCACACTCGGGGTGCGGATGGGCATCAACACCTGGATGAGGGAGACGCTCTTTCATGCAGCTCGCGCCGAATCCTCGGCGTCCAAGGGCATCATCCCTGTCCTGTATAAACTGGAGCAACTTCTCCAGAAGCTATTCGACACCAATCCTTCCATGATCCCATTCACCCAGCAGATATGGATGGCCTCTCCCAACCTTCTTCACAGGTCGTTTCCCTTCGCACTACACTTGGCGGTCGAGGCAGGAATAGTGACTTTTGTCCGATCGCAAGGCGAAAGCATTCTGGGTCGGCAGGGTACGAATTGTTATACTTTATTAATGCATGCCATTCGCCGACCGTATGTGACAGCCCTTGGATCGCCACTGGGAATATCACGGGATATGATTCAGTATCTCCTCAAACTCGGCTGTGACCCGAACGACAAAACAATCGACGGGGCAACAAAGAATACGACTACCTCATGGCAATGCTGGCTCGAAGAGATGCCCCGGCAGACACTAGAGCTGGGCGCCGACGTGACCGAATCTTTCATCCGGTCGGGAGCAGACCTTGGCGTTCTTGACTCGGAGTCGGAGCTGGCGTCGGATCTTGCATCACTGGTGAAGCAACGCTTCGTTGAATTTGTCGATGTCGGACAAATGCTGCCGGAGACGCAATGGCGAGTACGCCGTAAGGGCCGCGAAATTCTCCGCCTGATCGAGCTTGGATCGTCGACTCAACCAGGTTCACCCCGTCGACGATGGAGCCTTGGGTCCTTGCAGTCCGAGCAGAAGGTCGGAACTAAGAGAGCAATTCAACCAAATTGTGAAAGGCCAGGAAAGAGGCCGAAAGTCATCGAAGTGATCGATTTAGATTGAGATTCCGTCTTCTACGGACCCAGTCGAAGAGTTGTGTTGAAAAACCAGGCACACAAAGGCTCACCTAGAATCCTCTCTTTATCCCTCCTTCTAACCACTTCCAAAGCTGACTGGAACAGGCCCTGAAGGGGCCTGAATTCAGGCTTCAGGGAGAAGCTGGGGATATAAGTAGGGAGCTGGGATCCTGTAAAATAACACTATCACTTAGTTCAGTAGACGAATTCATCGATCTCACAACAAGTTGACGGTACGAAGTTGAAGAACCATTCTAGCAAAAATGCTATGAAGTACATAACCGTGACTATCTACGACGTCCTCTCACGGGACCTTGTACACCAAAGATAGGCTCTAAAGACGTTCGTGGTTATACTCTGAGAGAGCGTCCGGGATTAAAAACCCAACTGCTTCCACAATGAGAGTGAGGGGCTCGGGCCCGTACCACGGGGGATGTTGTGAGAGAGCCATTCGTACGTGAAATTGTGCATGGAATAGTGGAATAGTAGCCTGGAGTTTCTATTCTGCTACGAGGGACTGGTCCAGTAAGACCTTGACGGTAGAGTATATAAGGGAGTTCGAGTAGAAAGCTTCACAAAGCCAGTCGGGGAGGTTGTTGCTCATTAAGCCATTCCGAAGACCTCGTGGTAGAAGCAGCCGAACTCAAATACATCGCGAAAAGAAACAACTATATACCGAGGACAAAATAACGTGGCAGCAGGCGCTTAAACTTCCGCTTCACATGCTGAATATGGACAGAATTGATCGTGGAGTGAAATAACCAGTCTGAAGAGCTCACGTTTTAACTGGGAGATATCGGCAGACCCGCCGACCGCATTAATCAAGGGTTCCTACTCCTGGTGTCGTCATGAATAATATTATCTTCTACATCTAGATACTTGAAAATTCCAAAATATATACGAGGACTCGAAATCATTGTGTCAGCTGCACAGAAACGGCCCAATTTCTCAGTGTCCCCATTTTCTGGAAAGTCACGGCAACTCAGGACGCTCTCGGCTTTCGTGACCGGGAGCTTTTGTAGTCTTCTTGGGGGCTCTCTCACCAGCCAGCTCGTACGTTTGGAATGTTCCCTGGCAAGGCGGGCCTTTGCAGACCGTCACAGTGCGCTGGCTGGTGTTGTACATGACACACGCCACCGTGGCGGAGGCGCCCCGGAAGGGGTAACCAGGCAGGTGGTCGATGACTGCATCAATGGGTGAGGATGCAGGATGACAGCACAAGGCCTCTGGGTAGCTGAGATGGTCCGAGAAGGCCTCTGAGATTCTCTCGGTGGTCACCTGCCCACTGAGGGCGTGCAACCGGATACCCTGCTCGAAGCGCTGCCGCCGGAACCAGCTGCTGCCGCCAGGATAGCGGTCACGGATGTCGGGCCGCGACTCAAAGCCGTTGTGCGTGAAATGGTTGGTGTGAATCAAGTAGTGATCGTCGATGCTGCCGTACACCTTGTAGATGCGGTCGGGCGTGACCTCGAGGCACATCCCAAAGCCGTCGGCTGTGGCAACCGTCAGGTTGTTAGACACGTGGCGGGGGAAGTTATGCGCCGCGGTCAGAGCCTCAGCGAGGTGGCTGCTCTCTAGGATCATGCGCCGGAGCATCGACAGGGGCAAGACGGGCTTGGCCTTGACCTGGCTACCAGGTTCAACGGGTACTGGGATATAGTCGTCCGTCGACATGAGCGAGTTGGCCGTGACAGCCATGCCGTACGAGTTCATACCCGAGCGGCCGAGCTGGCCGGCCTCGGTGATGAGGAACAGCGAGGGCTTGTTCTCAGACGGTTCCGGGTGGACCTCTAGGTAGATGATGCAATCGGAAAGCCACAACCGGGCTGCCATATCCCAGTTCTGCGTGTTGATAACGTCTCCGCTGGCGGTGGCCTCCTTCAGGAAGAAGGCGCTGGTACACTCATTCGCTGCGTCATCCTTGGCACCATTGGCGCCGTCTGCGGCGCCGTTGGTAGGTTTCTCACCGGCCTCGTCAAGTCTCGCGAGGTCGTAGCGCGCGTTCAGCAGCACGATATCCTCCAGAGTGACGCCAGCGCCATCGCTGATGCCGCGCATCTCCTCGAGACCACTGGGATAGTACTTTTTAAGGGCGGGGATGTACACCTCCCGGATGATCCGCTCCGTCAACTCCCTGCGTACAATATATATTAGACTGTCCGCGGCCGATCGGGACCACCATAGTTAGGGAGAGTATAAGTGCCGCAACTTACGCTGAGGCCAGCTTCCCTGGTCTTCTGTAGTACTCGACATTTGCGCGGACTTTGGTGCCAGCCTGCTGACCGTGGGATAGACCACGGTTGTAGGGTAGTCCTCGTACCACGACATGCTGGTAGGTGGGAGTGGGCGTGCCGTCTAGTGTACTCCGAGACGGCATCTTAGCCGTTGGTGATCACAGTTATCAGTCAAGATAACAAACGAAGAGTCGTGGAGAGGTGGATCGGGAGATAGCGAGGAATCACCGGGCCTGCCATCATCTATATCAGCTATCAGAGACCCAAGTACGAGCGTCATGATGATCACTTCAATGTGGTCACTATCTCGCGAAGCCCCCTTGCTCAGCATTACTCGGCTGTGAATATTTCCTAATTGAGCCATGTTGGCGAGGCCGCAAGCTAAAGCTGCAGGAGTGCGTCGCCAACTTTACCCAATTGGGACATGTTGACGACGGGGCTAGTCTTGACCTATCTCGCGATGGGGTACGTTAGAAGGATTTGAAGGAGGTACCGCTTTATTCGTCTACTCTACAGATAGGAGGATGCCTCGGGGGAACCCTTTCTTTTCCGTAACCGTCAGACAGACGAGCCAGGTGACTCGCAGTGGAGAGGTTGTCGCGCCCCAGGAAGATAGCACCCGATAACCATGCCCTTCCGAGTCGGGTCAGTTTGACGAGCAAGATAAGCGCCTTTGGCATTGTTACCGTAGGTTCGTGGAATACATATGCGAGGCTCAAGCCTAAGGTTCTGCCCCCAAACCCTGACTCGTCTTGCACTGCCGGCCGACCTTCTTGCCATCCACCTCTGCTTTTTCCCCTTGTCGTCTTGGGGCTGCGTACCGCAAATATGACTGAACATGAGAAGAAGCAGTCCGGCCCGGATTCTGCCGAGGGCACGGTGACGACCGCGCCGCGGGATCCCGAGGTCGAGGAGGCTTACACGGCCGATATCAAAGGCGCCATTCAGAACAACGACCACGATGATGCCGCGGACCTCTTTGCCGGAAGTGATGAAGTCTTCCAGTATACCGACAAAGAAGCCTCAATAGTGCGCTGGAAGCTGGACCTGATCCTTCTTCCGATCGTATGCCGCCGATCCTGCTACTCTTCATGTTCTTGGATGAATTGATGTTGACAGAGCCTTCGCAACAGATGATGATCACCTACATTCTCTCCTTCATGGATAAAGTCGCCCTCTCTGAGGCTTCCATCTTCGGCATCATGGATGATGATGTAAGTCAGGCTCAACACAGCAGCATCTCTACACCTGGCTCTAGTGTCCGGCTGACATCGACGGATTCCTCGCAGCACCTCAAGGGCCAGGACTACAGCTGGTCCAGTTCCATCTTCTACTTCGGGTACATTGCCGCGCAGTATCCCTGCTCCATATTGATGCAAAAGCTCCCGCTAGGGCGATACTTTGGCGTAATGATCACGCTGTGGGGTGTAGTGACGACGTGTATGGCAGCCACGACGTCCTTTGGGACACTGGCAACCTGTAGATTCTTCCTCGGGGCCTTTGAGACCTGCTACTCGCCTGTGTTGACTGTCTTGGTCGGTCAATATTGGACTAGAAGAGAGCAACCGCTGCGTGCCGCCATCTGGTGGGCTGGTGGTGGCGTCGGCGGCTTCATTGCTGATTCTATCACCTATTCGGTCTCCGGCGATACCTTCTCAAGTGATAGATATGCTACCTGGCAAGTATGTTGCGCTCCTTCAGCATGCAGCTTTGCCGAATCCTGACGGATGACTGACCGGCTGCATCTGCATCACACAGGTTGTCTTTCTCATCTTCGGGCCTATCTGCATCGGTTGGGGTATCCTCGTCTTCTTCTGTGTCCCGAGCTCACCGATGACTGCCTGGTTCTTGTCGGAACGTGAGAGGAAGATCGCGGTCATGAGGGTAATTACGCTCTACTTTTGTACTAGAGTTCTATGCGACGGAAAACTGATATGGGACCGCAGGTCATCAAAAACCACACTGGAATCGAAAACCGACGGTACAAGCTGTACCAGGTCAAGGAGGCTCTAATGGACATCCAGGCCTGGATGCTAACGGCGATTGCCTTCCTCCAGTGTATCCCTGGTGGTGGACTAACTGCGGTAAGTCATTCAACAACAACTACAGGATTATATCACCCTGGGGTGCTTGGTCGCTAATCTATCATGGCGCACCAGTTCGACAAAATCGTCGTTCGGGGTCTCGGCTACGACGACCGACAGACAGTGTTGATGGCATTCCCAGAGGATGCGGTGCACCTCATGTCTGTCATTGTCGCCGGCGTAATCTCCCAAACCGTTCCGAACTCGAGATGTGCAATGATGATCGTGACCAACATTATTGTGCTGGTTGGCTCGGTGCTGGTCGGAAGTATGCCCGCAATGTTCGCTTGTCTGCCTCTTATGAACGGGCCGGCTGACGCGGATCGATAGCATTGCCTGACTCGAAAGCTCACAGCCGCCTCGGCGCGTTCTATGGTAAGACTTCAGAATAAATAGGCGCTTGTATCTTCATGATCGGCCTCTGACACTCGAACAGTAATTTTCGTGAACACTGTTTCGTACGGCATGTGCATGAGTCTCGTCGCGTCCAACGTTGGTGGCTTCACCAAGAAGGCGACCGTTGCGGTAAGCTGCCACGCTGTCGACAAGAGCCCGAGCGCAAGAGCTGACACCCTTCAAGGTCATGATGTTTATGGCGTATGGTGTTGGTCAGATCATCGCGCCTCACTTCTTCATCGCCAGCGAAGCGCCTCGATACGGGACGGGGTTTCGATCCTTCTACATTAGCGTCTCACTGATGATCGTGATCCAAATTATCCTGATGTTCGTTTCCCCACACTGGGCCCTCCATCGAGCCCGCTAACTAACAGTCACAGTCTCTATCTCATGTACCAGAACCGGAAGAAAGAGCGGGCAGCGGCTAGCAACGAAGCTCACGCCGGACAGGACGCTCTGGCATATGACTTCTTGGATCTGACGGATAAGGAGCACGCGGGGTTCCGCTACTTGCTCTGACTGACTTCGGCATGGCGACTTCACCACCTCATGGAAAAAGTTGAAATAGCGTGCTGTCGCTGGTATTGCTCTTTGTTCATGTACTGTACATCTCCCACTGTACCTCGAAATAAGAGCCAACGTGCCCATGTCGTAAAAGTATAGCTCAACGTCGCGGAGTGACTACTGCCAATTTACCCAGTCATGATTCCGGTTCTCTATGCTCCTCATCCATACACAAAGAGTCGAAATTCGCCTGCCTGCGTAAGAAGATATACAAACTCACAGGCTAAGCTAAGCTATCTGAATGAAGCCATAGTATGTGGGTGGAGAGGCAGCAAGGCGCTCTGGGCCAACCTGGAACGGGGAAGCGCAGCCCTCTCAGCTTATCTCGGCGGCTGGGGTCAGCGGCCTGGACCATTGGAGATAAGGTGTGTTTAGTCCACTAATTAATAACCAAGGCCATCTTTCACGGTCTCGCTCAGTACTTCGCCCCTGACCCACCGCTTATGCGGGGATAACTTAGCCTTATCATCAGAACAACCCCCGAGAACGCAAGTCACGTCAGGAACCTGATCTCTAACGACATCTGTTTGCACTCCCCCTCTGATGCGGTCTACACTACGCCTCGCTTTACTTCTGGGGTGACAGCCATCCGTAGAGAAGGCAAGATGAGCGAGTCTCCGCTGTGGCTGGACTCCCCACCAGTGTCGGAGACCAAGCCGAAGCGTCGACGGGCGACGCGGTCCGTGAAAGGCTGCCTCACCTGCCGTGACCGAAGGGTCAAATGTGTGGTACAAGGCTCGGCCTCGACATGCGATAACTGCCGCCGTCTGCATCTCACTTGCAACTCGTCCTTCGGCTCGAACTTTAAGACGTGGACACCCAGGGGCAGCCGCCGCTCGCGCCCAAATCCATCAAGCCCAGTGCGGACCCTGGACAACTCCGGATCTCTGTCATCTCCTTGTGTTGACGCCAGCCCGTGCACCCCTTGCCTCTTTCATAGCATGGGGGGCTATGATGGCTCCTTGCATATCCCATTAGACACGCCTGAAGTCCTGAGCGGTTTGCTCTCTTGGTCGCCCGCGGACGTCCCCCACCAGGGCCAACCCGGAAACCACACCCGGAGCAAACACCAATACCTGCAGACCGATCTTTTGTGGTTTCCAGCAAGTCAGACGGCATCTCCAGGGCAGCGAGAATCCCAGATCAGCGATACGGCTAGATCTAGTCGAGAACTCCAGGCTAGTCAGAATGCCATCGTCGCCGGCGCATCGACTAGTGTGGTGTCTACCTCGGCTTCTGCTTGTGGTCTCTTGCCTTTTCCGGACAGTGATATAATGTCGAGCACCGTAATAGATCCGGCTGGGCCGGTGGGCTTTGACCTGTCCTCTATGGACAATGTCTTGTGGGGTATCGCAGCTCCGATGCCGCTTGTCTACGGAAACTCACACGGCGATATGCCTCTCCTGGACGGGGCCGATATCTGGGTGCCTGAATTACTCACGCTTAAGAATTCAACGTGGAATCCTTACAGGTTTATGGTCAACTCGACGATTGGGCAGCCAAACTCGCCTCTTTGGTACGGTGTCTTGAGCTGGTCGTGCTCCTACCTTCATTTCGCGAACAAGGCTCGCCGAGTTCCGATGCTGTCTACTACTGCGCTGCGTCTGAGGCTGTCAAGTCAATCCTACAGGACCTCTCCTCTAACTTAGCAGCGTGTGAGTCGATAGTGAAGTGCGACCCCAGGACGGCCGAGAAGCTCTACCTACTATTATCGACAACCTTCTTCCTCTGCAATCGCGATGTCATGCTCTCGGATTACCGGTCCCTTCACGAGCGCCTTGATGCGGTCAAGTGCTTCTTCGAGCGGAATTGGCACAGACTACGAGGCAACCTCACAGCCCTTGAGGGCCGCCTTTTGCTATGGCTGGCCTATATGGACTTACGGGCGTCCCTCTTCCGTGGACGTACCGCCCTAACGTGTAGCACCTGTGGCAGTAGCAACGACACCGATTCCAGCAGCAGAGGGCGCCAGAAGGACTTTCTCACCGTTCTTGTAGATCTGGAAGCCCTGCCGGTGCTGCACAATTACCCCGCCGGCCAGTCCTATCTCAGCGAGTGTTTCAGCAGCAGCTACCCTACGAGGGAGATCGATGACGACCTCATCCAGGAGCCGTGCCACCGCAAGTGTGACGACGTCCTGTCTATACTAAGCAGCCTGAAGACTTTTGAGCAGTGGGATGACGAGTATGGGGAGCGAACCATGACTGATTCGATGCTTGCAGAGCTGCGTAGCGCAAAGATTCAGGCTTTGCGAGCTAATATTGCTCGCATCAAAGCAGTGAGTGCTTGTCCAACCTTGTAAACTCCTGCACATAGGCAGCCCCCCAATCTTTTATGTAGAATCTCGACACTGACCCATCTAAACAGGAATGTGCCGTTCTCTTCGAGCGACCATCGTACGCCAGCGGCAACTCCGTCAATCGCACCACATTCCACGCCTTGACGGTAGTGTCTCTCCGGCTTTCAGCCACCATCTTACTAAACCGCATCACCAAGCCGGATGTGCGGACAGACCCGGAAGCCCAGGCGGCAGCGCGCGAGCTAGTCCTCATTGCCCAGAGGCTGCGCAGGGCCAAGTGCCTGGAGCGGCCACGGCGGCTGATTTGGCCGTTACCGCTCTTCGTTGCTGGCATCGAGGTAGTGGACAAGATTTATCAGGAGTGGCTGCTGAGTTACATCACGGAGCTGGAGCACTGGGACGGCAGTATGAGGAAAGTACGTAACCTGCTCGAGCGCATAATCGGGAGGCAGGAGGAGAAGGGTAGGAGGATTCATGTAAAGGAGATGTTGGACGACTTTGATGCCAATATCATCGTATAAGTTGCTATATCTACTACCCAGGCAGATAATCTGAGTGGATAAAGCGGCGGTCTAAGGTGGAGGACCTTGCCCTTGATGATTCGAATCCACTGTCTCTTCTTAATGAACAGAAGACTAAGCCTGGGTTGGTTGCAACGGAAAGAGGCCCAGAGAGCTCATAAATATGATAAATATGGCAATTCTGTCTTCTCCAGATCGAAGACCAGGAGAGGTCTTAGATTCGACCGTGCCCCCTCCCCCCTCTCCCCCCTTCTTTTTTTTTTTCAGACGATGAATCTCTCGCCATCTTTCTGGAGAATCTGTTCACGGCTGTGTCCTAACCTAGCCAGCGCCACCATATACAACGACATCAAGTCGTTTACTGTTGCGTAAGCACTCGTCGTTGTCGACACATTCTCATACACATCATTCATCCCCAGCTTGCCGGCCCACCTTTCACGATGAAGCGTATGATACATCCCTGTGCCTTCAACTTCTTGTACCCTGTCTTAGATGGTAATAATGTGCTGTAGGCATTGAAGCAAGCGCCGGCTATCCGTTATATGGACTTGAAGAGACTTATACTATTCACCACGGGCTATCATCCGCCTTCCGAAGTCACCTCTCGGTGTAGGGAGCGGGTTTAGCCCACTCGGTCCTCACCTAAAGGCATCTCTGCAACATCCGACCCAGGACTGGTCGAAATTCAGCGTCTGCACAGCAGAAATCCTTTCCTAAGATGTCATCTTCCCGGTTCCCGAGTTCACAACTCGGTCGCAGAATTAAGCTGCAACTCACCTGCAAAGGCATCCGAGAAGATATCGGTACCAAACAGAGAGAGCACGCGAGCTACGGCTAAAGTCATCGCCTAAAGTGTTCCTTGTATGGATATAGAGCCAAGGGTAGTACTTCCTGCGAGAGATATGCTCCTAGAGAGAAGAGGGGCTGTAGGTTCCGCTTCCGTGGCCAAATCGGGATGTAAACGTGGCACGAGCAGGGGTCAGCGGCCGAGATCTCCGGACTTCCAACCCCTGAAAGGTTCCAGAAGCCCGGTTGCAAGTTTGCCTTCCCCGTCAAGAATAGCATCTCCCCACAACATGGTTTCGTCTAAGATTATCTCTCCCGACGCTTGGCTACGAGTCACGCGTTCGCCTTCCGTCGCGGTTTGAGAGTGACGGGTCCTCGACAGTGGCTGCGGCCTGATCAGGAACGGTAAATCGAGCAGAAAAGTGAAACGGGGCACGGTATGGCACGGTATACCATGAGATGAACCCGCCTGAAATGTTAGTCGCACTCCGTAAGGGCGAATGCGACCTCCCCCGCTCCTCTGCACGGAAGAGTTGCTTAGGGTTTCCGGACTCGGGGGACGGACATGGACGTCACCCCAAACCTCCTTGCCACTGCCCATTGAAGCTCCGTCCGAGTATCCTCGATTCCCGAATCAGCGATCTCTCTTCAACTTTCCGAGATAACGCGGAAAAATCACGTCCATACCACCGAGCTATGCAATGCATGGTACCAGCCTCGGTGGGCTCAGGGACAATCCTTTGAAAGACCCTTGACATGAGGTTGAAGTTCTTTAAGTAGATATCACGACTTCTCTGCCATTTCCTCATTTCTGTCTCTCCTCCAATCCTGCCTTATATTCACTGACCCTGATCTTAACCCCTGTTGCTTCGAACCCGGACACCCGCGTCCCACAATGGTTACCTTGAGAACGGCCGTCCTGGCTCTCGCCTCCGCCGGAATTGTCTCCGGCGACGGGCTCCATGCCCGGGCTGTCGCGGCCGGCAAGCGATACTTCGGCACGGAGGTGTCGACAACGGTGCTCAACGACGCGGCAGCAAACGCGGTGGCGGAGAACTCCCAGGACTTTGGGCAGTACACGTGCGAAAACGAGATGAAGTTCGACGCGCTGGAGCCGCAGCGCGGCGTCTTCAGCTACACCGCTGCGGACCGAATCGTGGCGCAGGCGCAGGCGAACGGCATGGTCATGCGCTGCCACAACCTGGTCTGGCACAGCCAGGTGCCCAGCTGGGTAACGGGCGGCGGCTTCGACAACGCGACGCTCATCTCGATCATGAAGAACCACATCGCCAATGTGGTGGCGCACTACAAGGGCAAGTGCTACGCGTGGGACGTTGTTAACGAAGCGCTCAACGAGGATGGCTCCTACCGCTCGTCCGGATCCGTCTGGGGCTCGACCATTGGCCCGGCCTTCATCCCCATGGCATTCGCCGCCGCCGCCGAGGCTGACCCAGCCGCGAAGCTGTACTACAACGATTACAACATCGAGAAGGCTGGCGCCAAGTCCACAGGCGCTCAGAACTTGGTCCGGATGGTCAAGCAGTACGGCGCACCGGTTCACGGAGTCGGTGTCCAAGGCCACTTCACGACAGGGTCTGTAGGCGCCGCCTCAGCGCTCGTACAGAACCTCGAGGCCTTCGCCGCTCTGGGCGTCGAGGTGGCTTACACGGAGCTGGACATGGCGACGCCGTCATCAAGCCCAAACTTCGCCCAACAGGCCACTGACTATGCTACTGTCGTGGCGGCGTGCAAGCAGGTCAGCTCCTGCGTGGGAATCACCACCTGGGGGTTCACCGACAAATACACGTGGATCTCCAACAGCCTGCCGCTGCCATGGGACACCAGCCTGCAGAAAAAGGCCGCCTACACGAGCATCCTGTCCGCTTGGGGCGGTGCCGCGACGACCCTCACCACGGTGACCACCACCCGAACCACCACCGCGACGTCGTCAAGCACGACGCCGGCTCAGCCGACAACAAGTAGTGGCAGCGGATCCGGCTGCACCGCGGCCCACTGGGCGCAGTGCGGAGGTAGCGGGTTCACCGGGTGCACGACCTGCGCAAGCCCGTACACTTGTACCTACTCAAACGACTGGTATTCGCAGTGCTTGTAGGGGAGTCCCTACGAGTTTGTTCGCGAGCGGACGACCAGTTCCTGCTGCCCGTTTCCCATCCCTGGAAAGCGCATGCTGTCTTCATTGTATGTAGTCAGTGTCGAAAAGATGTGTATATGAAGAACACCCTTCAAAACCAACGTATTAGTAAAACACTGGAGCTGGCGTAGAGGCTCCCTAGTAGGCATTCACACAAGCTGTCCCCGGTCATGAACTCTCCTGTGCACCCTATTGTTCATCTCGGACGTGCTTCTGGGACCCAAGTCCATGTTCACCACTGAAGCCAGCGGAAATGTGAACGAAGTGATTCTGAGTGCTTTGAGTAGCTGATACCCTGAAGATGGAGAAATGCGCTCTTGTCATGTCGGGACACAGAAGGTAGACGGTGTTGATGTAGTGTATTACTAGCTATTAGAGATGCTTAAAGTCCCAAGCATGGGGGCCATAGCACATGTGTATGTAGCAGTTTCGCCATAATATCCCATCCCATTCCATCAAGTCATATCCGATGCCGCCCTGATGTGCCTCATGAGCCATCACAGTCCAGCCTAGTAGTGCCCGTCCCATTCTCGGTACTCCACGAATAAACAAGATAAGCATCGCCCCAAACGTACAAGAGAAGGCGAGCAGGAAACCGCCAAACAAACAGCGCAAGTTGACACAGGGTATAATGTCGATGCCATCCATATATGTCCATCCGTATCGTTCTTATCCTTGGCAGAATCGCCATCCAACCTGGCAGCCAAAGGAGAGTCCGTTCCTCCGCAAAGAGAAAGCAAAAGAAAATAGCAGCAAGGAAACGACACGAGGAGAAGTGAAAAGAGAAAGGATACCCGAACACCATCTAAGATTCTTTCACCCCGCGCCAGCCGTGATGACGCCCACCCGCCGTTTCCGTGACTTCCCACCCCCCGGACGACAAGGTATGATAGAGAGTCGGCGCGGAAAGCAGGTGCAAAAGCTTGCTTGCGACCACCAAGTCTATGGTGAGGTGAAAGGTGCTCGGAAAGAACAGAAGGAGCTTGGAGAGAGCAGTAGGTAAGCCTTCCTGTCTTAGCATAAACTCCTGGGTGTGAATGTATAGGGGTGCATCCAACACCCCTCAAGACAATTAACGCATCCGGAGCGGCCGATCGTCGAAGCCTGTGGCTGCAGCAGTGCCAAGAGTGGTCACACCAAATGAGCAGCGTGATCTGTGCGATACGAGAATGACGTACAGGAGGGCTCGATAACTAGGGATTCCGAGGCGACAGGTGCTCGCGAGAGGGAATGGGGAAGAGCCAGAAGTGACGAGTGACGCATCAGAAGGGAGAGGGTGCCAAGGAGCGAGGATGAAGGCGGCGAAGGGCGCAGACCATCCGCCCGCACCTAGGAGCCAACTGAGGGAACCCAGGACTCGAGATAGGAGCCGGGTCATGGATATGGCGGTTCGCTGACGAGTTGCTAAGCCACAATAAACGCCAACGGTCACCATGGTTAGAGAGCCGTGGAATGACAAGCCCTGCCGTCGTACGCGGTGACACGGAAGCACCCAGTAGGTGGAGATGGCGTTTGCATAGAGCGCAGTATCCATGATCACATCCATCGAAAAGTCGGTGGTAGATCGCTTGTCGTGATGGGGAAGTGGTATCGTCCACCTCCACATGGATCGGTGTATTAGGGTAAGCCCCAGCGCGACAGTTGACTGGCCAGCTCTCGTGAGATGAGGGCTGGCGCATCCCAGGTTCTCACATGGCCGTGCGAGCCTGATTTAGCGGTAGAGCAGCTCGGCCGTTCTGTCATGCATATGTACGCACGGTATCTCCCGCGGTCCTGCGCAACCGCGACGCAGCTTAGCTTGCAGGATCTGGATTGGGACGGGCTGCCAGTGGTCGGGGGAATTGCTCGTGTTGCGACAGGAGGGAGGTCGGAGGATAACGAGCCATCCGGCTGATGCGGGAGCGATGCGTCATGCAGGCCAGTCCCGTGGGCACACTTTGATCGTGCAGTAGTGGTGTCCGGCTTGGCGTGTGGCTCGTTCGTTATCTGGCTGGCAGGCAGGCAGGCAGTCAGTCAGTCCAAGACCGTTTGACCGAAGGACCGCGTGCTAGTGTTGAGCCCACGAACACCCCCTACCCACGACTGACAAGATCTTCCAGCAAGGCCAATGGGCACAGGAGGATCGACGCGTGGGTGCGGGCGGACAGGACGGGAAAGCCGGAGCGTCAGGCAGCTGCAGCTGCGGTTACCTGGGGGCTCACGCCCCGATGGCGCCCACACCCACAGCAATCAATCTCTGCGTGTCTTCCTCCGTAGGGCATCTGAGCGGAACCTGACGAGCGTGATGATGATGAATGCAGGCGGGACCAAGCAGGGAATTGTGACCAAAGACGAACCCCCACTCGACTTCTGACCCTGCGCAGCACAACTGCGCCTTGGGCAACCCGGCTCGAACCCGGCTCGAACGACTGGTGCCGGCTTTCCAGGAGGTCTCGGGACATGCCCAGCATGCAGCATGCAGCAGGGGGCACGGAGAAAAGGGGGGTGCCGGACAACTACTCATTGGCCGGCAGGTCGGCATGTGATAGGCTGCTGCCCACCACCAATTGTGAGCTGCGGCACCGGCACCCAAACGCGGCCCGTCTTGCACCAAGTTCGCTCTAGCAGCTTCGAACGCTTGCGGTACACGCAGCGGTCGCTGATGGCGGCTAGCCGCTGAGTCTGTTGACGCCCTGAGCATGAGCGCTCGAGACGGTCGTTCGGTCAGCCGTGGATCGTCATTCAAGCCCAGATCGGAGTCGCGTCCGTCACCCCGTGCATCAGTCTCGTTAGACCGTCCAGCTCCCCATCGCCGACCACCAGATCCCCTCGGCATCGTTGCATTGTTGGCCCCTGGTGGTGATCAGGCAGAAATGAGCGTAAGCATGAACCACTCCCAAGCCGACCGACCCTTGCTGACCTCTGGCCGGCCCGAATCTCGCGCACCCGGATTCGCTGATCACCTTGCCCTCCTCGGCGCCACACCTTCTTCCAACGTGCCTTGGGCGTCCTGACTTGGCGGTCATGACCCTCCAAAATACTGTCTGCCAGTCCCTGCCTCTCCCCTCCTGGGGATGCTCGCTCCTCACGCGCGCTGCGCACCCTCCCCATACGCCCCACCGTACACGCTCGCAGAATGGGCCCCATGGCCTCCGTAGCCGCCCGTGTCCGCAGCAGAACCCACGCTGTAGTCCCATCTTGCGGCGTGACTCTGCGACGCGGGCACATGGTGGCCACCCTGGTGGTTGTGGTGTCCATGTTGGTAGAGATGGCTGCTGCTACTGCTGGTGCCGCCGTGGTGGTTCATGGCTGGTAGGCCATAGGGGCTTGGTACGCTCGACGAAGGGCCCGACCCGCGCGTGTCATACGCCGAGGGCAGAGTCGAGATGCGCAAGCTCGAGGTCGGGGTGGGCGTTTGCGGCTTGACCAGCCCGACGGGAGATAATGTGCGCGTTGTGAGGCCTGGGTATGATGAACCCCAAGAAGTGGATGACGGCGCCACCACTGTCCCGGAGAGCGAGCGCGGACTCGGAATCGACGAGTCTGCGGCGTGCTGTGCCGCGGATATGTAGCCGGTTGCGCTGGTTGGGTCTGTAGCCGTCGTACTGCTTCCGGGCCCTGGCGTAGGCGGCAGGACGTAGCTACCGGCGCCGCCGCTAAGGCTCACAGGGGTCAGGAGATGCGTCGGCGTGGCAGGTGGCATAGACGGCGGCATGGGCGCGCCGGCGTTGCTGCTGGCACTGTACTTGCTAATGATCTTCTTGAGAGCTTGCCCGAGGATCTTCCACGGGAAGACCTTGACGTCCTTCTCGATATTACGAGGCTTGGGGTTTCCGAAGCCCATGATGACCTTGAAGAACTCTTCGGTATCGGCCTTTGCCTTGGACACTGTCAAAGGCTTGAACCCCTCAAGGTTGCGGCGGATGCGGTTCTTCTCCTCGACGGGGAAGCGAGGCTGATGAGCCGTCATGAGCAGCTGCTCCAGCAGGTGGATCGTGTCCACCGACGTGACGAAGCACTCGCCGCGCTCGGCCCACCAGATGCAGCTGACATAGATCCCACCGGGCGGTCGATCGTTCACGCTGACTGCCCGGAAGGACACCGTCAGCTTGTGGCCCGTCTGCGACCTCTTGAACATGACGATCCGGCGCCGGTTGTCCCACTCCTCCTGGGTCCAGTCTTGTGCCATGCTATCTAGGTCGCCGTTGATGTGCAGCTGTGCCCTTTGGGGTTGACCGTAGCTCACGGCCCAAGGGTTGTGGTAGCCGCTTGGGCCCATTCCGGGCGTGCTCGACGATATCGTCGTTGTGCGCACAAGCCTTGGCGTCGGGCTCGGATTCCCGGAGACCGGCACTGGCAGCGGCGTCGCCAAGCTCGACCGGCCAATGCTTGTGTGCAGTGTGGGAGTGCGGGTGTCCACATGGCCTCCAGTCCCTCCGCCATAGGTCGTCCATCCTCCGATGCCATGCGGAGACCGCAGCGCAGAAGCGCCGCGGTGATAATGATCTGATGCCGAGAACGAGCTGGTGCGGTAGGCGTGTAACATGTTGTTTCCGTTGTTGTTTCCTTGGCTGTATGCCGCAGCGGTGGCGGCAAAGTTGTCTTGCGCCTGCTGCACGGCGGCCGGCGAGTATCCGTAGGTATTTGTACCCTCGGACCCCGGCAGGGGCATCTGCGGCGCATGCTCCTGGTGAGAGGGGCTCGTGGTCTCACCTCCGGTACGGAGGGTAAGGTGTGGCGGGCTCTCCCGGGGGTGTTGGTGCCCCTGATCGGGTCCCGCTAGCTCAGGTGATCGATGCTCCTTGGGGCTCACAGAGCGGTCATGCGCGCTTGACTCGTCCTCACCTGCCGAGTCTTGATATGTGAATTGTCCCGCGGCATCGACGCGTGCGATTTCATTGCCGTCCTCGCTGCTGATGATGAGCCCCAGAGGCACGTCCACCGGCCCCTGGTGGCCTGGTGTGACCAGGAGCTGCGGTGTGTCCGCCACAACGCGGTATGTGCACATGCCACTACTGTCCTGGGCAATCTTGGCGATGCTCGCCGGAGTCCTTTGCTCCCCGAACGAGACGGTCGCGTATATCTGTGTCGAGGTCACGGTGCTGAAGTCGTACGCGCTCGATATCCTGAGGAAGACCTTCGTCCCTCTCGTCCCGGAGGCCGGCTGTGAGCCTAGCACGCTGACGCCTGAGGCCGGAGCTACCATGTACTGCGCATTGGCTGCTACGGCTGCGGCATTGTTCGCCGCGAAGGCCATCTGGTTCATCTGAGAGGCGGCATTTTCGGTTTGTTGGGATGCAAATGACTGCGGCGAGTACTGTGAGTACGGAGACTCAGTGAACCCTGTCAAACCAAAGGTCAGCATGTAGAATCTAGAGCTTCAAGCATTGCCAATATCGGTGTATACGAATCCATGTGGCTTCTTTTGTCGCAAGTACAGCTGCGAGCAAAGAGGGGGACCAGAGAAAACCGGGCAGACGTACCATGTAGCTGGGGCTGCTGGGGCTTATACGCCGACATGGGCAGGAGACTGGGGGAGTCCCCTCGGAACTCCCCTCCTGCGCCGTTGCCGCGAGCCGCTGCCTCCTCCTCGTACCGGAGGGTCACCGTCTCTGGGGACTCGATCGCTTCGTCGACAATGATTGGCCTCGGAGGAGGATATCCTGGCTGTGAGGTCCGAGTTAGCTTGAACCGCCATGCCCATATATCGCGATCCTCGAGTCTCCCGAACCATATGCTGCTGTCGTTTTGAGCAATGTCTTGTGAGGCTGTCTTCCAGGGAAGTGGTGGGGTGCTAAGGTGTGCGGTTGAGTGGCCAAGGGGCTTGAACAGTTCAGCAGGCAACCAATGCGCCAGTCCAACTGTCCTCACCCAGCTGTCCCCAGCAGCAGAGACCGACAGAGGCAGTGCTTCCCCGCCCGATCACCGGCTCTAAAAGGCTTTCTCATACACCTGGGTTGACTCACCTCAAACAGCTTGTACAACGGCGACTCGAATTTTCCGGCAGCAGACATTCAGTCTGTTGTGACGTATATGATATCAGCAAGGCGAGATAGAAAGTGAGATGACTCGGGGCGATCTGGTTCTGTTAGGCGAAACCACCCAAGGCTGCAAAGAACCAGTGTTTCGGGAGTGGTGAAGCAGCGCAGAGACAGGACGACGGCCTGTGTTAATGTGTAAGTCAGTCGAGCCTGCGTCGCGCGTGTTTAGAATGTCTGCTAATGTCCCCGAGATCTCCCTCCCCGGACGAGGCGGATCTGCATGCCACAGGGAAAGGGGCGCAGGGCAAGTCGACAGACCGGGTGTGAAATGAGCGTCAGGTAGTGCTAGCGGCAAAATATCCTGCCTTCTGGGATCCGTGTGCACGCCAGTCCTGGGGGAATTGCTTCTGGGGCGTGTCTCCCTTGACTGAGACACTTGACTCAGTTAAAAAGATGGGTGTCTTGGTGTGGGTAGAGGGGCCAGAGGCAGGCCGTTCAGGAATGGGTGAGGCGGGTGGAATGGCCGGAGCTTTGGGTTGGAGGCGGGCTGACGATTTGCAGGGAACGTGTCGGATTTGAGTTTTGACAGCTCGTCAGAAACAGCTTTACGAGACAACCCGCTGGTCAGCTAAGGAGCTTTCCTTTCTGGCGGGATCGGCTTGAGAGGAGACAGCTCCTGCTTAAGACGTGAGCTGGGCTCCTTTGACCCACGAGTTCGCATGAGAGCTCCCGGGGGGTCCGACTTCTCATTGGCCCTGTCTAGGATGAAGACAAACTGATGGGAGTCGAGTTTCGGGAACAGGAGCCCACCCAGGCAGGGAAGAACAAGGACTCTGAAAGGGGTAGAGACTCTCACTAACCTATGTGGAACTTGGTCAGCATGGTTTCGAGACATGAGGGGTGCGGTGAGAACAGATCCGGTCATGACGGGAGTAAAACGAGTGACCAAGGGGAGGAAGACCGTGGTTCGCGTGTCTGCGAGCTTTCATCCTAGGTCCCGCGTTTTCCCCGGCCTTGTTTGAGTCGCAGACGGATATCATATGGGGGTCACAGTGAATGAAAAACGCGTACCTTTGGTAGATGGCGAAGAGAGGGCAGGCTGCTCTGGGTTCGACTGAAAGGCAGGACTGAATTCTGCGTGGCGAGTGGTTCTCGGGGATTTGACGTGTGGAGACGGGATCCGATGGCATGCAGCTATCCTCCTGTTCGCATGGGGAAATGTCAGTAGGCCACAATCAAAATATCAGCAAGTTCCCGCCAGCAGTTCGTCCGTCGGTCGCGGGCACGAGCCGTCAGGGGGAGAAAGCCAAGTCAAGTGAGAGCGAAGAAAAGGAAGGACAAGCAAGAGTCGTAGCGACAACAGACACCACAAACACCACTACGGAGCACGCACAATGAGCGGGAACGCTAGGGATGTCTCGACGGAGGACCGGTAGCAAAGAGACGGAGAGATGGCTATGGCCCAGTGGCCAGCAAGTGAGACGTTGTCGCGGATGTTTTGTGTTGACAAGCAAGACACGTCGGCGTAGGGGGGAAAGAACTGGAACGCATTTCCGGCCGCGGTAGATGAAGCGGCGGGTTCGCTGAGGACCGTGGTCCCTTGGTGGGTATTTGTCGGCTTCTTGAAGGAATGCTGTTTTGCATCTCCGTGACGAGGAGAGAGCAAGAGCGTGGATGGGATTATCAGGGTCTGGCACTAGCGCACCTCCCATCTACTACCGTTGCTTTTGGTCGGTGGGACTCGTCTGCTTGTCTCTGCTGTCCGGATGTCCTGCAGGCGAAACTGGGGAGAGAGACCGGGCGGCACAGGAGCGAACGGCGCCGTCTCGAGCCTCCGGCCCTCCCTTCCCGCGTATGCGTCTACCACGAATGCCGCAACAGGTGACGTCTCTGTGCCTTAGGTTGCGGTGGAGGTGGGAGCCAGCAGGGATGGGAGCTTGGGCAGCCGTTGAATGCAAGATGCCATTGTCTCTAGACGGGATGCGGATCATGCAAGGGTCGCCGATCGGGAAGGGAGGGTGGAGGAGGACAAGGTTAATCAGAAGTCATGGGAATGATGGCGGCGGTGGTAGCAGGAGCAGTTGACGGTGTGCGAGAGGGCCCGTCTGATCTAGTGGGGTCGCGGGTGGGTGACGGCTTCCGGGTAGCCCTCCTAGCTGGGCCACATTCGCAAGGATGGCGTTAGATCGCAAGGAGGAGCCGAGAGCCACCAGCTTTCGAGGCCCGATCCGCAGAATGGAGGCAGCGCAGAGGAGGAGAAGTGACGGAGATGACCAGGATGCCAAGCCGCTCACGGCCAGACAGCCCAGACAAGCTAATAACTCGCAGCTCGAGAGACAACAGATTGAGCAGATCTATGGGAAGATCCAGACAAGCCCCCCCCCCCCCCCCCCCCCCGACGCGAAGACCGGGGAATGCTGTCGAGGGCCGGGAAAAGGAGAAGCCAAAAGCAACGCCGCGAACAAGAAGACAGGTGCAGGGATGCGTAGACGTGCTAACTCACTCACTTACCTGAGAATGCTCCTCCTGGGCAGGTTAGTGTACCCTCCGGGCCACAATTGGTGCGATGTATACCTAGGGGGTTCCCTGCGTGCGATCGCGTCCCGTAGGTGTAGCTGTATCCGCGGCAGGGGCGTATCCTCAGACGGGAGCGCGGCTAAGTAAGTTGATTGGTTGGATGGTCGAGCAAGATCCCTGGCGTAGATCCCTGTCCGGCTGGACAGAGTTGGTGACCGGGGATTGCTTTGCAACCCAAGGAGGAAATGCCGTCTGAAAATCGGACTCCCAGCACTTCCAACCTCCCGTCCTTGTTGCTGCTGCTGCCAGGTGCCGTGTCGGCCAGAGACCAGGCAGAGAACTGACTTATCTTGTTGCTCACTCTTCGTCGAACCCTGATGCCGCGATGCTCTGCAGATTGCGTTACTGCACTCCCGGTCCCCGCAGGCGGCAGCCGCTCTTGGTACTTAGACCCCGGAACTCGATCGAGTTTTTGCTCGTGTGCTCCCTTTTCTTCTGTCACTTTTCTCGCCTCTTCTGTCCTCTTCTTCTTGACCTCCCTCTTCTCTCTCCCGCGCCGCGGGCTTTGGAAGGGGGTTGGGCGGTGATCGGTCCTTTCTTTTCTTTCCTCCCTCAGCACACACACCGTCCCCCGCCGGATTCTGCCACTAGTGGTTGTGGAGATCTGTGGTACGTACAGTAGTATTGAATTCGCAAGACCCGGAACAGGGACCCCAGCCGTCGATCAGCCGACAATTCAAATAGAATCAGAGATGGTGTGGGCGCTGTGGCAGGCCCCTCCGGCTGCAAGCCCTATTCGCGCAGTGGTGTGGTGGTGGCTCGCTCTTGCAGCCAAGATTAGCACTGGTATTGCCTGGAAGAGTGATTGGTCAGTAACTGAGCTCGCTATGGCCGCTTCACGCTGGATTTCTCGAGGCGGACGGGATTGTGCACAGGGAGAAATGAGCAACTTGAAGGAAAGGCCCTCCTCTCCCTCTGCTCCATCGCTCCTCATCCAGCATATGCTCATGCAACTTTCCCGGGGACGCCTGGACAGCGTAGGGATGGATGGATCACAGCACACATCCGCCATTGTCATCGTGTTCCATTCGTGGCGGCGCTGTCCTGCGGCAGGGGCCTTCAGCTGGTTTGTGTTCCCGTTCCCAATCCCCCGTCACCCCCTGCCCCCCTGAAGCCCCTGTGGCGCGGCTTTACGAGGGGGTTCCCTGGTTTTTGTTGACGTGCTGCCGCACCCACTGGAGGAACAGACCTCGGCAACAGCCGCCGCCCCAGCAAATGTCTTGGGAAATTCACCGAACCGACGGCGCGAGCATGCTTTGCCGCACGGTCGCCCGGGCTGCCAACAGCGCGCGCCGTCCCATCTCCAGGAGACAGCTGCGTGGCTTGTATGCCGCCTTTTCGGGGATTTGCTCCCCTTCCTTGTCTCGCGTTCCTGAGACCTCTGTCTTGGCCCGTATTTCTCACGCCCCGGCCGACCATCTCCTGCACACTGTGCAGTAGCTTGCCTGTGCTGGAAAAGGAGCAAGAGTGGAAGAGGAAAGCGAGTGGCGGGTCCGCCCTTGCGCCCCCTCCCTGCAGGAAGCTGAAGCTGAAAGAGGAAAATGTGGAGGATGCGAGGGAGATCAACTGACCCTTTTCGACTCTGGCCGTGCGCGTACAGCTAAGGTTCCGCCCGGATCAGCAAGCTAGCGGGCGATCGTCCTGCTCGTCGTGGGGAAGCTTGGGAGGCGCTAGCTCGGCTTAGACGCTCTCCTGCGGCATGGCGAAGCGCTACTGGGCTACAGTGTCGTAATATGGGCCGACAGTCGCTGTGCTGCGAGGCCGAGGCGAGTGCGGGACGGACGGACGGCGCAGGACGGCCAAGGAGCGGGCTGGCGGGGCCTCTACGGGCGTCTCTATGAACTCTCTGATCGCTGTGGCCGCTCTGATAGGTTGCGGACGGAGATCCGTACGGTCCCAGTCTCCGCAGGATTGCTGACGGCGGGTCGGGCGACGTCTCTTCTGCTAGCGGCGAGAGGATGCCGCCTGCGTCCTGCAGGTAAGGCCCGAGGGGGAGGGTGGTCTGAGGCCTTTCTGACGGCCGGTACCAGAGCTCGAGGGGCTTCTCCAGCTGTGAGACGATGGTGGTGACAGCTGAGAAGACAAGCCACGACCTGGTTATCGGATTCAAAGCAGGCTCGGTGCCGTGGTGCGATGTGCTGCGGCGCTGTGCGGTGCATCAATGCGCGGCGCGTCAACGGATTGGGACGAGACAGAGACACCGTCAGGGCAGGGAGAGTGTGGGGGAAGAAGACGTGAATATCACAGCATATATATATAGATAGGTAGGTAGGTAGGTGGGCGGGTTGAGTGGGTTGGTAGGTGTATCTGCGCCAGCAAGTCCAGCGACACAAGGAACACAGAGACTACATGAGCAAGTGGCAGGAGGCGTTCGATGAGGTCGTCCTCCTCCGCCGTCTTCATCGCCCTCCGCCTGCGCCAGATGACCAGGCAGGCCCGGAGTCTCACGCTGCCAACTTCCGAGGGGAGGCGAGGCGGATACTGCTCTTCCGTCACACGCACATGGATACACGGCAGCGAGCGAGCGAGGATCTGGCCAGGCGGAGGTGGATGGACGCACGGTCGAGGGCTTACACGGATGTCGTCTGCCCTCGTCGGTTTCGGAGTACGGAGTACTTGCACGAGCAACGATGGCAGGTCGTCCGGAGTCGTGCCTTCCCCGTCAGGGGCGTCTCGCAGCAAGTACCGAGTACCTCTGCAGAACTGGCGCCAGGTACCGGCGCCTTCTCGGTACTGGGTAGGGTTCTGATATGCCTGCAAGCAGGGGGTAGCGAGGTACGATGCCTGCGCCAGCTTCGCGTGCCCGACCGATTCACGGTACTTCGGGCTAGGTATGTAGGTACCTAGTTCGACGGACGGCCATCCTCGGCATCGCATGCCGTAGTTAAGTAAGGTAGAGGTAGAGGTAGAGGTACCTCTCTATCTTGGGTACAACCCTCCTTCCTCTTGCCGTCTTGGTCCTTCACTCCTTCCACTACCGCAGATGCTTGTAGTCAGTCGCCTCGCCTTCCATCCTCGCATGTATCATAAGCGACTCTGCACTGCACTTCACACGCGGAGACCAGACACGGCCTTTGCCAGTCCCGGCGATAGAACGTTAGAGCCCGTCGATGCAGTACATCCATTACCTCCCTAGGTATCTACCTACCCAGACACAGCTGCCATGAAGATGCGCTGCACTCCATGGCGATGCTGTCCGCCCTGTGCCATCCCATTACTTTGAGCTCACAGGTACCGACCAAAGAAGGTGAGGAAGGCATGGAAGGTACGAGATGGTAAGGCGCGCCTTCGAAAACTCGGGCTTCCATTGGCTTCAGTCCGGTACAGGCACCGTCTCGGTACAGTTAGTACGCCCGTAAATGCCATCACAGGCTTCGTCCTGTCCAGACAGCCAGGGTCGTTAGTCAGAAGTCGTCGATCCTCCTCGCCATCTCCCCTTCATTAGGCTTTTGAATGGCGAAGACGAGACCGCATGGATGACCGCGTGAGGCGGACTGACAATCTGCCCGAGGATGTCGGTGTGCCCTGCTCTAAACATCTCAGTTAGGTCGCAGGTGCGCTACTGGCACCAAGGCGCATGTACAGTAACTACATAAGGTACCAACTTACCTTTCCTGACTTGCCTTGGTGCGGCCGTGTCGATGATACCCAAGGTGCCCGCGGGTTCTTCCCTATTGCGGGTTCAATGCCTTGGTACCCGAGGCACCTTCTTCACCTTCCGCTTCCATCTCAGACTGGCTGGGAATGGAAGTTGCCTGCAGGCAGAGTAGGTAGGTTAGGTACTTAGGTATCTAGGAAGCAACGACTAGATGGGCGTATCAGCCGGGAAACTGACTTGGAAGGTTCCTAGCTAGAGTAGGTACCTAATACCTGAGGTGCCTATCTGGGCGTGGTCAGCATCTCGTCGCACAGGTCGTCCCCGAGGTCACTTCAGGCCCGTCCTGCCTGGCCGTATCTGCGGCCTGTCACGTTGCCGTCTCCCGTCTTCTTCTTCGTCTCTCGCTTTGTCCTGCAAACCAGATGTGAACGTTAGGTGTCACCGCAACGCCAACACTCTACATCGCCATATGACGGCGTCCGCCCGGGAACTCGACGCCGCGTGTCCACTTGTGCCAGAATCGTCGAGCCAGAGAGATCTGTCCACAGCGGCCCGATCTATCCTTACAGGATATCCCGAATGTGCGTGATGCTGCCCGGCGGGCTGACGGGCGAGACCAAGCTTCACGCACTGCGATAGAGAGAGACGCGATTCTCACCCACCTCGCCAGTCACGACTGCCTGCAACGGCTCCTTGCGATGCCCGCGGATGGCCTCCTGCAATCTTCTCGCTTGTTTGACGAGAGCAGACGCCGCCCTGAAGCGGGCATCCCCAAATGTACGGCCGTACATTTCGCACGCACTACGATAAACCCGACCCTGATGCTCAGAGCGCCCTCGCCGAGCTCGCGAGGCTCAGAGACGCCAGCCCTCTCGGCTGTTAACCTAAACTACGTTGCCAGATCTCCATGCTATCAGGGATCACCAGCCCCTGATGTATCGGGATCCAGCGCTCCCGTCATAACTCCTCGATGGATCTGGCTGGCGACGCAGGTCTACATCCTTGATTCCTCTCCTCTCCTTCTCTCCGTCGCACGACATGCCGCTCGTCACACTAGGTCTAATATCCGCCTCTTGCAACCAGGAGCCGGACTGTGCTCCTGGTCAGCTCGCATCCAGATGATGCCGCTACCCTTCGATTTGCGATAGGCGAAGGGAGGTTGTGCCGTATGTCTTTTTCCCGTTTGACGGTGGTGGAAAAGAGGAGGGGTTGGCGGTCGGAATAGCACCTCCTCCATACCTTCGTTTCTTTGTGATGCCTCGCTAACGGCCCCCGGGTGATGCACAAGTTTTCTTTGGTTTCTAGCCCGTCGTCGATATCAAGCCGTCATGTCGCAGATTCCAGGGGGTCAGCGACAGTCCCCAGGATCCTGACCTGAACAAGCAGAAGCAGTCAATATTATCTAATGGACCTACGATCAGGAAACGTGGGTGGTCCGCATGCGGATCGTTACAGGAATCGCGCAAGTACCCCGTCTACCAGCAGCAGGCGCTTCTTCACTCTCTCACTTGGCTCTGGTCCATCCACCATTCTCGGCCCACCAAATTTCCACTTCAACGGGAGCAAGCACTCGTCAGATTACTGATTCAGCGACATTTTGCTGCGGTGAGATGCTGATGTGTGGATTAGGATAGATTCGGCTCGCGGGTGCTAGATCCCTTTCATGTCATCTTCTTTCGCGGCAGATCTGGCGCGCCCGTCAGCCAGGGCTAAACTTCTCTCGACAGCGTACAGATCAAGCCCCGTCGCTTAGCTGGTACCCATTGGATGTATTGTGTGCCAATGCAGGTCTAGTCGGATCTGCACCGTGACATAGCACAGCATTTGCCTTTGGTACTCCATGCCCGGCCAGCCAGTGCTGCATTGGCACTGGAGCTAAGCTCACGCCGCGCCAGGTCGCAGGTCAATGGGACCAACTACACGAGCCCCTGCAAATGCTGGACACTCCTGGTGCCGACTACCTCGACGTGTCTATTGCGAGTAAACGCATGAAACCATTCTCTCGCGCAAGCCCTTCACCTCTGTCCGATAGTGCTTGATTCTTTCTGGGCTCCTGCAGACGCAAGCCGTGGTGTGAACTTGGAGGGATTAGCGAAAGCCACTGGCGGCGGCGTCTGGCTCGGCGCTGGGGTTATTAGGCCCTCTTCCCGCTAGACCAAAGACCGACCTGCCAAACACCCTATTTGCGCTCAAGTCAGTCCCATGGTGGCGGGTAGGGGTTGCCACTGCCCGATGCTCCGGCCGGCGGTCCCGGACCTGCTGGTTCTGGTATTGGTTCCCCCGGTTTTCCTCCCCTTCTGGGACAGAGAAGGAGATCGCGACCACGTCATTATCGTTCCCAAAGTTCCCTCGTCATTAATATGATGATGTATCTCTCTCTGCAGAGGCGCCACCATTGACATGTTTTCTATACCCGCAACTGGAGCGCCGCAGGCTCGCCGTGTTCCGTCAAAGTCGTCGGGCAGCGTCTCTGTCCTCCCATGGTTAGCGATCGGCGCGGGTGCCACTGCCAGCAGCGAATGAGGGCCGGTGAACCACGAGATACAAGTGCTAAATGACTGCCGGATGATGCATGCCTGTGCGAGAATGCCTCGAGGAGGTCGCATGTGTCTTCTGGACGTCTTGCCAGGAGAAGCAACGAGAGACGAGGTTGAGGCTACACGACTTTAGAGATCATGCGCGTTCGATATTGATGGGCTGTAGCAGATCTGATGCACTCCTCCCTTGCTCATCCATGAGACAGATGGTCGGACGGGATCTCCACGGCTGGCTCGCACCGTCGCACTCCTTCTATCTAACCTTAATTTTGACGCACCGCCAGCTCTTGTATGGTCTACCGTTCTGCCCTCTCTCCTCCCTTCTTTTCCACCTTGGTCCCCTTGCGGTGCGACGACGAACAGTAGACTATCGCTGTGATGATTCTATCCAGGTACCCACCACCGAATAACCAGGGCCCGGATCGGCGTGCCACACTGACATCACATCTAGCCCCCTAAATTGACGTCCACATCACGCTTCACTTTATCCATGCGCGGTCGAATGCGGATGGTGCCACTCTCCTCCCCATAACCTGCAGTTACGGAACTACCAGCCGTTGTCTCGCCTACGATTTGCACGCCACATTCCCAAATGTTTCAGATGGCCAGGCGTGGATGTGCTCGCTTCTTCGCACCATTTTTCACTAGGCGGCTCACGTAAGGACATTTCAGCTAGTTCTGCTCCAGGCGACGTTAGCTAGCGAGCTCTTGTACTGTACCGATGGGTGTCTTTCCCCGAGTACCGCGAGGTCCACCAGCGCCATTTCGAGAGCTGGCTCGCCCCATAATCCTCCTGTTCAGGGTGTCCTACGCTTCGTCGAATGGCCCCCACACCCCTGGTAGTGCATGAGGGTCTGACGAATGCCTGGCCACGGCTTTCAAATGAAGCCGATTCCATCGAGAGTACGCGGTTCGCTGTTTAGGCTCAGGTGGCCATCTGTCATGTCCGGATCTGCTAACGCAGTCGTAACTAGGGGCGATGCCTCTCGGGTTTAAGACGTGAAAGTTGTTCTATGCACAACCACAACCGTGTAGTGCCGGCATTTACTACCTCAGGCCGGAGTCAGTCTTTGCTGTCGCATATCTGCTACAAGCAGGTAGTTTCTCTATAACTGGATCTTCTGTTCTGTCTATTTCTTGCAGTTCACATATTTGCGCGGTCTAACGCTGCTGTGTAGACGTCAACTTTACACAGATTTTTCGACTCGCAACTATATGACCGAAGCGGAAGGCCTGCAGCCCTGTCTCCCATGTATGCGGTAACCAGTAAACATAAACGCAGCCGAGTCTCTCTTCCTAGGAGCGACAAGAGACTCATTGTAGTTAGTGGCAGAGGAAGGGCTATGCAGCCCTCAATGCTCTCACTTCTCGGTCCCCAAGCCGAACAGTCACACGCAGCCGGCACAACCTTCCCACGCAAGCCTGCACGCAGCCGCTCGACGTACATCATCTCGGTAACTTCCTCGATCCTGCAGCGTTGCGCTCACTTTAAATCCTCATCCCATCCTTCTCGGAACGCGGGTCCGTCTCACGGGACACGTGTGTAGCATGGATACTATGGAGTACGCCCGTAAAAGACGACGAGAACGGCCTGGCGTGGTGGCTCACTCCTCTCTGCATCTTTCTTCGTCGTTGTCCTCGGGACCAGTCGTGCAACCCCGAAGCTAATTTGCAGGCTCCTTTCGTGAAACCAGCATAAGTCCACCAGGTGCGGTTGTCTAACGTGCGTAATCGCTTGCAAAATGCGCAACAGAGGTAGAAGACTTGTCGTTTGAGGATGGAAGCTCTGAATACCTCGGCTCTGTGACGACTTCGCATTCAAAGCCGACACCGACCGGCTTATGCTTATTATCGCCACGATATAGCGTCACAATATGGTCTCTTTGGGAGTTTTAAACTCAGAATGAAGCATCCAAATTGTCTTTAGCCTCTCACCCCCCTGTAAGTACGCGGTGAAACGTTCTGATCGCAACTTGATAATAACCGCCAGGGTAGCATCCACAACGTTTCGTTTCGTTTCATCGCCTTAAGTGTCATGTTCCAAAGTCTGGATAATGCAGTCCTCCCAGGACATAGATGCCCACATTCATGCGTGGCTTGAGATCGAGCATGAAGGGGGAGGGGAGCTGCCATCGACACCAACGGCCTCGCTAAGTCCCCGAGACAAAATCCTATGTTGCCAGCCCAGTTTCGCATCCCTGTCATTCTGCGCCGCCCATACGGCTACTCGCATGGACTGACAAAACTCTTCGGTATGTCACTGGACCGGGAGCGTTTTGCTCGCAGTGAAAAGTCTTTCAAGCTAGCAAGGGTTCGGTTCTCCAGTCCGCGTCGACGGTGAACAGGCTGTTTGTCTACTGGAGAAAAAATCCGTCTAGTTATTGGCGTCACAGTCGGCTTTCTCCACATCTCCCCGGAAGGATCGTGTGTAGAGCATACAGGCGGTAAAGAAAGCGGACGGCCCCCCTTGCCCCTGGATGGCAGCGATGAATACACAGCGCCTCCGCCGAGACCGAGCACGAAGGCGCGGCTCCGAAGGCAAGGAGCAACCCAACAGGATAGGGCTGTCGAGCAAAGAGGCAACCATAACCAGGGGGCTGGGAATATGGCCGCGTTGTCTCTTGCTAAGCTCTGATCATGCCGCTCCCCTTCCGGCGGAATGCAGATTCCCGTGCCAGAGGACGAGAAACGGCACAATCATATCCAATCAATCTACCACTGCCATGCTCCGCAACATCACTTTTATCTTTCTCCGGGAGCACTAGCCCTCACTCGACAAACGAGTCGGGAGCATGAGGCGATAACTACCTAGACACGGAGGACGCCATGAGGGAGTTGGACGAGCTCGAGGGGAGAGGCAACAGAGTGTGTGTTGTGTATTATGTTGCCATGCTGCACGAAAAAAAAACAAAAAAAAACCACCCCAAAACCGGAAGAAGGTAGGCCGGCAGAGATACCACATATAATGTTACATTACCGTCCGAATCTACCCCTAAATGTCCGAGTTGTTGTTTTCTTAGGCGAGCCTTGGAACCGATGCATTGTACTCCGTAAAAGCTCACAAAGTGACATGATGTTTTTGGGGAACCTTCTCATGTATCTGCCTATGTTCCTTCCTGACTGTTCAGATATTAAAGCATGTCAAGGATTGGCATCGAAGCAGACCCTGCGGCCCACTGGCGTGACCGGTCCCTAAAAGCTCCCTAAAGGTAGTATGGGTCATCTTTGTGGACGTGGCGACCTGCTTGCCTCGGTTATGCCGAACGATAATCGGCTGGAGCGGGATAATATGCCTCTACTGCTTCAATAGTAAGTATAGCAGTCATCTCACCCTTTCCGAGGGCCTGTAGCCGTGCTCTTTCCGCGACAAACGGTGGCCCGGGATGAACGGGAGGCACCATCTCCACAACGCCCTCCCGATCTGATCCAGCTACAACACGTGGGGGAGAGACATTCTACGAGAGAAGTTGGACGCTGATTCTAAGAGACTAGCATGGCATCTCCAGGCGATTCGAACGGGTTTCTGAGACCGGCGCGTTCGCACTGTTGTGGCTGTCATTTGCTACAATCGGTTCAGGGGAAGCTAACAGGACTATCATGGGATCCATCTTTAGCGAGAAGAATCAGCTCCTTGGAATAGTTTGGCAATAATCATTTATGCGTTGCTGGATGAAATGGTCCGACAGAAAGAGGGCTTCCTAGAAGGAGAGATACAGCCGTTTTGCAATGACTCGCCAAGGAGGCGCCACTATGCAGTCAGTGGACAAAGACAGTCGGCCCTCGATCATCATCGGTTCGCTTCCGCTCGCCTCCACAAACCTCAGAATTACTTCCATGTCCTCGTCCCATCGTAGACGCCCCTGGTCCTACTGCGATCTGTTGCCGAGATCGATCGGAGAGACTGGGCTTCGTGTCCTATCCCTCATCTGCTGCTCCCACTAACCGAGTGACCAATTCCGGGCGCCCTAAACCCTTTCCATACATCCAAGATGCCGCATCTTCTCGCTTTCCGACCTCCCCTATTGGTCCAGGGTAAGGTGGTTGTGCGAGTCCAGGCGCTGCCGTACGTGAGTGAGAGGCGCCGCCTCCTTTTTTTTCCGGCTGCTGCTTCTTTTTATTCTGCACACCGCTGATCATTCCTCCGATGGCTTGCGATCTGGATGTCCCCCGTGTACTTCCCATCTGATCTCTGCTACTGGTCGTCAATAGGCGAGGGCTTACCGGGTTGTCCCTGTCCAGATCTTTGCTTGCGTAGAGCCATGGTGGTCGGAGGTTGTTCTGATGAAGCAGAGCCTGTGGCTGCGAGCATAGCGGCCACGAAGCACCTGGGATTCCCTGGATAGCTTCGGCTGTTTCCAGAGTAACACCCAACCGCCTGATGTGTGAGACTTTGATGTAGATTGATCTGAGAGGATGTCTTTGATCTTAGTAACGTTCGGTGTGTGAGATCGGGGAGATGGATGGATTGGTATCGTCACCCTTGCAGAGCAGCTACGTAGTGTGCAGACACAAGAGGGCATGCCATGACTGCTGTTCAGGCTCTCTTCTCCGCCGCGGAGGTGTACGATGCCAGTCACGCTTCACCGGAAACACGACAGAATCATCTTTCTGGAAAGCATCTCCTTGATTCTCTGTTTCAACTGGAGCGCGTATGGCTCCTCTTTCTGGTATGTCTCGCGGGCTGAGGCTTTGGGTACCGTGTTTTGTGGGAAACCTGGCTTTGACACTCGTTGACATTGTCCGGTTGACAGGGGGGCTGCCGAAATATAGGATCAAGCCTTCTTCTCATTTTCCTCGCTCTTCTCAATGAATTAAGGTTTTTGTTCGTTCATCCTGCTAATGACTCCATGTGACTCCTACGGTCTAAGATAATCTCGTAGTGCATACGAACTCTATAAGCTCGAATCTGAATACTACGACGAAAGAGTGTTATGCTTGAGTCTGTCGGCCACCTTAGATAGAACAAGTCTCTTCACGTCCTCATTGTCCCGGAAAGACGGACTCATTTACATGATGGGCTCCTCGGCCGTCCTCTCAGAGATGGCAGTCTAAGTCATGCCTTGATATGTCCTCGAGCGGGCTGCCCTCCGCAAGCTACGCTGATTTACGTGTTTCGTAGGTCTTGGGCGGGCTTTGGAGGATAACATAAGTCGGTCTCTCTGTCTACGCATTCTCAAGTAGCTGAGGCTGCTTGTAGAGAAATGGCGTGGTTTAACAATACTGATAACTGCCATGGCAATGGAGTAACATGGGCACGTAAGTTTAGGTCTTACGCTTCACTACGATAGCTACCTACCTCTCTGCAGTTGAAGCCGAACAAACGGTGTGAACTACGTCATGTCAAGACAACAAGGTTGATGGAAAGGCCCTTCAAGTCCTTCCTGGAAACCGTCAGGACCTCCAACTCGTGCTCTGCAGTACAGCACTGTCAAGAGATGGCCATGGAAGCAAACGTGAACCGGGTTTCGTTCCATATGCTGGAAAGCTCGCAGATACTGTACAGGCGGATTAGTAGGCTGTCTTCGCCACAGAGGTTGTGTATAGGCCCGATAAGACGTGCTCCGTAGGGTCGGCATGTGCGCACAATAGATCAAAATAGAGAACGCGAGCCCGGGTTGAAGGTAACAGTGATTTCTTGATTCGCTGTCACGAGATTTTCCTTTATCCCGCACGTAAACGGCGCCAACATCACCTCAACTCCTCAAGCAGCTCTTTCAGCAGTTCCCACTCCTCCGTACCCTCCCAGCTCTCCTTCCCTTTTCCCATGACACTTCTTATCGCGCTCCTCGCCTTGCCCTTCCAGCGCGTCCCAATCTCCTCCACCTCCGGGCCGTAGTTCTCCAGCACCGACACCAGCTCGTCCGTCCGCCTCACCACCGTTTTCCAAGCCTCCTTGTCCTCAAGCCAGTTACGACCTTGTTCATCCGGACCCGCGCCGCCACCACCCGCCGAGGGCAGCAGGCCGCCGGCCGCGGCACCGCCTGTTGCCGCCCGCCACGCCTTCTCGGCCGCGTCGACGGCTCCCGCATAGTCCCGCCGCCAGACGCGCTCGCGCCCGATGAGCTCCCATAGCTCAGAGCGTACCGTGATGAGCGGCGCGATGTCACGCTCAAGGAGGTCGACGACGGCCTTCTCGGCTGTCCCGCGCGGTGGCTCGTACGGTCCCATGGCCGACTGGCTGCCGTCAACGATACCGTCAGGTGATGTTTTTTTCGGTTTGGACAACACAGCCTCGTTGAGGAGGACGCGTAGGACGTCGTCATCGAGTGCGTCCTCGGAGCTGCGGATGCGGATGGTCTGCTGCAGGGCCTGGACCATCTCCGCTACTGCCGGCGGGCGCACGCGCGAGGCGAGGGTGATGACGTTTTCCCAGATTCGCCAGTTGTCTTGGGCGATGGATGCGCCACGTTTGTAGGCTGCGAGTGCCTGGGTGAGGAGAGTCGCCGGATCCCGCTTCTTCGGTGTCGTGTCTGCTGCTGGGGCTAACTCCTCCAGCTCATCATTGTCATCACTATCCTGGTCTCTTCCGGCTGATTCGAGTGATGCCTCCTCTTTCTTCGACTTGAGCTCGTCCACAGCCTCGCAATAGAGACTCCACAGTGCGCTGCCGAGGTTGCTCCACGTCCTCGCATCCTCCCCACCGAGAACATCCCCTGCCGAGGCGATCGAACGCCCGAAAGCCTCGGCGGCATCCTCGAACGCCCCGAGTCGCAAGTTGATGTCGCCGAGTCGACCCCACAATTCTGGGTTCAGCCGGTTCACCGCAACCGCCTTCTGGTACGCGAGCCGGGCCTTCTGCCAGTCTCTGTGCTGAAGGTAGTGCTCTGCTAGCGACTTCTGCGCGCGGGCGTACCGGTGGTTTGACAACTCCCACGCGCGTTCGTAGTGACTCGGGTCTGACTCGACATCACCGAGAATGCAGTAGAGCCGGGGGGCATTTGGCGGCGGTGGAGTCTGTTCGGGGCCAGTGAAATCAGAGGGTTTCAACTCCGAGATATCGGTGTCATCGTCTTCGTCGGACCTGTTAGTCGGCGACGTGCCAGTCCGGTGAAACAGCCGCCATCGCAAGACCGCTCTGGCCCTCTCCTCGCCGCCACTACCTCTACCATCCTCGTCCTCTTTGGCAGCACTACTAGCGAGGCACAGAGCAACCTCCGCCCACAGCCGTAACCGCTTGAAGATCTCGAGCGCCGACACGAGCGAGCCCACACCGACCCAGGCGTAGGCAAGCTCTGACTCCAGGTGCCACCTCGGCGGTGACGAGAGCGCATGTATATACTGCAGCCGGACTTGCGGCGGCGCCGAGCCACTGGAGTCGGACGCCCTTAAAAACGACGTGGGCTTGATCGTCGTTGGCGGAGCGGCATTGGGAGCGGTGACTTGGATAGCAGGGACGCCAGCGTTTGCGTCTTCCGTCCTTGCCTCCTCAATCTCGGTAGCGGTAGTAGTAGAAGTGGCGGTAGTATCAACGACGACCTGGTCCACAACAGCCTGCATCTGTAGCACGCCTCTCTCCACCGTCCTGCTCCGGTGGACCTCGATGCGCGACCGGACGAGTAGAGCTTGTGTGTAGACCTGCCAGTTCGTCGACTTGTCGGAAATGACTCTCTCCGCGTACGGCATTATCTCCTCGGATGTCAACTCATCCGCCGGGGAGAAGGCATCCTTCAGCGTTGCCTGCGTCAGCAAGATGATCTGGTCTAGCGGCGACAGCTGGGGCTGCGCATCCGGAGTAACGTCTTGAAGCGCAACCGGCAGCGAACTGTCGGATGTCTTCCCGTTCTGGCCTCCATACTCTGCGTACTCGATGTTCTCTAGCAGCGTGTCATCGTTTAGTGCTAGCGACTCCGGAACCGCCATAGGTTCGTTGCTGCGCTCCCCTTCTGGCGCCTCCGCTTGGCGCGCAAAGGCATCGCTGCTCTTGGCAAGGACGACAAGCTGGCTGGTGCTCTTCTCCTGGTATCTTGTCCTCTTCCCCAGCGCTCCGGATAGAGCATACACGAACCTGTTAAGCTCAGTCGCAGCCGCGACCGCCTCTTTTGCCTTGGCGTCAAGCCCAAGCGTGATGCAGATGTTGGCTTTCTCGAGGAGGAAGTGGACTCTATCGTCCTTCTTCCAGCGACCAAAGCTGTCATCCATGACGTCCTTCTCGACTTGGTCGAGGAGAGTGAGGATAACCTCTTCTAGCGTGGGCACATCGGTCCACGACGCGCTCTTGTTGAAAACCGATCCGGGTCCCAGGCTTGGTTGAGAGAGGAGCCTGTAGTGCCAGACGTGGACACGCAGTCTCGTCCAGTCGAGGCTCACATCGCCGACCGCGGCTGCATCCTGATCGCTAAGCAGGGTAAGGAAGATGTAATGTGCAAGGCAGAACAGTTCGATGTTGGGGATGTAGCTGTATGCGGAGACGCCGTCGATGTCGAGCAAACGGAAGCAGCGCTCCCGAAGCTGCTTGACGGCCGTGGACGGCGATTCCTTGTCGCCTCGCTCTTGCTGGCCGGACCGGAAGGCCGCATCAAAGGCAGCCTCGACGCGACTGGCCCCTTCGAGGACGGGGCCGGTCACGTTCACCTGCAGGAAGGCATTGAGCGCCGCCAGGCCAACTGCAGAAGCTGCTGCCGCATCGACATCTCCCAGTTTCGCATCCGGGGTCTCCAGGAGTGCGGCGATAAGGCTGCTGATCAGCGGCCTGGCTTCATCGGCCGTCACGGCGTCGGCGTATTTCCCGTCTCGCACCAGGTCGAGGACGGCGGCCTTTTGTACCGGTGCCATTGCTGTAGACTGATCGGCCCTTCCTTAGCAGGACTACTGTGAGTTCGGCTGGGTGCTGGCAGAGAGATGCCTGCACACGGGCGATACACCTCTCGTCCCCGGGTCCTGGAGTTTGCCGTCTCCCCTGCCGCCTCTTTATGGACCCTTCGTTACCGTGACCGGAATGCCGCCGGCCCAAGGCGAAACCTATCGGAGTATAACTATCTGTTTTGTTCCAGATATAACCGATGAGGAAACATTCGAGGTAGACAGTTCAGCAAGCGATGCCCGAGCTGAATTCTCACGGCATAGAGTCATTCATTGTCATTTTCACCAGGGTTGAGAATTGATGGATTCAGAGTGGGGGAGGGGCACCCAGGAAATTTTTCACACCTTCTCAGTGGCCTTATCTAATCGGCCCTCACCGAACACTCACCGAGATCGAGTTTCACAGCTTCAAGCTCTTTAGATTCACAGAGAAAACGGCAGTGATGCTAATAATTCAACTTTCTCATTTCCCTCGTATTCCTATGGCAATAGCTCATCTGGGGAGTCTTGTAGAAGACATTCAACTCCTTCTGCCTGCTCCCTTGAGCTCAACTTGAGAGGCGCCATGCTCGACTGTCGTAGTTGCTGGTTTCTCCTCACCCGAAACCTTTTTTTGCACATTTGACGACTGCACTCCCACCCATCCTTGACTCAAACAGCACTTACCAAATCCCTTCTCAGCAGAAGCCCACATCCCGTCGGACAAAAGCGGGATCATTCCACTCATTTCTTGCCCTTCTTGCGGCCTGGAACAACCTTGAAGCCAGCACCGCCGACGACGTCAGCCTCCCGGGTCTGCGAGCCGGAGCCGCCCTTCTTGGCCACCTCGGACCAGCCACCAGCCCCCGAGCCGGGTTTTGCGTCATTGACCGGGGTAGGCTGCTTCTCGACCACGCCCTTGTCAGCGAGCTTCTTGCGGCGGATGAACTCCTCGGCGAAGTGACGGCCGTCCATGGTTGTGCTGTTCGCGTAGACGGCTTCCTGGATGATTTGCTGATCGAGCGGGAGAATGACGAGGGTGGAGGCGAATGACTCGACTGCAACATGGTAGTCAGTGAAATGCAAGACTGTATGGAGTAATGTAGCGAGGACGTACTGTCAATGCCGCCAGTGATGCCGCGGGAGAGCTCCCGATGCAGCCACTTGCTGAACTCCTCCATAGCCGCACCGCCAGCATCAGCCTGGACAGCACTGGATGGTGCAGGTTTCGCCGCTGGGCGAGGGGCAGGCGCCAGCGCCGGCTTCACATTGCTTGCACTAGCCGCTCTTGTCTGCGCTGCCGGTCCCGTCGGGATCTTGACCTTGCCTCCGGCACCGACCGTTGCCCAGCCGCTACCTGGAGGAGGCGCTACGTTTGCCGCGGTATTTGTCGCGGTCGGGCCCGTCTTGCTGGCGAGATCGGCATATCTCTTGCCTGCGCTTGCGACTGGAGTGGTGCTGGCGGATTGCTGCAGCTCCCTGGCTTTGACTTTCCTTGCTTCCTCCTCGCGCTGTATGTCCGCTAGCGTCTTCTTATTCGCAGCTGCAGATGCGGCACTAGAGCTGAGACCCGGAGCGGCCTTGATGACGCCGGGTTTCGTCCAGGGACTAGGGGCCGCGGTGGCTGTAGCAACCGGCACAGGAGAACCGTTGCCCCAGGTACTGGTTGTGGGCAGGGCGGGCGCAGCAGCAGCAGCCGCTTTCTCGCGTTCGCGAGCGGCGGCTGCCTCGGCTTCTAGAGCGGCCCGGCGTGCTGCAGCTGCAACCTCCTCCGCCTTCGCCGCCTTCTTGGCCTCAGCCTCCTGGATTTCCTTCAAGCTCGGACCCTTCTGTGTCTCAGTTGGGTCACGAGCCCATGGAGCGAGCGGTGGCGGCTGAGTAGTGATAGGCGCACTGGTGCTTTCGGGGGTGCCTGATCGAGACCGGCCAGAATACTGATCTGCCAGGTTCGTCTTGCGCTGGGCCGTAGGCGCTGGAAGGGGGGTCGTGGATGGGGGTGGGAAAGGCATGGGAAGGCCAGACTGTGCTGCCTGTTGCTTGGCGGCCGCAGAAGCTGCGGGAGCGGCGCGGCTCTGCTGGCTCACCATCTCGGCGGTCGTCTTTGTTTCTTGAGCAGCAGCTCGAGTGACCTCGCGGATGATCTCGGCAGCCTCAGCTCGAGCAGAGGCACTGATTTCCTCAGGTTCCTCCACGACCTGTCCACTTGTTCCCAATGGACCCGATTGGGCTTCCTCGGCGTCGCGTTGCGCGCGGATCTCCTGAAATTCCTTCAGTCGTGCACTGAAACCCTGGGAATCCTTCTGAAGCTGATCGACGCCAGGAAGTTGGCTTCGAAGATTGTTGTCTGCTGGAGGCGCACCGATAGGTTGAGGCGGGAACATACCAGAGATGCCACCAGGTCCCTGTAAGCCAGAGAGCATTCGACGCTCCTGCGAGTTTAGGTCGTCGCTTCGGAAAGCCTCGTTGCTAGCGTTTATTCTGCCTTGCGCGTTCGATTCGGGCATCACACCGCCCGTTGTCTGCTCAAAAAAACCCGGGCTCGGGCCCATTGCGCCGATGGGAGGCTGCGGCGGCTGTGACGGCTGCGGCGGCATTCCCAGGGGCGATGTCATGCTTCCAAAGCTCGGCTGGCTCTGCAGGCTGTGGGCACTGGAGTGATGGTGGAGGGCCCCAGGGGCATTCGATGTCGCCTGAATCTGCATTTTCACCACGGCCTGCTGATGGGCCAAGAATTCACGCTGGCGAGCCATCATGAATTGTTCTTCTTGCTTGCGGCGCTCAAGGTTGTTCTGCTCTTCTGCCGTAAGCGTCCTACCAAAGCTGGGGACAACACCGATTAAAGGGGGTACGACACCACCCCTCTCGCTAGGAGAGAAGGGGCCGACCTGGCTGGGGGCCCCGTGCGGGACACCAATCTGGGGAACGAGGAAAGGCTCGCGAGAGTTGCCGATGCGTCGGATAAGTTGTCCTAAAGGCTCAAATTCAGGGTCCTCGAGCTTCCTAACGCGAAGATCAGCCGTGAAGAAGTTGGCCTTGTACCAGTCGTTCATCTCCAGGCCGGTGAAAGGTCCTTGTATCTGTCCCTGCGGGTCCAGATACACCCATCTCATCCGATCCGGCATCACCATGGTGCGCGACTGCGGCAGATCGCCAGATGGCTGTGGGGCAGGGAAAGGCTGTCCGGACGTGGTCGGGGTAAATGGATGGCCCTGCCCACCCGTAGCTGGCACCGTTGGGGTCGCCTCAGCGGTGGTGTAGAGGCTAGGTGACCTCATGGACTCGGAGGTTACAAACAAATCTTCGAATGCGCTCCTTGCAGATCGTACAGGGCTATTCGTATCGCGCACCTGGGTGCCAATAGGGACTCGGCCAATGGCCCCCAGTGGATTATTCTGTCGTAGGTCAGGCACTGAGTCGCTCAAGCTTTCCTGATCCTGGGACTGCATCTGAGCCTGCATGGCAGCCGGGAACAGAGAACCCAGCTTGCTCCCTCGGAGAGAACCGGTGCCGATTGCACCGGTGGTGGCGGGCCCGAACATGCCTCCGAGGCCAGACAAATTGGGGGACTGGACGTCGCTCAATGGGCTGAACAGAGAATTGCCAAATGCGCTTGCAAAGGGCGGTCTATCTCTGTCCGGCGTGGCTGCCGATGGCCCAGCAGGCCAGCCACCAAGGCCACCCAGAGAAGGATACCCCTTGGCGCCAACACTGGACGTTTGACTACGGTCACTACCGTCGAATGCACCAGCAGCGAAGCCACGGCTGATGGAGCCGAAGTTGGACGCCTGCTCGGAGTGGGTGCCGCCTCCCTGCTGTTTCTCAAATGCTACATCGTGATCGTCGTCCCCGCGGAGCTCAGCAGGTGGGCTGCGGTAGGGGTTAGTTTGAGATGGGCTCGCTGACGTGCGGCCTTCGCGGAGGCTGAGTCCAGCCATGCCAAAATCGCCAGCACTCCCCTTTACCGGCGTGTCAAAACCAGGGTGGACACCTTGCGCCTGCTGAGGAAGCGGCGGAGGACTGGTGTCCCGCGCGCCACCAAGAACGGCACTGCCCGCAAGGCTATCCTCCCCGCCGAAAGGGTCCGTGTCAGTTCGAGGACGAGCTCTCCAGGAACGTGCCAGATCAGCAGCGACAGGGCCTTCGATGCCTTTGGCGTTGACATTCTCCGAGCTGTCTTTGGGTATCAAATGAGCAAGCCGGCTCTCCCCGCGAGTGCTCCCAAAACGCTTGTCACTAATGGTAGGCGTCGGCAAGGCAAAGTTTCCGAACCCTCCCGCAGATGAGGGCGGGGGAGCTCCACCAGAGCCCCAGAGGGACGAGGAGACGCCGAAGCCTGAGGTGTTTCCCGAAGTATTGGCCCGAGAAAGACCACCAAACGCGGCTGCCTTGGCGGCAGCAGGGTCCCGTGTGGTTGAGGTCTCTTCCTCTGGTTCTTCTACCGGAGCGTCCTTGGTGTCAGTGCTCCTACGGCCAAGCCAAACGGACGATGGGTCGTCTCGAGGATAGCGGCCGGTGCCAGTGGGGGAGGTGAGACCAGCGCTGGGAAACGGGTTCGTATCGGTAGTCTCGCGACGCCGGGTGCCAGGCCGAGATGCCGTAGAAGGCGAAGACATTCCGTAGTTGCTCCCATGCGACACCGATGTCTTGCGACCGTTCAATCCTGCAGTTTGTCCACCATCCTTATCCTTTTGCTGCTGCTTCAGGGGTGAGTTCACGTCGGAGGCAAACATCTGCGGAGAGGTCAGCCGTGGCGCTCCCAGCTCAAAGTTTAAAATCTTGACAACCCACCTCTCTCTCCTCAGCAGACATCTCGACGAGGCCAATTGGGGAGGCCAGTCCGTTGGGATCCCAGCAAGCAGAGGGATCCTGCTGCGGATGGGAGTCGTTCGGCTTCCCCCAGCCCCTAGCTGAGTTGCCGTTTACCTGTCCCGGGTGCCAACCTGCGGCGAAAAGGGAGGCTACGTCAATCTGATTCAGGTCTTGCGACTTGAATATCTCGAGCAGCTGCTCTCTCGAATATCGGTTGGAGTGTGCGTCGAGCGACGCGGTCGAGGACTGCAGCTGCGCAGAAGCAGGCGTGTCGTTGCTGGATGGGGGCTGTGCGGACGTCTCTGGTGTCGGCTGTGCAGAAGCTGGGTTGAAGGGGGCGGTTGTTGATCGGCGGAAAGTCAGGGTGCCGTTAGAACGTCCGTCTCGTCGAGACCTGTGGGAAAACGACGTGTCAGACCGGGTGAACAGACAGTGCAAGAAAACACGATGCCGCAGGCGCGTGAGGGTGTTGCTAGCGTCGGTGTCGTCGGCGCGTGGAAGTGCAGATCGAGTCTTGGTCAAGCGAGATGGAATGAAATGAATGCGGGTGGGAATGGAAGCTCGAGGGAGGAAGGGGGAAAAAAAGGAAACGAGATGGGACTCACCACTCGCCGCTGCCGCTTCCGCGCACTTCTCCTCTGCCGGTTCCTCGGTCTCGGCTTGCGTTCTGGCCTGCGGCTGCGGAGGCAAAGCTGGACGGCAGATTGGTCGAGGACATCGTGGGTATCGTCGGAAGGGAGCAAAGAATTATTTTCCTCTTCTTTATTTCCGGCGCTCGCAAAGGAGGGTCGGGATATGGGACGCAAACAGGATGGTAGTGACACTGCGGTGAGTTCTCTTTTCTGGTGAGGTGGGAGACGAGTGCGGACTGCTGGGGTTTGCTGTTGCTGTTGCTGTTTTGCTGGACTGCGGTTGGAGGCGGTGGTGGTGGTGGGAGGTCTGGGTCTGAAGCTCTTTTTGGTGCTTGCAAAAATCAGAGTTTCCGAAAAGGCTGGACGAGCTGCCGGATCTTGACGTGAAGGATGGGCCGGCACCCCCAGCTTGGCCAAGCGGCCCGTGCGTCATGCTGCACACTCACCTCACCTCACCTCAGTCACTCAGTCACTCGCCCGCGCCTCACGCCCCACGCACGCCTCACGCCTCACGCCTCACTCGCACCTGCGTGCAGCAGCAGCAGCAGCAAAGCCGTGCCTGGCACCTGACTTGTCACGTGCTGTGCTCTTTTCCCCTTGGCCTCAAAGGTGCCCGTACAGAGCACAATGTTGTTCCGTACCTGGTTCCTCAGTACTAATTACGGTATAGCTGTTAACGCTATATGTACCAGTCATCTGGACGGGACGCCTCACCCTCAAACCCATCCTTTTCTCTACCTGATCTCGATCCCTCGATGAAGATTGGAGGAACACAACACATTCCGGTCCATCCGTCAACCTCTGCCTGCCTGCCTCTCCCCCGCAGAGACAGAGGGCAAGGAATCGCTTTCCCTTGCTACCTACGTACCTAACTACAAAGACTCCCGCGTTGCTTGCTATTTGTTGTCCTTGACCCACGGCAAATCGTCTGCCTCCATATTCGGATGCACCAACGGTCCAAGTTCCAACGATCAGCACAGAGGATCGTGGACCGCAATTCCATGCCTTGCTATTTTCTCGCCGTACTTCTCTCGCCAGAGCCTAGCTGTCTCCTCGCAGTAGTCGACGAACGCCTCCTCTGGCATACTTGTTCTCCAACCACGGCCCCTCGTCCTTCATGATCATGCCGTCTGCTCCTCGGCTGCAAAGCCCTCTCCTGCAGCCAACCCCGCCCTAGGGCTAGTCATGGCCTGGTAAAGAGGAATCGGCTGCTTTTGGACCAGAGGACCTCTCGGCTCTTGAGATCGTGTAGCCATCTCACAGGTGTTCGATGACTGATGCAATCAATGGCTCGGTGCACTCCGAGTTCTTCACCTGTCGACCTACGCTGCACGGCGGATCAGCTGTAGGTTGCGCCGCAAGGCTGCACAGCGTGCTTTGGGGTTCCCACCATTTACTCCTTTCAGCAGAGCACTAGGTTGCAAGCTGTAGCTAAGCGAGATGCAAGTGCTTACATAAATAATACACTCGTGGCACGATATCACGATGGGCAGGGGTTGGCCTTTGGGTGGGTTATTGGGGGCCAAAGGCCCCGTCCCGCCATAAAACCGGCATGCTTCCCCAGCTGAGCTTCAGCTGAAGCCAAGTATGAGCTTCCTTTGTTTCTCACGAGTCTCTCTTGTCGAGCTGGAACACCATGCCTGGATTCCTAAAGCTCCGTGCCGACCGGGATGCGCAGGAGGAAAAAGCGTTGCGGGGATACCCAGATGCTGTGGCAACGCCTGTCACACCCGTCCCTTCAACCTCCATCGCTGTAGTTGCAACCGTGGCCAATTATCAAAATGACATCGCCGAGATTGATGCGATATGGAGGGACGTCCAGGATCGCGTGGTCCAGCTCGCAGGGGGAGATGCTGGTAGGATCCGGCGCGATCTCGATATTGCCGGCGTTCTCCGCTACCTGGACCAGGTGAAGGAGAAGGACCAAGCCAAGCAGGCACGTTACGCCTGGATTAGAGACAAGTTCAGTAAAACGCTTCAATGCATCTCGACGGTTGGCAGCATAGTGGCAGACGGTGCCTCCTATGTAAGCCTGGGGAACTCTGTTCAGTAGCACGTATGCAAGACTGACCGACCCAACCAGGTGTTCGCCCCGGCACAGACATGCTATAACGCCCTAGCCTTCGTCATACAAGCATGGCAGGGCTACGAAGGCATTTTCGAGAATCTCGCCGAGCTATTCGAGAGATGTGTTGACTTCCTGGAGCGGCTCGAGGAATACCGGCGCTGGATGGATCCTAAGTTGAGGCGAGTTGCGTGCCAGCACCTCCAGCTGTTTGTTGCCATCTGTGATCGCTCAATCTGGCTCCGAGATCGTAAGCACGCCAAGCTGGTGACATTCACCAAGCTGCTGCTTCTCAACGACAACGGCATCAAAAATCTTCTGAGCATGATGGACCGCCTCGTCGACAAGGAGCATAATCTCGTCACCGCCCAGATATTTAATTTCACAAATGAGATCGCTCAGAACGTCACGGCGCTCATCGATGGCGAGAACCAGCGGAAGAAAGAGGCCGACTCAAAAAAGTGGAAGGACACGCTTGTCAGTGCGCTGGGCTTCGAGCAGTCCATGCTGGACCACCGCGATAAAGAGCCGATCCCGACATGGACGAAGACTTTTACGAATCTGAAGAACTCCCTCATCGAAGGAACCGGCAAGTGGATTCTCGAGAACCCCGTATTCGACTCTTGGGCCCGCGGCGCCGACTCTTCCAAACCCCTACTGGTCCTGCACGGTTATGATGGTGCCGGCAAGACTTATATGATGGCCAACGTTCTAAAGTATCTGCCCAAGCTCGAAGGCCAGCCCCGACCCGCGTTAGCCCATTTCTTCATGGATAGCGACTCGAAGAGGCTAGAATCGAAGGAAAACATGCTTGCGACTGTCTCGAGGTCTCTCCTGTGGCAATGCGCAACTGTGACCGAGGCCTTGACCAAATCGATGGCCGGTGTGTGTGAGAAGGTTAGAGACTTTGATGGAACTCTCGACCTCTGGACTCAGCTATTCTTTGAGAACAGAGACCGCCAGAAGATGGACACAATCTTTTATATCGCCATTGATGGGCTGGACGAGGAAATGCAAACAATTCTTCCGCTGCTCGAGAAGGTCGCGTCTATTCCAGCAGGCAGTAGCAAGATTCGTGTTTTGCTGACGGTGAAGACGAGAGGTCTGGAGTCCCTCGCCTCTGCACGAGGCATTAGCTTTGACTCGATCGCCATTTCGGAGAACAACAATGAGGACGTCGAAGCCTACATCACCCACAGGATGGATTCTATGGATATTCTTAAGGATATCACGCGTCCTGAAATCCCGGCCTGGAGGGACAAGATTCTTGTCACGCTGCGTGACAAGACAGCGGGCGATTACATGAGGCTCGTGAGCAATCTCGACTCGATCGCCAAGAAAGATCTGGTGGAGGACATTGAGGAGGTCCTGGAGAACGCCGACAAGACGCGTATCGACCAGATCGATGCCGAGATAGCACGGCTCAACAATACCCTGACAGTGAAAGAGATCAGCGAGGTTAATGAGATAATTCTATGGATTATCACAGGAGAGGAATGGCCAAGCCTTGGTGAGATGGACGCCGTGCTGGCCTTGAAGCACGGATCAGGGTCAATGTCCACCTCGCTCCTACCACTCGACCTCAAACTCAAAACGAAGTATGTGCTGTTCCAGGTGAGCAAGTCAGGCTGGGTGCAGTGGAAGTCTGAGGAGACCCAAGCTCGCATCCCGAAGAAAACATCGGACACCAAAGACGATACGAGTTCGAGCGGTTTCAAGGAGATACAAGAAGCCGAGGTAAACATCGTTGAGCATTTTCTGAAGCAGGTTTGCCCTTCCGATCTGTTCGATAAGTTCGAGTTTAAACAATTCTTCGAAAGGAAGCGCATCGCACGGTCCAAGAACTTTATCTGCCAAGATGAAGAGAATGCCGAGGTCAATATCGCCCTCACCTGTCTCAGAGCCTTGACTGAGCAACGGAATGAGCGAACCGAGGAGCTGAAGAACTATGCCGGCCGCTATCTACTCACTCACCTCAAGCAAGTTGATCTTTCCCTAGCCGATCGCGAGCTCAAGAGCCAAGTCGGCCTGCTTCTCATACGGCTGTTTACGACGGAGTACGGGATCGACTCGCTGTTTTGGATCCGGGGAGACGTGATGAGCCAGAAGACATGGAGAAGCACTGAGTATGCGTGGATGGCCGAAAATCGCGACCGGTGGCTGTACACACCCGCCGGAGTCGACGAGCTGAGCCGGTGGTTCAAGGACTCGGCGGTGGTCAAGGGCATCGACGACCAGGAAGGTAAGGATTTTATTATGGCGTTCAACGCAGCAGAAGCAAATCTGCATGAGCTTCTATTGAAACCAGCGGCCAAACATTTGGCCGCACATCTGCTCCGCTACGATGGCTTCTCCATGAGGGAGGCCAACACTGTGATATTCTTCCTTCTCGGCTATATGTCCAAGGTTGGTTCTTCTCAGTCCCATATTAGCCCGGGGCCGGTGCAACTGCAATAGAGACTAAGTCTACTAGATCGACAATGTCGACGAGCACCAGCAGGTCGTCGAAGATCAGTGGGCCACAAGCATCAATGACATCGAGCGTATCGAGAAATGGGCTAGATCCGTCTTCGATGGGAGCGCAGTAGACTCCCTGTGGGAGGCTCAGATGGCATTCACGATATCTGATATGTGCCAGGACACGAACGCGGAAGAAACTGCCCAGGCCAGGGCTCAGACGGCCATGGATCTTGACCCCGAAAACTGGTTGGCATGCCACTTCGTTGCCAGTCACGCGAGCGACACGGAGGAGGGTCACAGAAAAGCCGTCCGAATTCTTGAAGATGCCACTGGCAAGCTGGAATCTCTGATTGAAAACGGCTCCAGCTGGCTGGAAGAAAGCCGCTCGCACCAGACCTTACTAGCGTTCATGAACATAACGCTGGGCCACCGCTACTGGGATCTCGGTGAGGACTATGATAAGGCGGCGGAAACCCACCGCAAGAGTCTCAAATATAGCCAGGCCAGCTTCCAGCTCTATACGAGCGTGTTCGAGCGGTACCGCGACAAGGAGCGATGGTCTGCCGTGATCGACTTCTGCAACGAGCTGAACCGCGGCGTGGAGTGGCCTCAGTACTTTGACGAGCTCGTCAATGACCTGCTGCTTGACACGAGCCTTCAGGGCACCCTCGCGCTGGCGGCCGATGCTACGAATAGTTGGGATGTCATCGAGAGGATGTTTAGCCAAGCAATTGACATTGCGATCAAGGATGATCACCCCGATGATCTGTTCCGGCTGCGGCGCGCCTTCGGGTTCACGCTCGAAAGGTCTGCCCGCAACGAGGACAAGGTGGTCACAGTCTGGGAGGCCGCCTTACAGGGTGGCGCGCCGAGGGCAGCGGCGGGCGAGGAAATCACAAAATGGGACCTCCTCGGTGTTGCCAATCCCTTGGCGCGCATCTACTTGAAGAAGGGCAGCGACCCTAGCCTGCCTCTAGAAAAGACGAACGAGTACGCCGCCCGCATCAGCAGCCTGCTGCAGGATCCAGATCCCTGGAGCAACGTTGTCGTGTCCTGCTGTCTGGCTAGGCTTCACTGCAAATGGGGCGCTAGGGAGGAGGCCAAGAAGGCGGTAGCAGACGCGGTGGCGATGGTCCTGAAGTGGCTGTCGGACGACAACCCCTCGAACGATGCCGATGCCCTGTGGTACATGACGCGCGTGGCAACGACGTTCTGCGATGAGAGGAACACCGCTGCCGTGTGGCACGCAAGGAACCTCATAAAGCTCCAGGAAGTGCAGACGCGGAAGGAATGGGAGGCGGCACAGGAGGCGAAACGGGCAGCTGAGATGGCTGAGGCGGCCGAGAGGAGAGCTGCTGAAGAGAAGGAGGCAAAAGTAGATGCAGCAGCGGAAGTGGTCATTCAGGTCGCGGGGCCTGCGGAGACCGTACAGGTGGTGATCGAAGAAACAGCTGGGCCGAAGGAAGAAGCGGCGAACACCAAGCATGAACCAATGGAAGCACAGCAGCCAGAGACGGAGGAGAAGGCAACCCAGACCGCAGAGGAACCAGCGGAGCCTGACTCTAACCCTGCTGAGGCTGAGAACGGCCACGTGGGAGAGCAAGACGGCAAAAGCGACAGAGGCAGGGCTGGCGGCGCTTCGACGGCGGCCGGGTCAGAGACCGGAACTCGGGCGCGATCCGCGTCACAGGCAGGCTCTGTCTACACGTACGGCGACTCTGGTCCTATAGAGCCGCAGGCCGGGGTGTACTGCGACGGGTGCGGGGAGTCCTGGCTGTACCTCAGCGACGTGTACACGTGTGCCGACTGTGTGGGCTACGTGCAGTTCGACCCGCGGTGCCACGCTCTGCTGGTGAGCGGGGAGCTGACCAAGGAGATCTGCGATAGGCGGCACGAATTCGTGCACATCCCGGCGTGGGATAAGGAGAAGGCGGCGGTGATGCCGAAGGACTCGGTGCTGATTGGCGGCGAGGTCATCCCGTTCGATGAGTGGAAGAGGGAGCTGAGGGAGACATACCTAGACGGGGTCACCCCTGCGCCGGTCAGTGTTCCTGCATGATGGGATCGCAGAATATGTGCCGGAGGCCCTTGAGACAACGGCCGAGGGCGTAATTCACCTGTCAGGACGTTTGTATGATACATCTGATACCCAACCTCTCAGAGCCTCAGTACACGCATCATCTACGGCTAGGTGTCTCTCTCCCCCTACCAATGCTGCAGCTCTACGATGTGATCAATCCGTCAGGCTCGACCTCACCATCCTCAGCCGGTGGTGAACAGGAAGGGGGGCGACGTCACATAGATATCTGACCGGAGGCTAGGAGATGCTACCATACCCGCCATGTCCGCTCGCGCGTAGAGCCTACCTCGCGTTGTAGAGGTGCTGCTTGCATATCTAGGTACGCGCTCTGTTTCCCCGGAGAAAGACATGTTGTATCAAGCTAGCGGGATGGAGGTATGTCATCCCCGCGGTCCGATCGGAGCTTTATTTCATAGATACCTCGTTCCGATTTTGTTTTCCCAGACCGATCCCATCGACGCCGAAGGCCATCGACACAACTCCGTTTGTACCTGAGTCTAGCTAGGTGCAGACTGTGCAGAGGTCGGGCCTCCTCAGGTCCTTCCAGGCCCTACTGTCCCACCATCGCTATCCGCCCTTCGACCTTCGGCGCGATGGGCCTCGTCCAGTCACACTCGGCACACGCCGTGTCATCGACACCCTCGGCGCAGCTCGCCTGCAAGCCTGCCTTGCGGCACCACTTCCTAAACGCACGCCTCATGATCCTCAGCTCGCGGTCTACGTCTTTAACGTCCTCCTCCTCTTTCTCCTCCAAGCTCTCCTCATCCTTGCCGCTGCCGTGAGGATGTGACCTCCCCGCCGGCGTCGTCCCATGGTGCGCAAAGTCGTCAGCCCATCCTTCGTCCAGCGGCGCGACGCTACTCCTACGGTCGCGGATGCGGTTCGCCGTCCAATTCTGCCAGCCCGGGCCCTCCCCGCCATCGTGGCCCAGCGCTGCCTCTCTCTCCTCGATGGGGCTGCCGACGGCCACCTCATCGTGCGGCCGGGGCGGCGGGACGTGATGATGCCTCTCGCGGACGGTATCGACGACCTTGCCCCAGTGGTGCTTCATCGCAGCGCCCAAAAGGGCCCAGTGATCCAGAACCTTGAGGGCCATGAAGTATTGCCGCAGCATCATGGAGATGAGGACGCCGTTTTCCTCTGAGACCACAACCTCGGCACGGCCCCCTTCCTCTTCTATGAGGAGGGATTTGTAACCGTCTATGTCACCGATGTCAGCGTTCTGTTCACATAGCATCGTGAAGCACAGAATCCATCGAAGCAAACCAACCTTTGCCGCGGCCCATATAGCCCCTGGTGGCGAGGACATAGACGTAGTCCGGGTCTAGAGGCTTCCCGCCCACCTCGACCTCAAGAACCCTTGAGCCTATGGGTTTTGAGGGGTCAAAGGAGAATTTGATGTTGGACACTTGAGGAAACCGGCCTATCGGACGCGACGTTAGCATCTTCCCCAAAGTACTTCCCTAATCCTTTCCTAGAAGAAAGCAACAAAGACGCCATGATCTCTGGAAAGACGCACCTTCAAGCGCGGGGTACGTCGACACGCCGTTCTCCAAAGCCTCCCTCAGATCGCTGCCCGTGACCTTGAGGACCACGACGGGATCCTCAAAGGGGAAGCAGTCCGTGATATCCTTGACACGGACGGGTCCTGGCGGGTATATCTGGTCGCCGCGGATGGTCCCGGCGGCCATGAGGGCGCAGTCGGCGCCGTAGTGTGCGCGCATGATGTCGCAAACAAAGTTGCCGATGTTGCTCTCGCGCAACCGCACGGTGGTGAAGCGTGCGTCCAGGGGCGTGGCCGTCCAGCCGACCGGCCGCTCCAGGCTCTGCTTCAGCTTCGCGGTCAGCTGCCCGGCCAGGGCTAGGGTGGGCTGGTCCTCAGGGATAGATGAGACGGCGTCTCGCCGGTAGATGGTGAAGTTCCACCTCTTTCCGGAAGAAGAGGACGCGGCCGGTCGGGCTTCGATGTAGCTCAGCTGCTTGAAGTCTGTGCCTGATCGCAGAACATGGCAGCCATTGATGAAGCTGTGGGCATAGTAGTGATCGTGGCCGCCAAGGATGAGGTCGATCTGATCGCCCAGCTGCTCGGCAAGCTTGTTATCGTTGGGCTCGCGCATGTGTGTCAGAGCTACAATCAGGTCGGCACCGTCGGCACGCAGCTTGGGGATGAGCTCGCGGGCCGTCTCGGTGGCGGAGCGGTAGATGAGGTTCGGGGGCAGGGCGTTGATTGTCTCGAGCCACTCACGCTCGCCGAGCCCGACGATGCCGACCTTGAGGCCGTTGGAGGCGGTGAGCATGTGGGTGCGGCCGGCGTGGCCGATGGGGACGCCGTCGCCCAGGGCCGGGTCCAGCACGTTGGCGATCAGCCAGGGGAAGCTGCACTGGGCGGTCAGATTGGCGAACTGGCCGACGCCGAAGTCGAGATCGTGATTGCCGACGCAGGCGACGTCGGTGCGCAGGCTGTTGAGGATGGGCACCATGTGGCTGCCCTTAGTGACGGAGCTCTCGAGCGAGGGGTTGAAGGCGTCGCCTGAGAACAGCGTCAGGCAGCCTGGCTGGCCGCGGAAGCGCTCCCCGTCCTGGTACTCCCGGCACAGCGTCATGAAGCGGGCGATGCCGCCGACGGGCTCGGCCGACGAGGCATCCAGGTGGTAGACGTCATTGAAGTGCAGCAGCCGTACCGAAGGCGGGCTGGTGCTGCGGGCGCCGAAGGTGAGCTCCTCGTTGGCGGTCGGGATCGTCTCCGCCGGAGCCATAGTCGCTGGCTGCTGCCCCTCGGGGGGTCGGCGATGGGGAGGGGAGGGCGTTGCGCACTCTAGGGAGGGAAACGGAGGCGGGGTATAAGATACGGTCTATGATATACTCAAGTAACGGCAATAAGGCAGGTATAGGGAGGTACAGGTGGACGTGTATATGGGCACGGAGTCAAGGACAAAAGACGGAGGAGGATCAACGGGGTTCAATGGGCGGGGCGGTCGGGCACCGACGAGGGGCGGAAGATCGGAGTCTCCGGACTCTCGACACCGCCACCCCCGCCAAGCCGGGCTCACAGCTGCAAAAGGCCGGAGACGCCAACACCCGATTCCGTGGGTACTAAACATAGGTACAGTCCCTAAAGTAGACGTACCTTAACAAGACACACCAGAGAGTATTAGATGGCGAAGTCCCTCAGGAAGGTACAGTAGGTACTGGAGGTACCTTATGCCGGCCTTATCGTGTTTCAAGTCACTCGTGCCGTACTTTCTTGCCCAGGTAGGAAGGTACAGACAGCTAAGGCGGCTGGGAGGACCTGAAGGGCGCCTCGCATGTCGACGAGTGAGGGGCAGAGCCCCGCCATAAGGTGCAAATTACGTACTTCGCACCACCACCTTCAAGGATCCATGGAAGTAAAGTCCTCGTGTTTTATGGCCTCGAGGACCGGATTCAAACAGACAACGTGAGACGAAGCTCAGATTTTGTCTAATGAGCTCAAGCTCAGAATTAAACGCTCCGACTTGCCCTGCATCAGACCGCCCGGGGTGGGGGGGGACCAAGGCAAGGTAGTCGAGCGAGTGACATGGGCAGTTCGATGTTCATCGTCGAAAGGTCGGTGAAAGCTAGGTATCTCAGCCTCTTAGGTACCCTACCTGCCTAGGCGGGTAGGTGGGTGGTGTACGGAACACAGCGAAGGGAGGGAGGGATCAATGGCGGGAAGTCGAGGGTGGGCTGAGACAATTTATTGCCAACTCGGGATGTGATCCCCGGCGCAAATCACCCCAACATGCGCGTTCCTGCATGAGAACTGACGGCGTCAGCCATGAGCCGTGAGCAGAGAGACGGCGTGGCTCGGCTGCCATCGGTCAATCGGAGCTTGGCCTTTCGGCTCCATCCATCCAAGGGGGGGTGGCAGCCATACATAGTACAGTTAAAGGTGCAAAACCTGGACCCCTTCTTTATTATTTAGCTCACATTGCAGCCCCATCTGTATGACCTCTTCTCAGCCTAATACTGCGAGCGTACATAAATATTTGGTGAGCATACCGCAGGCCCCTCTAAGTTTGTGCTCGTATCGCCGTCTCGTCTTAACGCCAGTAGTTAGCCAGCTTACGGAGACCCTTGAAGTCGAGCACTTGTGGTTGCGTCTACGGTCCGAGTCAAACCCGTGACAGTCCAAGATGAGCACACAGCGGGAGACCGTCCGCCATGCACGGCGCGAAGGTATATTGGCTCTGCCACATATCGCCTGCTCCCTCGGGATTCGCTGACTACAACCGCAGACGTTGGCACCATCTTGCATCTGATCCGCGAGCTGGCCGACTACGAGCATGAGCTCTCATCTGTCGAGACCACTGAGGAGAAGCTGCGCGCCACCATCGCCTTCGCGCCTTCCCCTTCTGAGGGTGTGCCACCATCAGAGGAGAGCGGCCTGCCCGCCACGGAGCCCATCTCGCCAACCCGGCCGGCACGCTGCCTGCTCCTGTTCGCGCCTGACGGTGCTCCCGCTGGCATGGCGCTGTACTACTACAATTACAGCACCTGGCGGGCGCGGCCCGGCATCCACCTGGAGGATCTCTTCGTGTCCAAGGAGCAGCGCGGCCGCGGGTACGGCAAGCGGCTGCTGGTCGAGCTGGCCAAGCAGGTACTGGCCATGGACGGCGGCAGGCTCGAGTGGTCGGTGCTCAAGTGGAACGAGCCTAGCATCAAATTTTATCATAGCATCGGGGCGCAGGCCATGAGCGACTGGGTGGGCATGAGGGTCGATGGCGAAGGCCTGACCAAGCTGAGCAAGCTACTGGACTGAGTGGAAGGCGGTCATCGCTATCCGTGGTGTAGATAGTTCACTCGACTCGCTGTTGGCGGGAAACCCTCCCCTTCGAGTCCACGCCCTCGAAGAATTCGCCATATCCGTTCGTAGCATAAGGCAACTCGGCCTTGAGCTTGCCCCAGGTGATTTGGAACTTGCCGTCAGCGCCGGGTCTTTTCTCCATGATGGGTGTCATCTGCCAGATGTTCGCGTACATCCGGCGCCAGAATCGGGGAGAAAACGTGTGGATGCCGACGGGCGGCCCGGCAGCATAAGGGGAGCTGGAGGCTTGCTCCTCGCCGGTCAACAGCTTGAACTTCCGGGAGCTTTTTCGCTCTAGGGACCGGACTGGCTCGTTGACGTAGATGCCCCAGTCCCATACCGCAGCCTCTGCGTCCTGCCCCGGCCTTGTATCACTCTTGTGGGTTACAGACCTTGCGGCGGGCCGACGCGAAGGCATTTCCCATGATGCCTTCGCCGAAGTCTCGCCTCGTGCCAAAGCACCTAGTAGATTCCACTCCCCCTTCTCGACCGGCGGCAGTACCCTGTGGATCATAGCCTTCCACCACTTCTTCTCCTTGGTGCGATGCACCTTGAGCGGCAGAGGCCGGCCCCAGATGTTGCTCTTGGGGATATCAGCGTCAGCGTCCATCCTCCCGGACTTGATATTTGGCCGCGGGGAGTTTGTTATGCTGGCAACCGACTGCGACTTGGCTAGCGCCAGCACCTTGCTCGTATCCCATTTGTCCAGGAAGTCCGGCTTGCCGCCCTTCCGGCCCTTCAGAGGGACGCCCGACTCCGCTGCCTCGTCGGAAGAATCGCTTGCCTCCACAGCCTTGTCCTTCATCCGCGCGACCATTTCGGCTAGCTCGGCGGAGTCGGCAGGCGGTGCGGGAGCTACGAGGCGGTTCACGAGCTCGCGGCGACGCGGACCGGTGCGGCCAAAACACTTCAGCAGCAGACGGCGCATGCGGGCCATATCACCCGCATTAGCGGCGCGGAGGAAGCGCAGGTCATGGCGGGCCTTGCCGAGCCGGAGACGGGCGGCAGCCGGGTCGGACTCGCGGCGATGGCGCCGGAAGCGAGTGCGGATGCGGTCCTTGACGTAGGCCGTGCAGACTGGAGGGAGGTAGGAAGCTTCGCGGAGGAGGTGCCGGTAGACGTGTAGCGGTGCTTGAGGCCCAGGGAAGGATAGGGGCATGCTGGCTGACAAGGGCCAAACGTAGCTACAACGATCAGTCTGCCAGCATTTGACAATAGAATCGATGATATAATAGACGAGGAGATAACGAAGCCGTCTCTAGCTCCCTCTAATTGGCGATGATGTCAGACGCCGAGGCCCTCGCTTTGGGAGCTGTTCAAGCTTGGAAGAGCTCAAAGATCGAGCGAGATTGCGGCTCACGTGCCGCTGCTTAACAAAAAGTACCTAACCCATCATTAAGTTATGAAACACTTTACGCGAAAACGCGTCCATGACGCGACAATGGACGTTGTACCTCCGGTACTGCCCCACCAGGAGAGTCTTGCCCTGGATCCATCAGGTATACGATGTGGCAGTACGGAGTACCTTTTCAATGTTGTCGACAAGATATTGTGCTTGGATTCCAGTCACTCTGGACACCTATACAAGACGATTGTACCCTGGAGAGGAGGCACGGAAGCGTCACATCAAGTAGATCGATGCGCATCACGCAAGTCCGAGGCAAGACATGCGTACCTACAGGTACTTGCAGGGCGCTTGCAGGGTAAAGTAGCGACGATGGTTGGACGAAAAAGACATCGGGGCACCGGCGCCGCCCTCGCTAAGCGGCGTACCTTGGCGCACCGAACGGAGCCGGAAGTGACAAGTGCGTGCGAATGGAAGGGAGGAACCCCTCATTTCGCGTCGCTACGCCCTCTCGACACACGAAAATCACGAAAACGACACGTCCAGCTTTCCGTCTCCCTCTCACATCTTTTCCAGGTTTTAATTGACCGCAGCCACGGACCACCTGACTTCGTGTATTCCGTGCAGATTACGGGCTTCGCATGTACACGATACCTCCTCCAGCCGTGGCCCTATCCCGTATCTCTCTCTCATCTCTCCTTGTGCGCGACAGGCCGAGCCTCTCTCTCTTTTGTCCCTGGGTACTCTATTGTTTCCGGAGCGCCTAAGCGAAACCTACATTACTGGACTCCGTACTGTCTGTCGACGAGAGCATCGCAATACACGGGCACCGACCTCCGCACACCAGGGTACCTACCTACAGTTGCCGCATCCTCCAATCTCTCCGTTGTCTCTTTTTGGTTGATCCTTCCAGTACCTTTTCCGAGTATTGCGACTGCTGTCTCTGCGCTCGAGGTACCAGATACTCGATTTCTTTCATCTCGAGATCCTGCTGTCGGGTACACCTCAGAGCTGTACGGTCAGGTAATCAATCATCCATCCGTACGTACACGCCAAATCGCACCGCCGGTCAATTGCGCGCTTGCAGGGGCTGACCCGACCCGAGAAAAGGGCAACTGCCAATCTCAACTCCACAAATCCGCCTCTGCTCTCCCATTAGCAAGCGACCACCAAAAGGCGCTGCGGAAAAGAGTTGCGAATATCCTCATCGGCGCGCCTTCGTTCGCATTCCCGGCCCTCTGATCTCTGGTTCGCATCGGTTCAGATGGTTCGCTGAATGGCCTCGACAACCATCACGGCGTCTTCCTCTTCCTCCCTCCCTCCTCCGCCTCTACAAGCTCCGCATCCTCACCACCAGCATCGCGCCTCCTTCTCCGCCGCCGCCGCCGCCGCTCCTCTCCCTCAACAGCATCCCTCTGCGGCTGCATCCTCTACCGCGTCATTCGATCATCCTAACAGCTTCGCTGCCGCCATGCAGCCCCAGATGCAGTCCATGGCGCCGCATTCCCAACCATCCTCGCAGCAGTCGTTCACCATGAGCCAACCCTTGAGTCAGCCATCTTCGCAACAGGCCAGCATGTCTGCTGCAGCCTATCGCCAATTCGCCGATGCCAGCGCGCGGATGGCCAACGATAACCCGCCGCAGATCTACTCCGTATGCCCCCTTCAGCGGCCGCACCGGCGTTCTGCGGGGCCATGTGCACTGACAAGACAACGATTTAGGCTGTATATTCCGGTGTCGATGTCTACGAGATGGAAGTCAACAACGTTGCCGTCATGCGACGCCGCAATGACAGCTGGCTGAATGCGACGCAAATCCTCAAGGTGGCCGGCGTCGACAAGGGCAAGAGAACCAAGATCCTGGAAAAGGAGATCCAGACTGGCGAGCACGAGAAGGTCCAAGGCGGCTACGGCAAGTACCAGGGCACTTGGATAAAATTCGAGCGTGGTGTAGAGGTGTGCCGCCAATATGGCGTCGAGGATCTGCTTCGGCCGCTCTTGACCTACGACATGGGCCAGGACGGCGGCATCGCCGGCCAAGGAAATGTCAACACGCCAACGAAGGAGCAGGCGATGGCTGCCCAGCGAAAACGCATGTATAACAGCAGCAATGGCGACAATCGCACAAATGGCCTTGCCGGCACCTTCTTCAAGAATATCTCCGCTACGGCGTCCCAAGCTGTCGCTGCTATCAGCAAGGCACGCTTCGACTCGCCTGGCCCGAGAGGTCGAGGCGGACCCTCACGAGCTCCCAGCTTTCAGCGTCAGGCTTCGATGCAGAGCATGGACGACTTTCCTGGCAATTCTCAGCAAAGCTACATGTCCGATGGTTATAGCCAGAATGTCGATTCTGCCTACTCTACACAGAACAATACGCAGCAGCAGCAGCCGCCGCCGCATATGAATGGAGACGCAGCGGAGCCGCCCAGGAAACGGCAGAGGGTCACGATGACACCCGCCGACAGCTTCGGCTACAACCACAGCATGGAGATGTACGCGAATGCTTTCCCCGGCTCCCCGACCGAACCAAACGAGTCATTTATCTACTCTCAAGCCGGAATCAGCAACGTTCACCAGGAACCCTTGACCGATGGTCTTAGTCCGCTCCCGCCTCTGCCTTTCGAGGTATCGGCCGATGCGGAAAAGAAGCGGAGCTTCCTCATGAGCTTGTTTATGGACTCGAACGCCAATGACCCAAACATGCACGACGTCTTGCGTAGCATGACGCCTATGGAGCTTGACATGCCCATCGACGCGCAGTCTCACACGGCCCTGCATTGGGCTGCCACGCTGTCACGGATGGCTCTTCTCCGCGCGTTGATTGCTGCTGGAGCGAATCCCTACAGAGTCAACGCCTCTGGCGAGACAGCGCTGATGAGAGCATGTGTGGTGACTAATTCTCACGATCTGAACTCATTCCCTGAGCTGCTGGATGTGCTTGGCGGAACGATCGAGGTTCGCGATAGCAAGGGCAGGACAGTATTGCATCATATTGCTGTTACCAGCGCCGTCAAGGGCCGGAACACTGCAAGCAGATACTACCTCGAGTCATTATTGGAGTGGGTAGTTCGCCAGGGTAGTGCACCAAGCAGCCAAGAAGCAGGCGCCAATGGTAACAGCGCCGGCTTAGGGGCCGGCAGTCAGGCCAAGCTGGGGCTGGGCCGCTTCATGAGCGAGGTTGTCAATGCCCAGGACAAGGCGGGTGACACAGCCCTCAACATCGCCGCGAGGATAGGAAACCGGAGCATCATCTCGCAGCTGCTCGAGGTCGGCGCCGACCCTACTATCGCAAATCGCGCTGGCCTGCGGCCCCTCGACTTTGGAATCGGCGTTGAAGCTGCCGAGGACGGACCTAATGGCGACATGAGCGGCGTAGAAAAGACTGCGCCCGTGAATAGCCAGAGGAGCCGTGAGAGTAGCGACGATATCGTAACCTGTAAGGGCATCTTCATTCTCCCTTCCCACCGTAAAGCGTGAGACTAATCGCCATGTTACAGCAATAAGTCATTTACTCGCCGAGAATTCCACGGCATTCCAGGCAGAACTCAAGGCCAAGCAAGCATCTATCGACTCTCTGCACGCGTCTCTCCGCACCACATCCGCGCAGCTAGGCGACAGCCGCCGGGCGCTGGAAGCTGCCCAGGAGAAGGCCAAGGCGCAGCGGCTGATGCGGCAGAAGGCCGAGAACCTCTGGCACGCGCGCGAGGACGAGCAGTATCGCCTCCTCCAGAAGGAGCAGCGGCATGGGCGCATGGACAGCTCGGCTACGGCGGCTTGGGAGGCAGAAATCGATTCGGTGGTCAATGCAGTCACAGCGGCTACGAGCTCTGGGCAACCGGTGCCGAACGTCAACCTGCCGAATAGCAATCTGCTGAAGGCGCGGATCAACTCCATGCGCTCCAAGTCAGAGGAGATGCGGCAAGCGGTCGCGGGGCTCAAGGGCAGGAGCAAAGAAGTCGAGCTGAAATACCGCCGGCTCGTAGCGCTTGCGGCGCGGTGTAGTGACTCTGAAGTGGATGGGTTGCTAGACGGGCTCGTCAGGGCCGTGGAGAGCGAGAAAGGTGAGCTGGAGATTGGGCGGGTGAGGCGGTTTCTAGGAGGCGTGGAAGGCGCTTGATCAACCCCTTTGTTCCTGCGAGGTTCCGCCGCGCCATTGCGCCTGCCACCGTGGAGTCCTTGGGCGTTCAGGCGATATGTTTCCGGACTGAGAGCCTCCGACAGTGGGGCTCTCTACACCTGAGCCGGCCTTGTTGATGCTGGGGCTGGCGGGGTATCCGGCTCCAAAGCTGTGCATGATTATTGTTGATACCAGTTGGATGTGTAATGCATACGTACATGGGGCGGCAAGTTGTCGCAGCAGATGTACGAGTAGGATATGCATGCATGGCTTCGAGATTACTGCACTGCTGCCTTATAGTCGGAGCATACTTTGAAAGAATTCATTTTGACTCACTCGCCATGTTGTCCCTCTCTCATCAGGGGTACCGAGCCGTACGATGGCTGCGGATCCTTGTATATCGTGTCAGTTGACAGCGTAAGATTCCACACCCTGACCAGTGAAACAACCATTTTCCAGTCTCAACTCCGTATTGGTATCGTGTTTCCGTATCCGTGTAACCCAATCACACTCCTTGCGGCAAGACCAAAATCCATTATGCACCGACGGAAAAGCCAAAAGACCCGTCGAACACGTCGAGTTTCTCCAGGCTCGGGTCGCCTCGCATGGACTTGAGCACGTCGAGCGGAGGCACGTCTCCCTTGCTGTAGAAGCGCAGCAGGTTGTCCATGTCCTCGTCGGTGAGGCTGCACATTGCCTCCCAGGAGTAAGAGTCGCTGACACGCGTCATCCTGTATGCCGCCGTCAGTAAGGCAGACAGAGGCTTGCAGATTCTTGCTGATATGTCACTCGCGACTCACCATCCCATCCTCTTTCGCGAGTCCTCCGTCTTCGGGGCCACCTCCCTCAGCTTCGTCCTCAGTAGGCCGATCCGCTCGATGGCGTTGCCCACGCCCTTCGGCAATCTGTCGGCGATGTACTTGCGTATGGAGGCGGCAAGGCGGGGCCCCTTGCCGTTGGTGCTGACCATGACCTGTAGGGGCCCGTCGCGGTGCACGCTGCCGAAGTAGAAGTCGCATTCGGCGGGGACGTCGGCGATGTTGGCGGGGATGCGGCGCTCGCGGCACAGCTTCCATATGGCGGTGGAGGCGGCAGGGTCGTCGACGGCAACGAGCACCATGTCGGCGCCATCCAGGTCGGAGGGCTCGAATAGCCGGTCGGTGTGGGAGACCTGCCCCTGCGCGACGCGGAACGCGACCTCCGGGTTGAGGCCGGCGGCGGGGGAGACGACGGTGACGAGGGCGTCGGCGTTGAGGCAGTTGAGGATGCGGCCCGCAGCGACCTGCGGAGATGGGAAAGCATGTCAGCTTCAATCATAACAGGGGGTAGGTCTGCTTGTTGAGGGCTAAGGTAGCTGTAGGTTAGAGAGGGGCAGACTGCGCTGGGAGAAGGATTACCTCGCCGCCGCCGACTACGACGACCTTTTTGCCCTTGATCTGCCAGGCGATGATCAGGCTGCCCCCGCCCTGAACCTGGGGGAACTTGCTCGTCTCGCTCATCGTCGGGGATCTGGAGAGGTCAAGGCTGTAGCGGAGACAAGCTCACGCGGGTGTATGAGGGATGAATCGGTGAAGCTCTTGAGCTCTTGGAGCTAATGATACAGGAATCGGTTCTTCAGGGACCGATAACGATAAGCTCGCCTGTGGTTCGTCATCGCAGGAGCGTGTGCGTGATATGAGGGTACATCTATTCTTCGCATTATCTTGCCGTTCTTAGGTACTCATCTAACATCGACTTGGATGTCACGACCATCGTCGTGCAACCGAAGCCCATTGATCAATCAGCCAGCCTCGCCCCGCCACCAAAATCGCCGATCAAACCGCAACGCCTCACTGCAAACCGGGGAATCGAATCCTGCCAGCCTGTTGCCTGTCAACCTGTGCACCAGCGCACCTGGAGCAAATGTACACGAGCTGCCGTCCTTGCCGCCGATGAGAGAGGAAGCTCCTCCACCCGCCGAGAGTCTCCTCTCTCTTGCTGCTGCTTCCTCCGCGCCGGCCTCGACGACACACAGGTAGCAGCACCGGCAGCAGCAGTTATCACCGCCCACCTCCCACCGCTCACCACCTCTGCAATGTCAGGCCGGAAGCTCGGAGGCGGCCGAGTCCTCGGCAGCGGCAAAGGCCTCGCCCCGCCGTCGCCGGCCCAGCATCCTCCCCGGGCCACGAGCCCGTTTGCGCCCTCCGACGCCAGCACCGCCTCCTTCACCCCTTCGCAGAACTCGCTCTCTCCGCCCTCGTCCGGTCCTCTTCCCGGCTTCGACCGGCCGCAGGATCTCACGTCCAACATCAGCCTTGGCCGTCCTTCTAATGGGGACTCCTCTGGCACCCGGCTGGTGTGCCCCATTTGCGAGGAGGAGATGGTGAGCTTGTCGTCCTATCCCGCAGTCGAACTGCTATCCCGGCGCATGTACGATCGGACCAGAGACAATGCTAACCTATTGCTTCCAAAAGCTTACGCTGCTTCAACTCAACCGTCACCTCGACGACGCCCACCAAGAACTGCCCGAGATCCAGCAGGACGAGGTCAAAACGTGGTTCGACAAGCAGGTGCGCAAGGCGAAGCGCTTCCAGCCGCTGTCGCTCATCAACCAGAAGCTGCGAGGCCTCGACGTCTTCGAGTCCAACGAGTCCCTACCGCTTCCCGCTCCTGTCGGGGCCGGGCCTGTAAGGCCCGCGGAGGTGGCTACCATCATAGATCCGGAGGAGCTGGTCACGAGAAAACATTGGCAGAGGGCTACCGGGAACGACATATGTACAGATCCGACGTGCGACAGGCGGTTGGGGCCCCTCAACGGGAGCATCAACTGCCGGAAATGCGGCCGATTGTTCTGCGAGGAGCACACCATGTACCAGATGAAGCTGTCTAGAGCGGCTGCTCACGACCCGGTTAGAGGAGTCTGGTGTAGGGTGTGCGAGACGTGCTACAAGTCGAGAGATGGCTACAATGACCACAATGGGGTGCTCATCGACCACACCAACGAATTCATGGCGATACGGAGGAAGAGGGTCGATAGGCACAATCTGGAGGTGCAGCGGCTGGAGAAACGGTTGACAAAGCTGACAAGGTTGCTCACCAACCCTCCGGAGGAGTTGACGACAGCCAACGGGGCGAGCTTGTTATCACCAGTCACGTCGCTACCAGGGCAAAAGAATGCGCGGAAGCTGATAGAGCAGTCTGTTGTCACGTGGGAGGACGATGCGACGGTGTCCAAGTGCCCCTTCTGTCAACAGGAGTTCGGTTCGTGGACTTTCAGGAGACACCATTGCCGGATATGCGGGAGGGTCGTGTGTGCCGATCCCCAGACTGGCTGCTCAAGCGAAGTTGGCTTGAGTGTTGCCAACCGTAAGTCCATTTCTCACACCGATGCAAGTTTCGTAGCCGGGCTCTGACCTCTTTGTTAGCTTTAACCCCTGTTCACGGTGAGAAACCGTCCTCGCCGGCCGCGGGCCAGATAAGCATCGATATCCGCATGTGTCGCGACTGCAAGTTTACGATCTTCTCCAAGCGCGACTTCGCCGAGTCGGTGGCATATAAGCCGCCCGACCAGCGGGCCTACGAAACCATGAAGCAGTTCGAGCGTGGAATCCGGCAGCTGATGCCCTCCTTTCAGCGGACGCTGCTCACACTCCAGCCACCGGAGGGCGACGGATACACCGCGGAGCGCCCGCCGCCGACACACGCACAGATCCAGGAGGCCAGCAAGGTCCGCAAACGCTTGACCGACAGCTTCACCAAGTACGACATGGCGGCGCGGCGCATCCGCGACATGAAGACGACGAGTCCCACGCAGCTCCGACTGCAGAAGGCCGTCTACGCCGCCGCCAGCGCCTTCCTGCACACGCACATGCTTCCCCTGAAGAGCCTACCGCGCATGCTCAGGAGCCATGCCGCCCACGGCGGCGGGAGCCCCCTGGCGGGGAACCATCGTCGGCTTCTCTCCGGTCTCGATCGAAGCAGCAGCACGGGCAGCGGGTCGTCCCACCTGTCGTCGCCGCTACGCAATGGCGAATTAGCCGACGCAGAGACAGCGTCGCTCGGGGGGGCGAGCGAGGCGAGTAGCGCCGCGGCATCCGCGCTCGAGGTAGAAGAGAAGGAGCTGCGGGAAAGGCTGGTGGTGCTGGAGGAGCAACGGTTCCTAGTGCGGGAGATGGTGGCTAACGCGAGGGGGGCGAGGCGGTTCGAGGAAGTCGGCGCTCTGACCAAGAACGTGGAGGAGCTGGACAAAGAGATCGAGAAGCTGAGCAAAGCGGTGCACGGCGTCGAGGAGAGGTGGGAGGGGCTCTACAGCTCTGGGGAACTGGCAACGTAGAATCATTTGGAGCTTAGCGCCAAAAGAGCGAGAGGATTTTGGTTTCTATCAACGGATCATCGACACGATAGGCATTGCGTGGCGTTGGAGGAGTTGCCTCTGACTACGGGGGAACAGGTTCGATATGACTAGGCAGTTTTTTTCTTATTTTGGTTAATGTCCATATGCTCAAAATGTCACGCACTTCTTTGTGCCGGCGGGACGAATCTTGATGATTCTGGACTCATGATCTTCATTGTTCAGATCTCTAACCAGCATGAACTATTCAGTAGGTTCCATCGCACACGCCAGCCCTCCGGATACGGGTATCATAGCCATAGCTCCTAAACCAAAAGGTACCAACCATCACAGTCTCAGTACTCGTACACACATTCTGAACGGTGCCCGTTGTGTAACACGCGCAGCCAAACCTTCTCAGGCCCTCGCAACTCTCCTCCCCCGTGCCCTCGCCGCCAGGCCCTCAAACAGCCCCCAGGCTGCTCGCCGGTGGGCAGTCGGCATCCCTCCATCTATCTCGCTAATATCTTTGCTGCCAGCGGGAGAACCGCCGAATATCTTGATCCTGCCCTCCGAAGCGACGAAGCCGCCGCAGGCGATCCTCAACACCCGCACCGTTGGGTGGAACATGTCTAGAGCGAGGTGGTGGTCGAGATAGTGCGCCAGCGCATCCGTGAACGGCTGGTCGACGACCTCTCCTTCCGCTTGTCTGTCGTCCTCTGCATTGCCAGTTCGGGTCCGCCGCCACGTCCAGCCCTCCTCATCCTTCCCGCCGGCAAGCCGCCTGCGCTTCCGCGTCTCTTGGTTTTCGCTGAGGGGCGAGCCCGCTTTATCGAGTCTCCGTTTTCTGCTTGATTTGCTGATCCGTTCTTGCTTCTCGAGCGTGCGCCCGGCTTTCACAAACCGCCGGAGGTCTTGTGCTGGGATTATCACATCGATGGCCTTGATACCCAATCGCGTGCCCTCTTTCCCGTTCCTATCCTCTGCCACTTCTCCTTCAACCTGGTTCTGGTGAGCCCTTGAGCCCCCGCTCTCCAGGATGGACGAAGCAAGAAAGCCGAGGGTGAGGACTACGTCCTTGGCGAATGGCCCGCGGGTCGGTGGTCCCGTGTCGGCCATCCAGCACTCCCAGAACCGCACGAGAGTCCTCGTGCCGAGGACTAGCGAGCTGATACGGCAGTCAAAGGCGCTGCAGAGGAAACCCATGACGACGGGCTTCAGTGGCGCGGGCATGCGAAGCAAGAGGAGGGGTAGGAGAAGGAAGCTGTCCTTCTCACCGTCGGGTGTTGGAATCCTGCCGCTGGTGTTGAAAATAGTCGGCGCAATCTTATCTGCAGGTTCTCTGCCTAAAGCCGTTGGTGCCGACGCCGCTCCCCGGACACTCGCATCATCGGGGCTCTCTGCGACTAAGGGGAGAAGCAGCCCCGTGAAGAGAGCGTGCTCGTACCGCAGCGAGATGTGTATCCCTTTCCTTCCCTCTGCTCTCCCACCCGGACCGTCTTCCGTCAGGCCCTGCGGCGCATCGCTGCTCAGGTCTCGGCTGGCGGGCCGACCGTGCTGCGCGTCCCCTCCTAGCCGCTGGCCCAACACCTCGTCCAGGCGCACAAGGCGCATCGTGACCAGCTCCAGGGCACCGGCACGGCCCATCGCGCCGTCGCCGTCGGCGCCCTCAAGGCCCACCTCCACGCCGCGGACCACATCGCCGACAAGCGTGTCGCGCAGCCGCTGCGATAGCGTCTGTAGTCGCTGGTCTGTGAGGGCCTCGGGGCCGATGTAGAGAGGGGAGACGCGGTGGGTAGAGAAGCTGGTGCTGAAGAACGGAGGCGGTGCAGCAGCAGAGGAGATGGAGGAGGCCGGCGAGGGATCTTCAGCGGATGGCGCGGCGTCTGCGGTGGCTGCTTCTACTTCGACCTGTTGGGGCAAAGAGTCGGCGCGGCGCCCGCGAGTTCGCGAGTTGGGTGAGTGATGTCGCCGGCGGGGAGGCATGGTCTGGTACAGCTGAGAAGGTGGCAGGCCCTGTCGATGAGGTTGGGAAAGCTCAGTCTAGAAGAATATGTGCGCTCTGTGTCTGGTGCGCCGCTGCGCCGCTTAGAGTGAGCCTGTTAGTACAGACGCGTCGGCGCTAGCGGCAGCTTTGCGTTGTTGTGCCGTCAAGGCGTACCGGCGAGAACCGTTCCTTGTGCTACACGCCAAACGTAAAGGAGAAGCAGTCAGTTCTCTGTGTGGATGACCTACATGCGATTGATGTTGGGATGTCGCGACGCAAGACGTGAAAGTAAAAGGTCGCGTTGGAGTAGCTGACGCTAGCCGTTCCTGGTGTGAATAAGGTCAAAAGCGGTGCAAGTATCGATTTGACCGCGTCTATATGATCTTGAAAGTCGCTTCTCCCCATTCCCTACCAACCGCGGCAGCCTCAGTAGCAACAGACAATCTGATATCCGCAAGTCCAATGCGCTCGTATAAGCGTCCCTCATGTCTCACGCTCCGGAGCACAAGGAAGTGCTGCTTCAAGACATCTTGCCCGAGCCTCAAGCAGAACACCGGCGAGTGTAACGGCACAAAGGTCCTTGGCTCGTCTGCGTCCCACAGCGCGTAGTCAGGGTAGAACCGGACTCTCTCCGTAGATTTGTCCCCGTCCAAGCCGTCGATGACCAGCTTGACTGCGCTGGTCCCGTCACGCAGTTCCTGCAAGGGGATGCCCGCCCAATCAAGGGTAGCGGGGATCTGCGATCCACGCAGGACGACAAAGCCGGACAGCACCTCTCCAGTCGCATCGTGCCCTGCGGCGGTACACGCAGCGTCAAGGACGTCGATGGTGCCGTGGAAGGCAGTACCGCTCAGGTAAATGTAGTTAACGGCTCCGGGGTAGGAGGCCCATGACCAAGACGGTGCGATGTACTCGTCGAGCTTGGTGGCATGGGCACTGCCGGGGAGGAGGCGCCAGTGCAGGTCGGCCACCAGACTCGACTTCCACAGCCCGGCGAGATAGACGTCAGGTCGCAGCCGCAATGTCTGCTTGGCCAGCCCAGACAAGGCGGGAAGCCGGTCTTTCGGGTATGTCAGCTGCAGCCCCGAGTACTCCTCAACCCGCATGCGCCACTGGTCGAGACGCCCGGCCGGTTTCTCGACTGCGCTTCCGTGCAGTTTTGGAGTCGTGCCGGACCGGTTTACCCTGTCGCTTATGGCACAGTCAGACTCGCACTCGAACCCCTCGCGGCATTCCCAGATAACCTCCTGCCGACCATAATGTACCAGCCTCGGAGCGAGGAGGCATTCTTGATATGTCCAAGCCCGTGTAAGCAACGGGAAGTGAGCAGTAACCCCGTCTGTCCCAAATCGAGCCCAGTCTATTGGGTGAGAAAGGCGCCGGCGACAATATACAGTCCTCAGACTTCCGTCCTCGCCATTTGTCTGCAGTGCATGGTCGATTCCAAAGCAACCGCCAAACAACCCCCCATCATCATTCCGTGAACTTGTTGCGCCAATGACTAGAAGCGCGTTTTCGAATATATCTGCCATGCGGCCAGATTCTCTCTGCCAGTCTTCAGAGTCGTCCTGGACAATGCACTGTGCAATCGGCTTAGTAGCCGCTTATAGATCACAGGTGTTGTCCGCGTTAACCTACCATAGAGTCGATCCATAACCACCGTATCCCTAGTTGCCTGGTAAGGGTCACAGCATCCCGAAACATCTTTGGAAGGCGCGAGAAAGCAATGCGATCTTTGTTCTGCTGCAGGTTTCCTCTGACCGTCGCCGCGGCTGGCCGTGATCCTCCCCAGCAGTGGCTTAAGCATGCGTACTTTGCTCTCACATCCCGCGGCTCCCACACTCTGACATCACTCCCGAACCCATCAACAGCGAGATCCAGTACACGCGTCGGAAGATTCTTTGCATTGCCCGGGCCGCAGAGGACGTGCGATGTGGTACATTTCCGCATCCACCCCAGTATCGTGTCAGTGGTATCTCTAGAACCCGTGTACTTTGGGCTGAGTTTGGCATGGCCAATGCCAGGGAATGGTAGATGCCCTGTAACCATGTCAACTAATATGCGACTATATGCCCATGAAAGCTTCCCCACCTGAAGCCGAGAAGAACTCTAGATAGCTAATTCCCTTTGTAGGATGAGATACCCCGAGGGTCAGTGGCGACGCCTCACTGCTCCCTATGATTGTAATCTGGCATCGAAGATCCGGGAGGACTAGACACGCTTGTATTCCGTCTTTAAAAAGAGTGCAGACACGACAGCCTCTCCGCCATGCTTGTCCTGGTCACTCTCGAAAGGAGGTCCGGTTCTGTGGGAGAAGGACGGTCCGGCAGGCTGAGCAAACTCCCTCTGAAAGCAGAGGACCAGCCGATACTTCGGCGTGCAAGCCGGCATCGGCCATCATCTCGGGAGGGGAATATCGGAATCAAGAGTGCTGGTGCGGCAGCTTGTTCGAGACTGTGTCGTGGGCCTCGTTGAAAATCGCGTTAGGGGCCTTCCCGCCCCTCCTTAATGGTATACGGCACCTTTGACGACATCGTGCACCGCCCCCAGGAGGCACCTGCGTCTCGAGGCTTTTGAGTGGCTTAGCTAGCCAATTGTGCTCTAGGGGAAGCCTGCCTGACCACGGTATCCGGAAGTGGCGTAACAGAAGAGGCCGCTTTCTGGCCAAGGATGGCAATTGAGGAGATAATGAAGAACAGTTCTGTCCCGTATATTGTCTCACATTTCCGGTTTCCTAAGCATACCGACCTAAAACGTAGTTCCCCAAATCTCCATTACTCAATTTTACATACGGGAGTTTCTAAAGCCGATGGGTTAATATGATGCTGCTCTGAAGACCTAAGCTACCTTCTGGCAAAAGGCGCTGGTTCTGCTCAGCAGGTGAAGTCGAGTATCCCAAAAGGTAATTAAGAACCGAGTTGATCCAGTTGAAATCAGCCCAAAACTTGTAGAGATCCGCGCAGCATCAGGTTAATAAGTATCTTGTAGGCTTAATATCGGCGATGAGCGCCGAGATGGCAACGACCCTCACACTTAAACTCCGATTGTCGCGGCTATCTCCTAGCATCACGGTGCCGTGCCCGGCCGGCATCTTCATAATGGACCAACAGAAACCCACCGATATCCATCACGCAACCTGACTAAAACTAGCCCATCCCCGACGGGCCATTGAGTTACGGAGCCGGCGTCCCTGAGCGGGGTATTATACAACTGAATTTGAACCTCTTCCTTTACTTGGTCTCTCTCTCTCTCTCTTTCTGAGAGAACATCGCGATATTCGAACGTACCCTGGTCTCGACGTGGTAGCGAAAACCGCAGAAAGCAAACAAGATGATGCAACAAGCCTCAACGTCGGCGCTGAAGGTCGTTTTCGGAGCAATGACTCTGGGCAGAGAAGGTAGGCTTCCGGCCGTTCTCCTCCTTCCACGGCTCGTCTATTCCTTTCTTTCCTAGACGGCGCCGTGTCTCTAACAGGAAGCACAAGGCGCGGAGCAAGCACGCGTGCACGATCTCAAAGACTGTGCCGAGATCTTGGACGTCTTCCAGAGACACGGGCATAATGAAGTGGACACAGCGCGCACATACGGCGGGGGCAGCTCTGAGGAGTATCTTGGGCAACTGGACTGGCAGAAGCGCGGCATCGTCATGGACACCAAGCTCTCGCCGAATGCGGGGGCGGCTGGAGGAAAAGCGTACACGCACAAACCAGAGACTCTCAAGGCGGCGTTGAAAGAGAGCTTGGCGGCACTAAACACTGAGAAGGTCTGCCTATAATAGCCCCTATTGCTCTTTGATAATAGAGGCTCGATCCATCCAGATTGTTAATGACAGGACAGGTCGACATGTGGTATCTCCACGCCCCGGATCGCAACACCCCGTACGAAGACACCCTGCGGGAGGTCAACAACCTCTACAAAGAAGGCTATTTCAGACGCTTCGGCATCAGCAACTATGCTGCCTGGGAGGTGGCCCAGATTTGTGAGATCTGCATCCGGAACGGCTGGAAGCGGCCCGACGCCTACCAGGGCGTGTACAACGCCCTGCACCGCGCCGTCGAACCGGAATTGCTGCCCTGCCTACGCTACTACGGGATCGCCCTTTACGAGTTCAACCCGCTGGCGGGCGGCTTCCTGACTGACAGGTACGAGCGTGGCACGGCGGAGCACGAGGCAGGTAGCCGGTTCGACCCATCGAGAAACCAAGGCGTGAGCTACCGGAAGAGATACTGGAACGACGCGTACTTTGACGCTCTGGACGTTGTTAGGCCTGTGGCGAAGAGGCTCGGCATATCAACAGCAGAGGCGGCGTTGAGGTGGGTTACGCACCACAGCCAGATGAAGAAAGAGTTCGGCGACGCTGTTATCATTGGCGCAAGCAGCGCGGCGCAACTGGAGGAGAACCTAGTTAACCTGGAAAAGGGGCCACTACCAGAAGAGATGGTCAAGGCGTTTGATGACGGCTGGGCGATCATCAAGGGTATTTGCAAGCCCTACTTCCACTGAGGTAGAGGCGTGTCGTAATATGCCGGGACCGCGCTGGCCTCCTTCGAATAGACTGCCTCTGCTGTCGATGTATGCGGGCTATACGGGCTTAACGAGCTTCCAGAGCTAGCGAGAGTGGAAAGTTCACTCGCACTTCTGGAAGCAGCCGCCGTTGCTGAAGTGCGTGATTCACAAGAAAATTTGACCAAACTAGTGTGGCTCGAGAGATCTTTGTTGTCGAGATCAGTAAGCATGGGTTGGTGCCAACTTCGTACTCAACCATAAGCGAAAAGGACCTTATCTTCACCTTTGACCGGATCGCGGTCATTGAGTAGACTTCAAGTTCTGGTACAGTGTCGGCCGTCATAGAGATGAACTAAATGTAAGAACTATTACATGGCTTTGTCGAGATCCGTTCATGAAACACATGTTCCTTGGCGAGTACGAGCTGAGAGTTTGTGACATTGTTGCGTAGGAGCAGCTTTGTTTTCCTATGTTGCAAAAGCGAAGAGTCTAGACTCGTGCATTGACAATTACCATGTCTACAACCTATATGCCAGCAAGTTGGTCGCTCTTTTCTCATGGAAGTATCTGACCACAAATCACGCCGCGAGAGCGTAAGTTCGGCCAGTCAACTCCTCGCTTAGGTGCCATAGCCGTTCGGCTAGTCTGGGGTCACTTGCATAGTCCGAGCATTCTGCAATCTGGCAGTCGGACATGTACAGGCCATCTGACTCTGCTGGAAAAGTTAGCGGCGAGTATGTTCTCTGAGACACCATGACCTTACTGTCCAACGCAGGATCTAGGGCTGCTACTAAAGTGGTTGAGGCGCCGACGTCTGGGGTCTTCCAGTAGTCGGTCGTCTTCTTCATTTGAGCTGCTGTCTCGGGATCATGTTCTCTGCTAAGGTCGGTTAAGACTCCTGTTGTGTGTTGTGAGCTCAGCGAACTTCATTCAAATGAAGAGCAGCAACGACCCTACCTCCAGGGTGGATTGAAAATGAGGCAATGCCAGCTGATGACAAGTGGTCCTTTAAATAGCGGGTGAACAATATGTTGGCGGTTTTAGACTGAGAATAGGCAATGATGGGGTTGTAGCCCGGCTCAGTTTCCTTTGCGAATGCAGGTGGCAAGTTCGCAAAGGGCCTTTCTTCCTCGGGGAGCGGTTTGCCCTGAAAGTTGTAGTCCGCGAACCGAATGGGTGACAACCTGTGGCCCTGGCTCGAGAGATTGATGACCCGCGTCTCTCCAGGAGCCGATGTCTCTGCCGCCTTGAGGAGCAGGGGCAGAAGAAGATTCGTCAGCAGAAATGGCCCGATGTGGTTGACACCAAGTTGGTACTCTATCTTCTCGTCCGTCCACCTCCGATGGTGAGTGACGCAGCCGGCATTGTTGATCAGAAAGTCGATCTTGTTGACCTTTTGGCCAATCTCTTTGGCCGCCTTCTCGATGGCCCTTTGGGAGGAGAGGTCCAGGATGACAATGTCGACCTCGACGTCGGGATACAGCTTGTGGATGTTCTCCGCCGACTTCTTCAGCTTTTCTTCCGTTCTATTCACAAGGACCAGCTTTGCCGGGTTCTGCGAGGCGAAAGCAATGGCTGTGGCCTCGCCTAGGCCGATGGGCGCCACGCCGGTTACCACAACTAGGAGTGTCCGTGTAAGTGTCTATGAGCTATGTGTTTTGACCGGCTTTCACGCACCATTCTTCCCCTTGATCCTATCTGCAAATGCCTCGGCAACCGCCAGGCCAGAAGTGTACTGATTATACTCTGGGTGAGACGTCATCTTGAAATCTTCTGATCATAAAACCGCGAGAACCCGATAATAGGGCCACAAGAGGCACTACGAGGCGGCAAGCACCGTAAGTTGGGCCCGGGCTTTTAGAGACGAACATACCCGGAAGCAACCTTCGACACACACCTCTCTTTTCGGACATTGTTCGTTGCTCCTCTGCCGCGTCGGTTTTAAGCCTCGGCCTGGAAACCATAGGTCTCGCCGAGCAATCAGGACCCCGACGGCAACAAATGAGGATCCGTGGGCCACGGTCCTTGGACGACGCGACGTGCCAAGCGCCCTGCGACCCCCTTTAGCCGTGTGCAACCATGAGTGCCACTACCCCATCTCACGGCTGCCCATCCGCGTGCCATTAAGTGACCCCATGGTGTACCCCAACCGTGTCCTTTCAGTGGGTGGTTCGTATCTAGCACTCGGCGCTACCCCGCATACTCGGGAGCCAGATTTACTCCATAGTCTATGAGAGTCAAGGGCGGCCGCGCCACGGAAGTTGGGGGTCTGGGACTCTGCTGGGTTGCGGCAGTTTGAAGCACGTTCGGCAGCTCGGGGTGATGTTGCACGTCTCATGACGAGTGCTGGATAGGCGAGCCGGTGGCATTATTTTCCACCGAGGGCGTTATCTACCACATATCGTTGCGCGTAGAACCGCGTTCGCGCCTCTCCTGGTCCATTGTGCTGCGTAAGAACTTGTATTACGTTTCTTCTCTCCTGACTACGAGTGTGGAAGTCTAGGCGTAACTGGCACGATGACCACAGATAGCTCTGTGAAGAACACCGCCAACGGCACCAATGGTGTCAATGGCCATTCCAATGGCACGAACAAGACTGGTGTCAAAGTGATTGTCGTGGGTGCAGGTCAGTTCGCCCTTCCCGGACTCAAATTCACGACATCGCATCTTCAATGACAAGTAAACCTGCCAAGTCTATAATCCAAGCTGACGTGGGTCAACGAACAGGCTTCGGCGGCCTATCTGCAGCCATCGAATGCCACCGCCACGGGCATGACGTCGAAATATACGAATCCTTCAAGGAGCTCAAAGTCCTTGGTGATATCATCACCTTCGGGTCCAATGCCGGCCGAATCTTCTCGAGATGGAACAACGGCGAGGTCGCGAAGAAGATGCGCGCCATAAGCATCGATCTCAGGAAGCACGGGTTCAATATTCACAAGTTTGACACTGGCGAGATTGTTCTTAACCAGCCGACACCGGAGTATGATGCCACTGCGCCTTACTTCAATGGTCACCGGGGCGAGCTTCACGAGATTGTGTTTGAACATGCCAGAGATGAGCTGAAGATTCCGATTCATCTTGGTAGGCGGATCGAGAATTACTTCGAGGACGAGAACGAATCGGGCATCATCCTCGACAGCGGGGAAAAGGCGAGTCTTAGCCAATTGCTCTCAATGTTCCATCATGCTAATAGCACAGATAGATTGCGGGAGACGTCGTCATTGCGGCAGATGGAGTTCGCTCGAAGGCACGGAAGACGGTGCTGGGCTATGAAGACAAGCCTAAAAGCAGCGGGTACGCCGTCTGGCGTTCATGGTGAGTCTTATACCCACAACGCTATTGCATACATCTCGGTATATCAGCTGACAGGATACAAGGTTTTCAAACAAGGACATGCTCGCCGACCCTGAGACTGCAAAGTTCTGCAACAACGGTGACACCTTCAACGGTTGGATCGGCCCGGACATGCACTTCCTCTTCAGCACGATTAAGAATGGTTCCGACTGCTGCTGGGTGCTGACGCACCCGGATGAGCACGACATCGACGAGTCTTGGAGCTTCCCAGGGAAGCTGTCGGAAGTCAAGGAAGCCATCAAGGACTGGGACCCCATGTGCACGCGCATCGTCTCCAAGACCCCCGAGGAGAAGCTCGTTGACTGGAAACTGGTCTATCGGGACCCACTCCCAACCTGGGTGAGCCCCAAGGCCAGGATCCTGCTTCTCGGCGACTCCGCTCACCCCTTCCTCCCAACCTCGGCGCAGGGTGCTGCACAAGCCATTGAGGACGGCGCAACGATAGCCGTGTGCCTCGAGCGCGGCGGGAAGAGCGGTGTACCCGCTGCTGTGAAGGCGCATGAGAAGATACGATACGACCGCGTCAAGGCGGTGCAGAAGACGGGAGAAACGACGAGGGATAATTGGCACAAGACGGACTGGCAGAAGGTTAAGGAGAAACCCCAGAGCATTGAGTTCCCCCGTGAAGACTGGATATTGGAATTTGACGCAGAGAAGCATGCAGAGAAGGTTTTCGACGAGGTTCTTGCGCAGGCCTAGCTACCCATGTATACAGAAGACATTGTAATGGGACGACGAGTAGCACTTTTTCTTCACTTAGCAGAACACGCTTGTGACTGAGACTGCTGCGGCATCGTACAATCATCATCAACAATATGAATGGTGGCATTACCTCCCAACTGTACTTCTGGGTCTGCAGGACTACTTAGCATCTGCTAGGAGATAACCGAGCCTCCATATCCTCTAGGTAAACCCTCGATGGGATCAGCCCACCCCCTAGTCAACTCTCTCAATAGTCTCAACTCCAGTCTTCTCAGAAGAAGGGACCTTCTCCAGAACGGTGACCTGGCCAACGCACTTGTACTTGCGGAACTTGCGGGCAGACAGACGGGCCTCAAACTGCAGGGGATATGAGTTAGCTTCTTTCACCAAGGGTTCGGACAAGGTGCCAAAACGCGGATCAAGTGTGAAACTCACCAGCTCGTCGATCTCTTCAAGAGTCCTGTCCTTCGTCTCTGGGAGAAAGAAGTACACCCAGACCGCTGTGATGAGGCACGAAGGGAACCATATGTAGCCGTACTTGGGGCCCCAGTTCAGCGAGTCCGGGTTGATGAAGTACGGCGCGGTGAATGTCGTGAGCCACTATGCAGACGTATGTTAGCAATCTAATAGTTGCAGGACTGAGAAAACTGTAAATATTTGGCAGATGCTTACAGCTCCGAAGAAGGCGATGGCGGTCGACAATCCAAAGGTGTAAGAGCGCAGGCGCTGTGACGGGATTTCACCACCGGTCAGCCATGCATAGGAAGAGATCATGCCGTTGTAGCAGATGATGTAGACGACGGAGATGCCGACAATGGCCTTGCCAGTGGACTTGGTGCCTGGATGGATATTGTAGATGATGGCGGGGACCAGTTGGGCGATGCCACAAAAGAACAGGCCGACCATGAGGAAAATCCGCCGGCGGCCCCAACGGGTGATAACGATGCTGTTGCCGATGATGGCTACGACGCCAACAGCGGTGAGGATGCAGTTGTTCTCGAAGGCGTCGCCGACACCGGCCATCTCGAAGAAGTATGTTCCGTATGCGATCATGAACACTGATCTCTAGGTCAGCGGGCTGCTCATATAGGAAACAAGACGATTGGGAATCTGTCACGTACTCGCTCCAGATGCCGCCTGTGTCGTGATGGCGCAGATGGACAGGATCGTGCGCCGCCGGTCGATCGGGTTGCGGAACATGTCTAGAATACCCACGCCCGACTGTAACTGGAGCTCTGAGTCCAGCGCCTGCTTCATTTCGCTGAATTCCTGTGACGTGGACCAGCCCTCCGGCCTAAGCCAGTTGAGCGACCGCCTCGCCTGCTCCTCCCGTCCTCGCTCCAGGAGCCAGCGTGGAGACTCAGGGATGAAAAACAGGCCGATGGCGATGATACCAGGGACGATGTAGACGATCCCCAAGGGGACAATGTAGGAGCTGCGGCCATTATACTTGGATGTGAAGTTGTCGACGATCGAGCCGATGAGAGTACCTGCAGCATGTCAGTTGCCGTTATATTCTGCGACGGTGTCAACTCAAGAAGGATAAAGTAATTACTCACCGATCGATGTCCAACATTGGAAGACCGAGATGGCCAGTCCACGATATCTAGCAGGGGTGCATTCCTAGATGCATTATGTGGTGAGTACAAGTGCCAATGGTCCCGTCTCTGCATAGGTGGCCTACCTGAATATAGAGTTGAGCATGTGTCATCAGGAGGCCGTTTGCCAGACCGATTATGAGCCTTCCCGCGTAGAGGCCACCCAGGCTGGTTGTGGTCTGCATGACAGCAGTCGAGACGAAGATGCCCACACAGGCAGCCCATAGCGTGAGCTTGCGGCCAAACCACATAGCCGTGACACCTGCGGAGGATGAGGCGAGAAAGGCGCCCAATGTCATCAGCGATGAGATGAGCTGCTGCCGGCCGGTAGAGATGTTCCAACCGATCGCGGTTGTCGTGCTAGGCTCTCCAAATACCTGCGAAGGGAATCAGCCAGGAAGAGGGCAAACGACCATGTGTAGCAAAATCTTATGTGAGTCTACCTTCAGGAAGCCAATCATGGCTTGGAGACCGCCGATGATGCCAAAGTCGATCCCGTACTGGAACGGGCTCATGGACACGAGGGTCACGGCGAGAAGGCACTTCCAGTGGGCCCTCATGGGAAGTTCTGCTCCTTGCTCTGGTGCCATTTTAGCGGAATGGGTCACTTTGTCTTTCCAAGATATGCTATAGTGGCTGATTTATTCCAAGTCTGAATAGAAGGAGGAAGTTGGTTCAGGGGAAGTGCCTCGGATCCATGCCCTGGTTGCCAGTATTTATGATATTGGAGCCGAGCAGCGTGGCGACCTCCTCGGGCAAGCCGTCAAAGGGTGGATGGAGGACAGCTGGGCGAGTCACAACCCGGGCGGCAACTTGCTGCTATGCGGCCGCTGTCTGCCACATGGCAGGACCGGGAATCTCCTCTGACTCGACGCGTCAGAGCACATCAGCGGGCCTGCCCTCCAATCTGTTGCGTATCAGTGAAAGCACTGTAATCTATCGGGTAGAGGCTCGCCTTGCCCACCTCATCTGGCCCGCAACTGCCGCACAGTCGTCAAGGTGACACAAATGCCGCTCGAGGCTAGAGGGAGGAGAAGTGGGAAAGGGGGGTGTGTCTGGCAGTGGAGACAGATAGGTCACTCGGGACCGTCAAACCGCGGCCCCCCAGCGACCCCAGCGAGTCCAGCCCAGCCAGATTCCTTGCGCCAAGTGGACCACGTCCGCCTAGCAGAATCTGGGGTTGTCCAGGGCTTTACTTGACAGTCCGGGGTCTAGTGTGCGGGGGAATGGAACTCTCGTCTAGTTAGGCTGCGCCGGTCACTTGGTCCGGGAACGAATAGGAAACAGACAATTTGTGAAACTGATGCAGGACGCTACTGGATACTAGTGTTATCTTGCCTCGCCGGATCCGTGTTCTTCTAGTGGCCGAGATCTTCATTCCTGCTCCGTCCACTTCGGAGGTAATCTAGGCAATATGAAGTCCGGCGGGCCGCACTTTTGGATGCCGGAGCTCACCAATCACCGACATACCCATCGTGAGGAGAGGCAAGTAAGTCGTTCTTTGCTGGGGCTTTGGCTCGTTGCAGACACATTTCTTCTCCAGGGTTGAGCGGACAACTGTGTTTCTTTTGCCATTGCGTTGCAACTTGTCAAGCCTCCCTGCAACTCACATCAACTCGCGTCTGTCCCTGGTCTCTGAGGCTGAACGGACATCCTCACACAATGTTATCGGATCAATTTCACGATTTTCTGGCGATCGTTGGCCTTCAGAAGGCGGCCAATGCGCAGGGCTCATCGCCATGGACCTTCCTAGTGTCCCTTTTGACCGTCGCCGTGACGGCCCTTGCAATCGACTACGGGCGGATGCTGTGGCTGCGCTCGAAAATGGTGGGATTTATCCCCGTGACCCCTTATTTAGCCAAGTGATGGGTAGATGTGACTGATTGTGCCGCAGCCCCCTGGGCCCTTGCCACTGCCAATCATAGGCAACACCTTTATGCTCCCAGATAACAAGCCGTGGTTGTGGTTTGAGGAATTGTCCAAGCAATACAGTTCGCCTCTGATCACGATATGGGTTGGACGGTGAGCATAACATCCATGGTCTTCGATCAGTCTTGCCGGAACGGCGACAAGAGATTGTCTGACGCATTATTCCAGAAACCCTACAGTGTGGATCAACGATGCATGGTCAGCATCTGAGCTTCTCGACAAGAGGGCCGGCGTCTACTCGTCACGGCCACGCATGCTCGTCTTTGCAGAGATGGGGGTCGGTCAGGCGAATCTCGTCAACATGTATACCATGACGCCGGAGCAGCGTGAACGCTGGCGTGTCCAACGGAAGCTGATGCACCACGGCGTTGGGGTCCAGCAGGTGCGCAAATACCGCAGCTTTCAAAACGATGAGAGCAAGCTCGTCGCTTATGAGCTGCTCAGAACTCCTGCCGACTACGTCAAGCACTTTGAGCGGTACGCAACCAGTGTTGTGTCCATCATCGGCTTTGGGCGCCGGGTTGAGAGCATCAACGACCCAATCATAACAGAGGTCATTGCTATGATGCATTTGGCGGCAGACCTCAACGTCCCCGGGAAGACCTTTCCGATGCTCATGGAGACCTTCCCACTGCTGGCCAAGGTCCCTAATTCCATTGCTCCCTGGAAACACGGGCTGGGCAACAAGAGAGGCTTCGGCTTCTTCTATGCTCTTGCCGACGAGGCAAACAAGCAACCTGGACATGACGACACCTTCGTCAAGCACTTGTTCCAGGAGAAGGACAAGTACAACCTTCAACCGGACGAGATATCATCCCTAGCTGGCAACCTCTTCGGGGCTGGGAGCGATACGAGTAGCAGCACCCTCATCACATTTGTTCTCGCCTGCTGCGCCTTTCCGGAGACGCTCGCCCCGGCGTGGGAGGAGCTTGACCGCGTCGTGGGACCTCACCGAAGCCCTCACTTTGACGATGAGCCCAACCTTCCGTACGTCAGAGCGTTTGTCAAGGAAGTCTTCAGATGGCGCTCCGTGGCTATCATCGGCGGTCAACCCCACGCTCCGACCCAGGACGATCACTACAACGGCTGGCTGATCCCGAAAGGTACATGGGTTCAGGGCAATGTCTGGGCAATCCACCACAACGAGCGTGAGTTTCCAGAGCCGGACCGCTTCAACCCCAACAGGTTCCTTCCCGGCGACGCCAACAGCAGGCCATTCCCTGGTGAACGGGGTTACATGACCTTTGGCTGGGGACGGCGTGTCTGCTCTGGGCAAGCTCTCGCTGAACAAGGTACCTGGATCACCATCGCACGACTACTGTGGGGTTTCCATATCCAGAAAAAGCGGCGGGCCGACGGCAGTGTGGTGGATGTAGACATCTTCAACTACACGTGAGCTGCTCCCTGATCACATCTCTGATAGTACCCGGCTAATCCCTAAATAGAAACGGTCTAAACATGCGCCCTCGGCCATTTGAGTGCAGCATTGAGCCTCGGAGCGAAGAGATCCGGCGGACTATCGATCGGGAAGGACGTCAGGCACTGGAGGACCTGGAGCAGTACAGAGGTGAGAGCAAGTACCGCATGTCTACTTTCTACCAGAAGAACGACGTGGCGCTGAAGAAATATGGAAACGGCATCCCGGCCAAGTAGACCCAGTTACAGGATTCCTGGAGCGGTGCTGCCCACATTGTAATGGGAGTTGTGCAGTAGAATAGCATCAATCCGCAGGGGTAAGCCAGGGCTCCACGTGGAGTAAACATTGAACTAGGTGTAGAAACAGGCCTTTACCCTTGAGCATATCGCATGAAGACTCATATAGTGACTGGAGCTGTTGTTCGCAATTTTCATTAGTCTTTAAACATGAGCTTGGGAAAGGGTTTTCGAGACATTTAGAACACGTCTATCTTATCCCACATTACATGTCTGATTACATGTGTAAGCTACCACGCTGGCCTTGGCCTCTTCGGCCTCAGGGAACGTTCCTGAGTGCCTATCCTAATTCAAACCAGCCAGCTACTTCAAAGATGACAAGCACGGCTCAGACTCAAACTAAGACTGAGTCTCTTTTCACCAGGGCATTTCGAGTTGCTATAAGCGTCTTTTATTCTCTGTAACTTCAAGGACGTGTGGAGTCTCTAATTAGTAAAGGGCGTTATGCGGGTGTTGTTCGAGTGTAGCTATTTGCCTTGCAACAACAAACAATCTCTTGGTTTCTTTGCGACGCGACCCCTTCGGAAAGATCCTTTCCCAAAATTCAACACTTAAAGAAGCGTGAGGCACCCACAGTCTGCCCAGACATAGTCAACTGTCCGATATTTCTTCCGAGTTCCTGCTTAGCTCCGTAGCTACGATTCTGATGAAGTTCTACTGCTTTCCTTTCTTATACTGCAACAGGGCATAATCAATCTTCTACCTAGCTCGCCTCATTACAACGGCGATACGTACAGAAGCTACTACTTCGTTCACCATTTTGCCTTCCCTTTTCCTCTGCAAATACTTCGCAGCTTGGTTCTGCCTAAAGCACAACAGCTTTGGCACGTCGCTCGCCTTCTCTTCAGTTCGCTCCTCCTGAAACTCTCGCCTTCCTTTCATTTCAGAGCTACAAATCAAGATCTTGCCAGACCAAAGGCCCCGTGGATTATTTGAACTTGCCTTGTTCTGTTTCGCTTCACCTCCGTCATGAAGTCTTTGATTTCAAGCTTGTCAAGCCCACTTCACTCAATTTATTTATGTTCAACCTTCTTCCACATTATCGTATCATGATGTGAATGAGCTGTCTCTGCGTTAGTTCTTTGCCAGTGCCTGAGCGGTGGCACCACCATCAAGCAGGAACTGGCAAACCGGGGATGTGATGCCTTCCTTGCCACATCTTTCTCGACCTACCGCTCCAGCGGCCTTTTCATCTCTTATCTATATCATTTGCTTTATTTCGCATGCCCCTTTCCCATATTCTTTTCCGGTTCTCTACCATCTCTTCTTCCCTACCGTTTGTCATTTCTTTGCTTCGTCAAGCCGGCGTTCACTACCCACTGGCATTTACATTTACCTTCACCTCTTCCCTTCCAGACTCACCTTTAGACGGTTTCTCTTCAGTTCCCTCCGTTACCTTCACCGGTTACCTTCTCTCAGGTTCCCTCTTACCTGGAGTATCTCTTCGCCTACCTACGTCCACCCCACTGAACTCAGTTCTTGCCGTCAACAGGTACTGACAATGAATTATACCGTCATCTGGGGGGGAGGTCCCTAGCTGTTGCAGACCCGGTTCTGCACCCGGCGAGTGACGGCTTCGTCTCCTTCCTTTCAACAAGCCGTGGATACTCTGGGGACGAGCCTATTCAGTGGCTTCTGTCACGGGTAAAACGCGCTTGTGGGATCCGTCGAGGGCAGTTTGGGCCAAAAGGCACGTCTTGATCTTTTTGGTGGGAGGCTCGTGCGAGAAGGTGGGACCAACGGGGAGAGCAGTACGGAATCATGGAGTTGGTAAGACTGATGTGCGCTGCCCGGGAATGGCTGGCCGGGTGCGAAAGGTGAGAGGTAATCTACTGTCGAATCATTGGGCTGTGACTGATCAGTCCACATGTCGTTATCAGGAAACGCTTGTCAACGTGGGAAAGAACTGAAGCCAAAGATCCGGAGCTGGAGATGGAGCGGGAAAACCTCAAGTCCGAGCCTTATGGGACGAAAAAGCCCAGTAACAGTCGCGAAGAAAAAGGGAAGATGAGGAGGATGAGGTTGAGTTGTTGCCAGGTCTGCAACAGTCACCGACTAATTAATTAGGAGACGGAGGGGCTGATACAACCGGTATCAAGCTCATTAGCAGCAGTTCAAGTTGCTCGCAAGGTGATTACGACTAACGAGACTTGATGCGGCTGCAGTCCCTTGGATCAGGCCATGAACCATGGTATAATCGTGCTAGCCGGCGATTATCGGCGAGTTGCGACACGGTTTAGTATTCCTCATTCTCTCAACATATCGCGCAATCCCATCTAGGCCAGCAACACGCATGAAATCGTCCACTCGTGAGCAAAGGATAAGAGGGGCGGGCATCTGTTATCGTCGCTATCCGCGAATTACAAAGCCTTTACAAACTGAACATATCCTGTTCCGGAGAGTGTTTTAATATTCGTCTCGTTAGATTCTGATACTTTTGTCGGGGCTACTCTACCGTTTACACGAGCCTTGGCATAGTCAATCCGTCGTCCTTTCGAGACGCGCTACGCTCTGCCTAGGTCAAAATGACAGTTGTCAATGGGTCAAAGCACCCACTGAGGGTTGCTATCATCGGCGGCGGCCCAGCCGGCCTGGCCGCCGCCATTGAGTTGTCGAAGCTGCCGTTCGTGGAGTGGACGCTCTATGAGAAGAAGCCCGAAATCAGCGAAACCGGTGGCGGGATCAGCATGCAACGCAATACGTGGAGGATGCTGGAGGCAATGGATGTAGCCAAGAACATTAGTGCCAAGGACTTTTTTCGCCCATACGACGGCCATTACGTGCAGCATCGGTATGTAACACTGGAGGCGAACATTGCAGCTTGGGTCTGACAGCTCCGCTGTAGAAATGCAAGAACAGGGATCCTGCTCTCTATCCAGTATCCTCCGAAGGACACACCGCCTCATCAGGCTCATTGCAGAATGCTCCGGGCGAAGCTACAGAACGCCCTCCTAAAGGGCGTTGACCAGAGTCGCATCAGAGTGTCAAGCAGACTGGTGGATATCAAGGAGCAACCTAACGGCAGGCTGACATTGTCCTTTGAAGATGGGCTCGTGGATGAAGTGGACCTTCTTGTTGGAGCTGATGGGATTCGATCTGTAAGAGTGCCTGCATACAGAATCCGAGATAATGAAACTGACTGAGCCACTGTATAGTTCGTCAGACAGTTTGCTTTTCCAGATCACAGCATCAAGTACGTAGGCCAGTCTGCATACCGGACGATTGTCAAGGGATCTGATGTCGAAGAGATCAACGGCATCCCGAGAGGCGTTATCTTCTGGCACAACCTCAATGGGAAGTACGTTTATACTTGTCCGCTTGGGGGCGATGACTTCGAAGTCACTGCTAGAATCCGGCGCCCCGCGGAGGGACAAGATCAAGTCAGCTGGGGACAGGAATGCGATTTCGCCAAGCTGCTCCCGGAGTACGAGGAGTTTTGTCCGCCGCTCCGCCAGATACTCGGGCTAGCTAGCAAGTCGAGGACGGGCGAGTTCGCGCTATTTGCTGGACCAAGACTGGAAACTGTCGTTTCTCACGGGTCCATTGCCCTCATCGGCGACGCCTCCCATCCGCTTTCCGGGGCATTCGGAGCCGGGGCCGGATTCGCATTTGAGGATGTGCATGCCTTGACGAGGGCGCTGCAATGGGCACGGTCGAGGGACAAACCCTTTACTCGTGCGCTAGAACTGTTTGACAGCATCCGGTCTCCCCATTATAAGAATCTCTACGATGTGATTTCCGGGTTTGGCGAATCGGACAAGGCCATCAAGGAGTTGGGTTTGCCGATTGATGATGAGATTGCAGAGCGGGTGCAGAGGACACTTGATGCCGGGAAGAACTGGATGTACTTCTATAAGGTGCGAAAAGTTCTGAAATCATTTGGATTGGCACTGACGATCTTTTTAGGTGGAAGACGTTGTGAGCGAGGCCCTCCGGAAAGCTGAAGAGGAAGCCGCGTAGGAGGATCGCGACGGTTTCTCGAAGTTCTGAGGAAGTCGGATGTTTCTCAACCCAACTAACATGATCATTGACTCAGGCCTCTTCACACAAGTATTCTATAGTACCTTGAGAACTTCAAAAGTCTCCCAGCACGATAGATCTGGTGGGAGAGTAGCATTTGGAATTCTATAGATGATATGATACACGATAGATGGCCGGAATATAGTTATAAGCCTCGTGAAACAGCTGACTTGAGAATGGCTTTATCCTATATCCCATTTGTATTTGCGTAAGCTGCTGTTTCGAATCCCAGCGGGTGATGGGATGGTTGTGAGTTACTCCGGGACAACTTTATTGTCATCGTAGGTAAATGTAGGTATATCAAATGAACTGCTTTGTGAATCTCTCTACAGCAGCTTCTGTCGTCAATTCCTTGCATCTCTTCTCGCCGAGAAGAAACACTCGGGGAAACCATTCTGGGACTTCTTCTCCCAGAGCCAGTCTTGCCAGTGCTTCGCCACTTAGCCAACACTTATCCATCCCATGGCCGTTGAAACCGGCCGCGATCCATTCTCCAGATCCGCTTCTACCAGTGAGACTCTCGGTCATGTTTCCAACCAGGGGCAGGCCGTCCGCCGTGAATCCCATGATTCCAGACCAAATATTCAAGGACTCTATGGACCCGGTACCCTCGAGGAGCGTTGGCACAACGGAACACAGGTTCTCCCGTGCTGAAGTGCCGACTACAGAGTCGTCGCTCGTCAGCATCTCTTCGAGTTTCTGGACCTCCCCCCCTATCCACATATGACCCGTCTTCTCGTTCTGCTGGGCATAGTATAGCCCCGTGGACCAAAGTTGGCTGTCCGCGTCGTAGTGCCCTCTTGAAATGTGAGACCATGACACCGAACCGCCGAGACTGGGGAAGCCAGGCCCCAGCTTCTGCACAGACATAGTGCCCCTAAGGGGGTACAGCTTGCCCACTAGATTCGGTATCAAGTGCGCAGAGTAGCCATTGGTACAGTGAATGACTTTCTTAGCGCGGATGGTCCCTCGAGGGGTGGTCAGGGTATAAGGCCGTCCATCCACTTCTAGGCATTGCGGATCATGATTGATAGTGCATACAGGGGTATGGTTTTCTAGTGAGAAACGCCCCGGGTGATCTTCGACAAGTCTTGCTAACAGGGCCGTGACAAGCCTATATGGCCAGAGGGCCGCCGCGCCTTCTTGTACCAGGGCGCCTTCAATGTTGCGAAGCTTATATTCCTAGAATTATGGTCAGACCAGCGCGATAAGCAGATTTGCTAGATATGATTCCACTTACTTTGGCCGCCTCCTCGCGAGAGACCGTTCTGTGCTTCAGTGTCTGTTCATTGAGTATCTGGTTGATCGCCCCTATCGCCTCTGCGGCGCTCTCGAAGACATTGGCATCTCCAAGCCCAGCGACACTGGCCACATTTCGCAGTTCGACTGATGTGCGATCTGACTCGTCCAGTTGCGCTGTTAGTTCTTTGAGTTTCGCGATGTTTGCGGTGCTGAAAAGCACGACCTCGGTGGCTCTCTCGGTGCCAAATCTACTGACAAGCTCTGAAAACAGTGCTAGGCTGTCAGATACGAGATGGCCACCGTTGCGTCCGGTCGCACCGCTGACTGCATTACGAGCCTCCAGCATGGTGACACGCTGTCCAGAAGCGAAGGGGTGGCTCAGGAGGGTGTTTGCGACGCTACAGCCTGTGATACCAGAACCTATGACAACGATATCTGTCTCCCGGGGCAGCTCAGGTGACTTGAGGCTGGAGACAGTCGGATGCGGGGGCTCCTGCCACGAAGAAATGGTCGGATGGGGCGCTGGCAGACTGGGAGGTACCAAGATGCGCTGCTTGACGCCCTGCTGAAGATCTGGAGAAATCGCTTAGAGCAGGCAGGGACTTGGCTGATGGGCGAGATTGAGATGCGGTGGCTTACCCGACATGGACATATCTCTCACCTCTATAGAATAAGTTGAAAATATGTTGTATATTGGATTAGTCGGAACCGTAACCGAAGTGTAAGGGCAGGGCTATAAGGGGAGCGACCTACAGTTTAGGAGGGGACTGACACGTATCTAAAATAGCTGCAATGATAAGAGAAGCTGGACATCAGGCAGCCTGGCAGTTTGCGACTAGTACGCAGCTATCAGAGCCGGCAAATTCCCGGTTCGGGGATAAAGGAGACCGGTCGCGAGAAGAATTAAAATCATGGAACTGCCTACCTGCCTAGGTAGCCCACATGTTAGAGCAAGATGATGTCTCGTACCAAGAAAAGGTGGTCAAGGCTTCATTTCACAGAAAACGCGGCATCGATGTGATGCAAATTTCCCTTTAACTGAATTAGACATGACCTGCATGGAAGTGTGGTGTCCGATGTGCCGTTGTTTAGGATGCATCTCGATTAATTACTGCCCAGAAACCTAAGCTGAGTTTTCTATACGGACTTAGTTTGTTGCCCGTCAGCAGATGCGCCGTCACGGGGTTACAGAGCTGTTGTCGCTATGAGAAGAACTTATTATAATCTGCCTGATTCTGAAACCATGAAGCTTGAACGGAGGTATGCTCGTCAGATTTCGGTGCCCATATTCAGGTGGACTGCTTTGGTCTGAAGATACCCTTCTAGGCCAGCCTCACCGAGCTCGGATCCGATCCCGCTCTGCTTCACTCCTCCAAAAGGGACTCTGAAGTCTGCATCCACCGAGGAGTTGATCCAGACCATGCCTGCTTCAAGTCTCGACGCCATACGATGTGCCAAGCGGATGTTTTCCGTGAAAACCGATGCGGCCAGTCCGTACTCTGTCTCGTTCGCCATCTGCAGCGCCTGCTCCTCTGTGCCAAACCGGCTGATGGCGACAACGGGTCCAAAGATCTCTTCCCGATAGATTTTCATGTCGCTTGTGACATCCTTGAAGACCGTAGGCTCGATGAAATAGCCCTTACCTCCACTGTCATACGGCTTCCCACCTGCTACCAGCTTTGCACCCTCCTCTTTCGCACTCCTGACATAGGAAAGAATCTTCTCATACTGCGCCCTCGAGACCTGCGGGCCCTGAAAAGTCTCACTGGCGAATGGATCGCCTATCTTTTGAGACTTGAGGACTTCCACGAATGCCTCGATGAACTTATCGTAGATGCCTTCTTGGACGAGAAGCCTGGAGTTGGCCGTGCATATCTGCCCTTGATTGCTCATTATGCCCATATGTCCCCATTTGGCAGCCTGTGTAATGTTGGCATCGTCAAACACAACAAGAGGGGACTTGCCTCCCGTCTCTAGGGTGAGACTCTTGAGGTTAGCGCTGGCCGCTCTCTGTATAAGCTTGCCCGTGCTTGTCGAGCCCGTGAAGGCAACCTTATCCACGCCCAGATGGCTTGCCAACGCTTGGCCAACATCTCTGCCATGACCATTGATGATATTAACGACACCCGGAGGAAATTCCGCCTTAGCTATCAGGTCCCCAATCCTGAGGATGGAAAGCGGTGTCTGCTCAGCCGGCTTCAGCACGATGGTATTTCCTGTCGCCAGAGCAGGCCCGAGTTTCCATGCCGCCATCAAGATGGGGTAGTTCCAAGGTATTATCTGCGCGCAGACACCGATGGGTTGTCTTATGGTGTATGCAAACTTCTTGGAATGAGTAGGAATTGTTTGTCCATGAAACTTATCAGCCCAGCCGGCATAGTAGCGTATGCAACCGATAGCCGCCTGGAGATCCAAGTCTAGAACGACCTGATAAGGCTTTCCGCTATTCCAAGTTTCGAGCGTGGCAAGAGTCTCCTTATGTTGCTCTAGGAGATCGGCTAGCCTGTTCATGAGCGTACTCCTTTCGGTGCCGGAGAGGTCGCGCCATGATGGGTGGTTGAGGGCTGCACGAGCGGCTTGGACAGCACGGTCGACATCGTCGAGGGAACCAGCCTCGACAGAGCATATCTCAGCTTCTGTTCTAGACGTCATGGTGGATTAGTCGGTGGTACTGAACCCTGAGCGTTGGGATCTCTAACTTACGCCGGGTCGATAGCTGTGATCTTGCTTCCAGAGTCAGACCTCACAAACTCATTGTTGATGAACAGCCCAGTGCTCAGGGTCAGTTTCTTGCCATCAGGCGCGATGAGTTCGAGGATGGGAGCAAGCGCAGACATGGTGGCCTTCCGTTTGCGTGAGCACATAGGTGTCAGGTTCAATCGGGTCTCGCAGGACTTCTATGGATCGATTGGTCTGATGTATGAAGGTAATGCACACATGCCCGATTTTGTGGCTTTACATGCCCTTGCTATCTTTGCTTCAAACGGTCCCTGCGCTGTTGGCGTGGTGGGACTGTTCGGAACTTCGTACATCGTCAGCTTTTAACGACGGGTACTGAATCCAAAGTTTCTGCATCTGCGGCCGATTCGCCTGCGGCAACGCAGTGCAGACGCAGTTCTAGAGCAAGCAGAATTGCTCTACCACGCGGCCAGTGCCGAAGTTCGCAACCGCCTTTGCACTAATCTAGCCGATCGGCGATGGGTCTCCTACAATGCCCCTGGCATGATAGTCCATATGTCGTCGGGATTTGGTCAATGATGCGGACGATAAACCGGGGCATTGGTGATAAGCCGGTGTATTAGAGATAAGCCGGGAGGTTTAAGAGAGCAACTGATCCATCCTAGACCGGGTTTCCGTCTTTATCTCGACTACCTTATCAGCCTACTTGGGACTAAGCATCTCCTTGATTGGAGTTGCGGATCCCCTTTCATGCATGGCTGGCGACAACAGATGTCACAAGCCTTCGAACTGTATGCCATGCTGCAAATTCATAGTGATGGGCATGGGCCCTATGTGAGGCGGGGATGCCTAGGATCGCCATGTCTTAAAGGGAGCCTCTACCAGGCCAAGTCGTCCTCGCTCGTTCGCACAATGCACAGCACAGGCGTACGATACACTCCGACATCATGGAACCAGCCACTGGTGATGCCAACATGGCACCTGGAACGGTGCTACTTAGTGAAGGTAAACTTCCAGTTGTATCCTTCCGCGACAACTGAGTGAATCTCTGACATGCGCGGTCAAAGCAAGGACCAATGCCATCATACTTCATCCACAGCCAACAGACGACCCCAATGACCCTCTGGTGAGTTTTGTCGTTGAATCACCCGAACTCCTATAAGGAAATGTGCTGCTCTAATGACTGTACTAGAACTGGTCGGCACTCCGCAAGGGCGTCAATTTTGGCATCGTCTGCTTCTATACCCTCTTCACATTTGTGGAACTTGATATATCCTCAGTTGCCTACTATGAACTCGTCGAGGATATCGGATTTACCTATCAACTGTCCACCATCGCTACCGCGGTCAATTACGCGGCGCTTGCCGCTGGTAGCGTGCTATTTCTCCCGCTGGTCTACCGCTACGGTCGACGGCCCATCTATCTTGTCAGCTTGGTCCTCCAGTTCGCCGCTATGATCTGGTCTGCCAAGCTCGAGACGAATGGGGAAATTGTGGCCGTGAACGTGATCTCTGGCCTGGGCGGCGCCATCAACGAGACCATCGTCCAAATCACGATCGCCGACATGTTCTTCGTGCACCAGTACGCCACCATGAATGGCATCTTTCTCTTCATGCAGACTGCAGGTGCCTATCTCGGCCCTGTTGCAGCAGGCTACGTCGTCGTCTCGCAAGGGTGGCGCTGGATGTGGTGGTGGTGCACCATCTTCATCGGCATCAGCTTGGTCGTGGTGTTGTTCCTCTTTGAGGAGTCAACCTATATGCCTGTTCTTAGTGGACAAGCGAGCAGCGAACCTTCCACAGAGCAGGTAGCCAACAAGCAGTTCAACAAGGAGGCGGGTGACGAGGCCGCCGGCCTAGATAGGATGGTCTCCCGTCCGCCACTTAACACGGCCATTCCCCAACATCCTCTGCGGCAGCGCCTGGCGCTCATCACTAGAACGGAAGCGCCGCTCTGGCACCATTTGTATCAGCCGGTCATCATTCTGTTTAGGTTCCCCGCCGTCATGTATGCGGCACTTACATACGGATCCGTCCTCGCCTGGTTTTCTGTGTTGATATCCATCGCCTCCACGCAAATGGGGTATCCACCCTACAACTTCGGCTCCGTTGGCATCGGATTGCTCAACATCGCCCCTTTTGTAGGGTCTCTTTTAGGCAGTATCCTTATATCGCCGCTTAGCGACTGGATGATCGTACGACTGGCGAGACGAAACGGTGGAATCTACGAGCCGGAGATGCGACTGTGGCCCGCCATCCCGGGTGCGTTCCTCGTTTCCGGCGGAGTCTTGATGTTTGGGATTGGAATAGCACATGTATGTTTCGAATCTTCTGTGGCTCTGGCAGAACACATTGAATGATTGAGTATGCTGATCTTGACGTCCTACCAGACTGCACCGTGGCCGTTGCTCGCAGTCGGCTTCGGCATCTACGGCTTTGGCTTTGTCGTATGCGTCGACATCGCTCTTTCTTACCTCACCGACTCCTATCAGGATGTACGTCTAACCCCACCCTATGAACCCACTGACTAGAGGACAGGGGACTGACTATGTACTAGATAATCGGAGATGCTATGGTGGGCGTCATCTTCGTGCGGAACGCCGTCTCCGTCGTTGTCCTGTTCTGTCTCGAACCGTGGTCCACGAACATGGGCTTTCAGAACATGTTCATCTTGATCGCTGTTATGGGCTTCGTCATCTTGATGATTCCAGTCCCGTTGCTGATCTGGGGAAAGAAGGCTCGCATCAGCAATGCAGATATGCATAGGTGGTATGCGATGCGCCAGAGGGCTCAACGCTGAATCAACAGCACGCCTCTATCGTCTTTGAGATCTATGAGATCGAGGGTGCTCTTACGGGGAGGATACTTGAATGCTCTTCGACCGTGTCACAGACTAGTACGCATATCTGGTTGTCAATGTCTTCATCATGGTTTCCCAGATGTTGACGTATTTTGACGGTATACGTGATATAAACCATACATTCAGAAGTCCATCGAGGGTGTGCGTGGCTCTGAGCCAGCGTACGCATAGGGAAATTAGATCTCTCCTGCGTAACAAGAAGAAGATACGGCCTACATCTACTGACAACAGTCTTGGTCATGCTAGAAAAGGAGACAGCTTCTCGCCCAGATCGTACCAGCAAACCCTTGCTGAAGTGTCCTTGACATACCAGAATTTCCTCAAGGTATCCCGCACATGATCCTTGAAGTGATCAGAGTACCCAACCATCGCGGAAGCCTTGTCAAGCCACATCCGCCTTTGCCTCTCGTCTCGCAGCTCGAAACACGCCGCAATCAGTGCCACCTCTGTGCACTTGACCGGTTTCTTCGTAACGACGTAGGTCGTGTCTAGTTGTGTCAGGATAGACATCGATATGGCCTCCGCCTCCCCGTCGCTCGTGCCATAGGGGTAGCGTAGCCTGTGGATGATCAATAAGCCAGCCATGCGCAATACCTGCGCCTGGCAGAGCATGTGAGCCACCTCCGTAGCTGTGAAGCGATCACAGAACCCGTCAGGCACTGACGGTTGCCATTCCTGGAGGCTGCATACGAGAGAGTCGATTGTCTCTGCGATGCCATTGGAGCCGTCCCGGCATGCGCGAGACATGGCATGGCTGACCTCGCAGATGCTGTGGAAGTGCGCGAGCAGTGACACGCAAAGACCTACATATCGGTCGACGTGGGCTCCTCCGCGAGGTTCTGTGAACCTCAAGGCGGGGACTCGGCACTGGACGAGGCACTGCTCCAGCTCGCTCATGAGCATGCAGGTTAAGAAGCCCAACTCGTCTTGGTCGGGATCCGAGCAGCTCGCATATACTGGGGCGATAAGCCTCAGCGTCCCGTTGCAGATGGCGGAGAGGTCAGGGACACGTAGCTTCAGCGCGAAGGTCAAGATCGAGGCCCCCAGAACGAGGCACTGAGAGACGTCCGCGGGACTGCTGACCTGGAAGGAGCGCAGGTTTGCCATCGCCGCCGCCGCCCGCTGATAACTGCCGCGTTGGCAGTCCTGCGTGGTCTCTATGTCGTTCGCGACAACCCAGGAGTTTGCACATGCTAGATAAGCGTCTATCATGACGGGAGTGGAAGCCAGAAGATGGGAGACGAGCATCTTTCGATGGACGTCGTAGAAGGTCGGTCCCATGAGAAACCTCTCGAATGTCTCGTTTCCGAATAGCATGCGTTGGAGAGAGCTCAGCTCCGCAGGTGACACGTCGCCGAAAAGAGCGAGACCACGCGAGATTGACGGCGGGCTTCCATCCCGTCCAGCCGACTCCCAGCAAGTACCCGAACTGTTCTCCTCATGGTCACTCCGATATGAACGCGGACTGATTTGGTCTTGGGCGTAAGCCCCCCTCGGCTCTGCTGGAGACGATACCGGCGATAGAGGACGAGGCCTACGGCCTGGCCTCCGCGCAGGCCGGTTGGTCCGGCAGGTGTGTCGTAGCCGTGTGCATCGCTGGCATTTGTCTGAGCCGGCGGCCCAGCAACACCTCTCCTTGATGGCGTGGCAGCGGTCACAGGCGCGGGGAAGTTGGGAGTCGTGGACCATCTTGGGTATGCGCAGGATGTTAAACAGCTGTTATCATCACCTCCTGCGACGATGGAGGAATAATCCAAGATACAGAAGAGGTCAGTATGTGTTGCGTGCTTTGGTTCAACAACTTACTCCGCACATTATCTTCAATCTACTAAATAATCGCCTTATCTTTCCGGGCATTATCAAGGAAGGACGCCCAAATTAGCCTCCCGCTATTCGGATACCTTGCCTACCATCTCCTCACCCGTAGTGCCCCTACTATGATTCTCTTTCAGAATTGGCTGCGCTACGTTTAATGGCTGCGATAGCCGAGGTCTCTCGCGTGCAATATCACAACCCAGGTCGAAGAGAGCGAGACAAAGACGGGCCAGGTGTGCTTCCAGATGAACGTGAGGTAACAGACAAAAAGCTGCACGCGGGGGTGACGCAGGCAATGGCCCCTTACCATCATCCAGACATTCAGTTCCAGATACACCTGGCGCCTCGTCCGTGATATCGACGTAAGCTCCATTTCATACGAGTCCCCCAAATCCCCAACACCAGGAAATGCTACAACACTACAACGCCGTGCCGTCCTGATCCCCAAACCAAAAATCTTTGTCGCCTCGTGTATACCACACATAACCTGTAGAAGCCGCCATGTACTTTCCAGACCTTCCAGACCCTTCCACAGGTCGAAAAATACAAATCAAAAACCGAACACCTCTCCCACGCCATCTCCCTCGTCCGGAGTGACCGCCAGCTCCAGTAACTCATGAGCACGCTCCACCGTGTCAGCATCAATGCCCGCCTCGAGAACGAGATCCTCCTCAGCGAAATTGAGTCGCGCCAGCGTAAGCAGGTATCGCTGCGACCCACCATGCGACGAGGCCAGCCGGTGAGGCATGTTGGCGAGCGAAGACGTCGACGGGTCTGTCACTAGCGCGTGCAGGAGCAGCGTCGCCGAGGTGATTATGATGTGAATGAGGGGCGTCGGGTCCGGTTGCTCAGAGACTGCTGGTCGTAGGGCGGGGGAGCGGGGGAGAACACGTTCGGTTGATGTCGCTGGGACATCGGTATTGCTGTCGTTAGACGGATCCTCCTGTGTCTGGTTAGGGTCCTCCGTGAGCCCTCCCTCCGCCGCTGTTTCCTCTGGCTCCTTGCCTCCGCCCAGCACAGCGCTATCGACCAAATCCACAGAGGAATTGACGGCGTCAACTGAGAAGAGGTCCTTCGGGATATCCATGTCGTACAGAGCGTCAATAGCGCCGCAAAGGACTGCGACGAGTCTCGGCAACGCGACATCGCTCAGCGCGAGCTGCTGGGCGCCGAACGGCGACTGAGCGAACGCCATGAGTGCTCTCATGGTCGCCAATCGGACGACGCACTGTCTGTAGTTGAATCCGTTTGACAGGGCTGCTACCTTTTGGTCGGTTGGTGAGCCAACTGCCCACTTCGGGGGCTCCTTCATGAATAGAGACACGCGGTCGATGATGACTTGGGCTACAACAGCAGGGCTCTTGTCTGCATCCGATGTGATGGGTCCGATAGATCCGGGTAAGGAAGATGTGCAAACGAGACTCAGCATTCCGAGAAAGTCGTCGGGGGCCTGCTTAGGAGAGAGTAGCCCAAGGACGAAGTCAGGTTGCGTGAGTTTCCAGAACGTCGTCTGGGGAGAATCTAGCTCAGGCTGCGACATATCCTCTGTTGAAGGAGTCATGCAGCCCAAGGCGGTGAGGTACATAAGCTGGAGGGCGCCTTCGGTGTCAATCTCCTGACACAGCCGCTGTAGGGTGCCGTCCGGATCATTGGACGACAGGTCTCCGTCGGGGTTCGGGCTCTGAAACCTTGGAATCGCGACAAGGAAGACCGTCGTCTGCGCTACGGGTACTAACGTGGAGATGATATGGGGGGCAATAGCTACAGTGTTAAGCTGGAGGATGAACGAGACCAGTGATATCAGGTCATATATGGGAGCGTGGTATTTCTCCTTGAGACACTGGGACCAAAGATCAAGAAGGAGATTGCAGAAGTCCACAAGGAGGCGCATCGGGTCCTCAGGATTTCCGAGAAATGGCAGTTTCTGGAAGACAAGTGAGGCAATGGACTGGGCTGAGTCAGATGGGAATGCGTATCGGGCTAACAGGTCAAACGTCAGAGGCTGGCCATGGAAGCCGCTGTGATCCAGGACAAGCTTGAGGAACTGTGACATGTCAGCCATGCACTTCATCACAACATTCCTCGTACAGAAAGCACTTACGTCGAAAGGTAGAGAAGGGCTCTGACGCAGCTCGGCGACCTCCGCTAGACCCGATCTCTGTTCTTCATGAGCACTGTCTGCCATGATAGCATCTTCCTCCTCGTGTACCTCAAGCGCCATAACCGGGCTGTCGATCATGGGGCGCTTTCTCTTGCCTTTAGTCGGCGTCCTCTCCGCCATAGGCGGTGCAACGGCGCCGGCCGCTGCGCTCTTGCTCCGACCGCCTTGTCCTTTGCTTGGGCTAGGCAGGATCTCGACATCGTCGAATCCATCAGCGACGTTACCCCAGTTGGCCGCACTCCTCGCCTTCTTCGGGGTTGTCACTACAGCACCGGCACCGTCTTTCCGCCCCTTCTTGGCCTTCTCCAGTTCAGCCTTGAGATCCTGCTTGGTAAACTGCAGCTCGGTAGCGGCACTCCGCTCGGCAGCCAAGGCTTGCTCCACGAGGCGCTCCTGCTTGGACAGCGATTCAGCATTTTGCTTCTTGAGCCTGGCGACTTCGGCCTCGTGCGTCGTGACGGACTTGTCGTACTTCGAGCGGACGATAGCGACCTCGCCCTTGGTGGAGGTGAGCTCCGCCTCTAGCGCATGCAGTCGTGCCTGGAGGGCCGCGACGAGGTCGTTCTGATTCTGTGGAACAGTTCCCGGTCTCGACTGCACTGGAGAAACCTGTGAGGGCTCGAAGCCAGCTCTATGCGTCAACGGAGGTGGCGGCGGCCGCATGTACTGGGAGCCGCCAGGCGGAGGCTGAACATGGCGGCTAGGTGCGGGGATGGGCCTTGGGGGTGGTCGCTGGGAGGGGTACGCCGGCGGGCGGTTAGGCTGGGGCTGGGCGGTGATCGGAGGGGTGGTGTAACGAGGGTGGGCGGAGAATGAGGTGTTGAGCTGCCCCGGCTGGTTCCATCTCTGCTGGCCGGAAATGGTGGTGGCCGGAACAGGCCGTGACGGCGGCGTTGGAGTCGGCTGCTTGTCGGCAGGATGGCGAACGGGAAGCTGGGCGAGTTCGTCTATGACGACGGTATCGTCAAGGTCGTCGTCCTCGAAACCGTAGCTGTAGTCATAGTTCGCCCGCTGGGCCGGTGGCTGCGGCGCGGCCTGCGACTGAGCAAACTTCTGTGCTTGGGTAAATTGGATGGCGTTGTTCTCAAGCTCCTGGAGCACGATGTCGTTGAGGTCGTCGAAGCCATCGTCGGAGAAGTCATCCATGACATCGCCAGTAGGAGGAAGGGCGGCAGTGGTGACAAGAAGGAGAACTCGTTATCTGGCCATAGAATCGGTAGTGTCAGTCGGGGGCCAATGCCACCGTCGTCGATCTCCGTAGAAGTCCGGCCGAGAAAAACGCTGGTTCGGTGCCGATCTGAACATGGACTTGATCGATTGCCCCACCGAAATGCCGCCCGGAGACGCGTTGAGTTCCAGCAGCGGCCTGGACGTGTCGCGCGGAATATCAGATTTCCCGCAGTGCCATCTCGTCAGCCACGGTAGGTCCACTTCGGGGTCTCGGTGACGGAATTCGCCCGTCGCGTTGCGGGAAGTACCGCCCCTGTGTGGCTGATGATTTAGGTGGTAGCAAAAGCATGTGATAAGGCAATCAGGTACTCTACCTGCTCAGAGCTACGAGACTACGAGAGGAGCAGAGGAGGCGGAACAGAACACGCGGCAGAGGCACCAGCTGAAGAATTACTCTGAGCTGCAGGCAGAGTGTCTTAGAACTTAAAAGAGGCGAACTTGGGCTTGCATTTGAGGTGCATACACACTGATACAGAAAGCTGCGGGAGCCGTTACTTGGGGCCGTCACTCCGTACCTCCACAGCCACGGACACGTCGCTGGACCCCGAGCCACAATTGACTGACGTAACGGGAGGCGCGAACTGGATGAATGAGAAAGCTCGGGCTGCTCCTGTCGCCCTCGCCCGTCGTCGACCGCATGTTCTGATAAGCAGGAGAGCGTCCAGTCCAGACCGACAGCGGCATTGGAGTCCCCAGCCAGCGCCAGCATTCCGTTGCCTCTTCTCTGCGTCATCGCGCTCCTCCAAACTCTGGCTGACGAAGAAGAAATGAAGCGCTGAGGTTGGCCAAGCTTCCAGGCGCCGCTTGTCTCCACATCGTCCCCCCGACTGCTCCGCACCGCACATTGCACTTTTGCATCTGAATCTGCCACCTGTGGCCTCTGCATTTCAAACCTTGTCCTCTCCCACGATCCCGCCGTCCCTCCGCAGTCAGACCTCCCGCGCGCCGACAAAAGCACGAGACGATATGGCTGGGAACTCGCGCAGGGGCGTCAAGTTCCCCCACAGGAAGGCCAACGGCCATGAGGGCCGCCGGGCCAGCTTCAGCGAGCCCAGCGAGGAGGGCTCGCCCACCAAGACCAAGTCGACATCACCTATGGACCAGATAACAGAGGTATGTCGCTGCCCACGACCGGCATCCGACCGTGTTGCGCATGCTTTCCGTATGCTTCTCTGTTCCGCACAGAGGGGAGGGAGACAGGAGCTTTTGGGGAGCGCGGCATGGATCAGGAACAGGATGCTGACATCAATGCGCGACTCGCAGAAATCCAACAGCGCCGACACGCAGAAGGCCGAGTACGAAAAGAAGAAGGCCAACTTCTTGACCCGGACGCTATGGACCTTTGTCATGATCGGGGGCTTCTTCACCGCCCTCTTCATGGGCCACATCTACATCATCCTCATCATCACCATCGTCCAGATCATCTCCTTCAAGGAAGTCATCGCCATCGCCAATGTCCCCAGCCGCGCGCGCCAGCTGCGCTCCACCAAGAATCTCAACTGGTACTGGTTGGCCACCACCATGTACTTCCTCTACGGCGAGAGCGTCATCTACTACTTTAAGCACATAGTGCTGGTCGACAAGGTGCTTCTGCCGCTGGCGACGCACCATCGCTTCATCAGCTTCATGCTCTATGTCATCGGTATGTTACCAGCTGTCCATCCTCCCTGCCAAGTGCCTCATGCTCCTCCTTGTTGAGTGGAAATGCGCTTTCGGCCCTCAGCTGTGCTGCCCGGAGAAGGATGCTAACCTGTCGCGTCCCCAGGATTCGTCTTCTTCGTCGCCTCTCTCCAAGCCGGCCACTACAAGTTCCAGTTCACCCAGTTCGCATGGACGCATATGGCTCTGTACCTTATTGTGGTCCAGGCGCACTTCATCATGAACAATGTGTTCGAGGGCATGATCTGGTTCTTCCTTCCTGCCGCGCTCGTCATCACGAACGACATCTTTGCCTACGTCGTGGGCATCACCTTCGGCCGCACGCAGCTGATCAAGCTGTCACCCAAGAAGACTGTGGAGGGATTCGTGGGCGCCTGGATCATGACTGTCATCTTTGGGTTTTTCCTGACCAACCTGATGATGCGCAGCGATTATTTCACCTGCCCGGTCACGGTAAGTTCCTGCTCGAGAAGATCGCTCGCCCCCCTCGTCCTGTTCCTTCGTATACTGATGTTGGCTGAAATCAGGATCTTGGCGCAAACATCTTCACCGGCCTGTCCTGCGACCCGAACCCCGTGTTCCTTCCCCACACCTACTCCCTGCCGCACCTGTTCTTCCTCCCGCCTGGGACGAAGTTTAGCATCACCATGGCGCCAATGCAGTTCCACACCTTCATCTTCGCTACCTTCGCCTCGCTCATCGCGCCCTTTGGCGGGTTCTTCGCGTCGGGCCTCAAGCGCACGTTCAAGATAAAGGACTTCGGGCACTCCATTCCAGGTCACGGCGGCATGACGGACCGCATGGACTGCCAGTTCATCATGGGATTCTTCGCGTATATGTACTACCACAGCTTCATCGCCACGCATAAGGTGGGCCTGGGCGGCGTCATGGAATCGGCTATCACAGGCTTGACTGTCGACGAGCAGGTCGAACTGATCAAGGGCGTGGCGAGGTATCTGAGCAACCAGGGATTGGTGGGTGATGAGGTGAGTTCTTTGGCCTTCGAGGGGGCATTAGGCTGATTGCTGACGAGATCCAGGTTCTCTCTTGCCTCGATGGCGCTCTGCCCGCCAAGAGGTAAGCTCAGGGAGGTCAAGGGACAATATGATCTCAATATATACACGGCGATCACGAAGGGTGTATTTTGGTGTTCACAACTAATCACTTCTGGCGATGGATCGGTGGAGGTAGCCCCTTGAAGGGGATGCTGGGTCCCGCCGACGAGGTGCGTGACGAGGCTCTAGCGGGCAGGTTTGTGTTTTCGGTCCGGGGACAGAGAAAGATGACGAATGATCCCTGTTCAGCTCTGGACATGTGGGGATGTTGGGCTGGATTTCCGCTGCGTCTACCAAGCAGGGGCGCACGATGGGTTAAGCGCTGGTAAAAGTCGGGGTCTTGCATGGTGTTCTTCAACAGTGTATCATAGAATACACCCCCTTAATGCCCGTCATGGCAAGGGGGGATAACAATCCCATTTGTCCTAACCAACCTCTATCCGCTGCGCCACTCCACAGCGGCCATTGGGTTACTGTGTGAGATCAGAGACAACAGCCTGTCCCTGATGTTGTGGAGGAGTTGCATAGACAGACAGCAGTGTCGAGAGGGCGCTCGTGCACGAGCAGCCTCGCAGTCGAGGGGCGCCCTCCTAGCCCCCTATATTTTACCGCGAGCCGCCGCGCCTCTCCGAGACTCCTATAAATTGCTTGTGCAGCCGCCTTTGGGGTCCTCAGTTAACGAGTAGATGAGCAATGAAGGACGCGAAATGAGGATCCAAGGCGCATGCAACTGGCTGACGCCAGCCAGGATGGCGTCGGGCCAACAGTGAGACCGCCCGGCGTGGCACGACAGCCCCAGGGCGCTGAGTCTCCAATAGCATGCCGTGGCCTCTGCGGATTTGCGGACTTTCTGGGCGGCATTAAGGCTATTCCGGCGTGCTATGCGGCCAGGGCGGCCGCTAACGCGATGGATCTCGGCAGGCCAGAAGCGGAATGCGAGTCGCGTCAGCGGGCTTACGCCTAGATTTCTGCGGCCGGGGTAGTCGATGGCATTCCGCCGAACCCACCGGGGATTCGATGGAAAACTATTCATATAAATAAAGGGCACCCGGCCGGCCGCTGCTGGGAGTGCGATTTGGCTGTTTCAGCGTCTCTATCCGCCTCCATCCTTTCCAGCAGCATTGACTGTCAGATCACAGTAACCTCGACGACACAATGCATCTCATCTTAACGGGAGCGACGGGCCTGGTGGGCTCGGGCGTGCTGGACGCCATGATCAAGATGAAGGAGGTCACCAAGATCTCAATCATTAGCCGGCGACCCGTCAAGATGGCCGAGGACGCCAAGGACCCGCGGATCAACGTGATCATCCACAAGGACTTTGAGAACTACGACGCTGAGCTGCTCGACAAGGTCAAGGGCGCGTCCGGGTGCGTGTGGGCGCTGGGCATCAGCCAGAACCAGGTCGGCAAGGAGTATGTGACCCCTGAATCAGCGACGTCTTGTCTGCCGTGAGAAGGAGAGCTGGGTCGCTGACTGAGATCGCAGAGAGTACGTCAAGATCACAAAGACATTCGCCCTCGAGGCCGCCAAGGCCTTCCGGGGGCTGCCTTCAAAACCGGACGAGCCCTTCCGCTTCGTCTACGTCTCCGGCGCCGGCACGACGCTGCGCCCAGGCCTCTTCACAGCCCTGTTCGCGCGCGTCAAGGGCGAGACAGAGATGGCACTCGCGGAAATGCGCCGGGCCAACCCGCTCTTCATGGCGAGCTCCGTGCGCCCGGCGTTCGTTGATGCCGCGGCGCACGACGCGACCAAGCCCTACCTGCCCGCGCGCGACACCATGACCAACGCGGCGGCCGCGGTGCTAGGCCCCGTGATTCGGGCTGGGGTCTTCCGGAGCGCGTGGAGCCCGACAGAGCCGCTGGGGCGGTTCCTGACGGGGATGGCGATGGGCAAGTGGGACGGACAGCTGGAGGGCGACGGGGTGGAGAAGATCGGCGAATTCCCAATCCTGGAGAACAAGGTGTTCAGGAGGCTGATGGGGCTCGACCAGAAGTGATAGGGGACGGAATGGAAAGTCTAAATAGAGTGTAAGCATAGGACATGCGGTATTGGAGCGTCAAAAACATCAAGGCGCACTGGCGTTCGGGAAGGATCCTCGTACTGAATTAGAATGATGGAATCGCTTCAGTATATTACAACTCTATCCGCTCAATAATCAATGTCTATTGCCAAGTGTAAATGCCCCGGTGGAAGAAGCCGTCTATGTCGCTCATGAACCCTTTCAGTCCGTCTATCCCACGCGCCTCGATATCTATTGCAAACACCGGCTATTCAAGCCTCCTCACAGCTTCTCCTTCAGCACCACGAAAAGCGCTTCTGACTTGGTCAGAAGCATCCCCTCGCTGTCCTCGACCTTGGCATCCATGAAATACTTCCTGCCCTCGACCCTGGTGAGCCGCGCCGTCACCAGGATCGTGCCGGGAGTCCGCACAGGCTGCACAAACGTGCTGTTCAGGTACGCCGTCATCATCACCGCGCCCTTCGCCAAGTTCCCCCGCCCCTGGTTGGCGGGCACCAGTAGGCTGATGACCTCGTCCATGATCGTCATGACGATGCCGCCGTGGCAGACGTCTGGGAAGCCGTTGATGAGGGACCCCAGGGTCAGGAGCGCCCGGACCTCGGTGATGAGTTCCGTCGGGCTGTCCGGGGCATTGTGGAAGGTAATGAAGGAGGAAATGGTGTCGCTGGTCTTCAGGGTGCGCGAGATGAGCGAGTCTCCGGTGCCCGGCTTCGTACGTCGGCTGTACGCCTCGCTGACGACGAGGTTCGGCTTGCTGAGGAGCTCGGCGCACCATGGGATGGACATGAAGTGCCTGATGCCCGCCGCGGCACCGTCGTCACCGGCAGTCGCCATGCTGAGCCTCGAGGTGTTGGCCGTGTTGTGTGGTGGTGATGCTTGGTGAGAAAGGAGAGGAAGTTGTGCCGAGGCTCGGATGATCCAGAAAAGAAATCAAAGACACCGGGCCGCCCGGACGCCGGAGTGGGCCGTCTGCCCAGTGCCGACCCGCTGCATGTCCCGCCAAGTCGGTAACTCCACCGCTACGTATTATTGAAAATGACATGTGAAGTTGTACGGAGTGCGGAGTATCGTCTTCGCTCGATATACCTGGGGATGCGGAGCCGAGCGTTCTGTCCAGGGTGTTGCCCCGTCCATGGTGGTGGCCTTCATCGCCTAGGGGCGTTGCTGGAACATGGCCAAGTCTCATGCATAAAACACCCTCGGAGCTTCCGGTTCACCTGCAAGCGCAGACAAAGTTCACTCAAGAAATGATTTTGGTATGACAACCCGCTCTGCAGCGAACGCTCTCTATCCATCACAACCTTTGATAACCTGAAAGAGTGATTCCCTTCGCCTATGAATCGCCTTTCCAGCTCTGTTCTATCGTCACTGTCTTCGTGATCCCGCGCTTTCCGCCTTCGACGCCGCCCAGTTCGACGTCTGAAGTCTGAGACTGAGCCCAGGACTTGGAGTCGGCGTCTCTCTGGTCCATGGACCGAAGCTCATGCTGACTCCCTCTCTCTCCTTCGCTGTCCGCTATCCTCTCCATGCTCTCTGTCATATCTACACCCAGTATGACCGAGTGCGGCCCCCTCCTCCTCTTTTCCATCCCGCCTATCCTACCGCTCCCCATTGGCGGCGGTGGCGCCGTCCTCGTCCTGCTCCCCCGGCCATTGCTGGAGTAGCCGCCCCAAGCGTCGAGAGCGAAGAGGCGCCGCAGCAGCGTCCAGCAGAAGGGGATGTTGGCGATCATTACGGCCGTGCTGGCCTCGCCATTGTACCAGACCAGGAAGACGAGGTCGTTGGTAGTTGTGAAGTTGAAATAGCGGTTGAGGATGGCGACCAGCACCACCAGCGCCCCCAGGCTGAAGACGACGCAGAGCACCAGCTTGCGCTTCAGCGGGAGATGTGCCCGCGCGATAAGCGGCACTGGCACGCACAGCATCGCCAGGTCGGAGGACACGTTGAGGACGGTGACAGTGATCATATGGTTGTGGTATGACTTGCACTGGGCTAGTTTGGGACAAGGGTGTCAGCTGCGGTCATCATGGCTGACGAAACATCTAGGCTAGATCGGGTTTCTGACTTACGGTGATCGTGAGGTACTGGCACAGCCCAGTAGTAGTAAATAGGTCGGCACCAGACCCCAAGGTACAGGACCTGGATGATCACGTACCCGACGGCGCAGTACACGGCCAAGGCCTTGACGGCGATGCCCTCATTCAACCCTGATCTGGCTCTCTGGTCAGCATCCCCGAATTCACAAACTAGCCGATACTTGTGACGCTGCGGTAGGGAAGGGAGACACACGTCATGCGGGCGTATAGTAGAAGGAGGCAGGCTTTGACAAGCCATATCGTCGCCAGCTGGAATTGCTCCAAGGCCAGCAGCATTTTGCTACCCCATTCCGCGTTATTCCTCTCCTGAGGTGTGAACTGTGCCACGACCTCGTCCGACACATAGTTGCTGCCATTGATGGCGACCTGGTTCGACGATACGACAACTCCGGTGAACGAGATCTGGACGGAATTAAGTTAGGGAGGGATTCCCCAAGCGGCGGAGGAAGAGAATTGTAGAATCCCCAGGAGCTTCGTGCATACCGCAGCAAGCATCATCAAGTAGTCGTCGAGCTGGTATTTCTTGAAGGAGCCAAAGAGCATTCGCCGCGATGCCAGGCGGCAGATCACGGTCGCCATGCCGATACCCCATAGCGTCCACGAGTCCACCGCTAGGTGGCTTTCTGTCGAAGGCATGGTAATGGTGATGACCAACCAGCTTAAAGGACGGCTGTATAATAAACACGTGCGAACATCTCGGATGGGGCCGAGATCACTCGAAGCGATTCAGCTGGGGACCCGTGAAATCGTTGACACATCAGAACGATATATAACTGCGGGAAGTGGGCAATGAATGCCACGAGGGCTGGGGAACAAGACACTGGCATGGAAAGGGGGGGGCTGATACGTGATGCGCTCCCGGAGATAATGACACACGGCAACTAAGACAGGCTTATGCGGGCTCTTATCAGCCCGCCTAACTCTTCCTAGCCATTGCTCCTCGTCTCTCCCCACCCTCATAGGCTCCGGCATGGAAAAGAAGCAACTGGCGCAAGCCACTGAGGGAATAGTGATAGGAGACCGGAGATCACAGTTAAGCATTTTCGCGTCCGAGGGTGTGCGACTGCCCGCCGTCCCTGCATCATGTGGAGCCGGCAGCCACGGGCTACTGCGGGACGCGACTCGGCGTGCTCCGCGATGACAGTTTCAGCCCAGCGTGGGGGAGTTGTGATGGAGCGGCGGTGTCGGCGGAGGCGATCAAGGAGGGGCAGCAGGGGGTCGACTATCAGAGTTGCAGAGGAAGCTTGAAGCTCTGTTGGAGGCCTGGAGCTGCCATTTTCAGTACATAAACCCACCCTCCCCCTGCGCTGATCACTGGAGGGTGAATCCACTTGCTTTTGCAGGAAAGGTCTCATGGGCCCTCCTCGAGCCCACCGAGTCCACCGAGTCCAAGGAAGCATTTCAGCTGGGCGACTAGCCGACGCCTAGCCTGTCACATATCATGATCCTGCTGATAGGGCCAAACCAGCCAGTCAGCGATAACCCAGGGTGAGGGCGCACGGTCCTCCTCGTCCTCTGGACGCTGACTGAACTCATTCGATCTGCTCTCCGGCTGTGACCCAAAGCACTGTTGCCAACGACGATCATGCGTGCGGTGGCGTCTCGACATGAATCTTTCAACTCGTCAGTCCCGGTCCGGGCCGTAACCAGGTGGATAGACAAGAGCAGGTTCATGTGATGGATCACATGATCATCCACATGACCGGGGACCTGATCGGTGCAAACGCGTACCTGAGACTCGAGTTGCCAGTGCCAGTGCCGGAGGATCTTCTAAAATGAACGACGTGTATTGCTTACGGACTCAGGACAAGCAAGTTAACCCTATACAAAGGAACAGGGAAGAGTGGTCGCTGAACCAGTTTCGGTCGCCAGTCACTTCAGTTCGCAACTCCGGCTGCCTGCGGTAGTTAGGTTGCTGCAGATCAACCGACGCTCGAGGAATTCATTGATACGCTGTGTCGGCGGATTTCTCAGTCCTCCCTCTTATCTAGATTCTTCTTGTCGTATTCATTCTGGGGAAAGCAAGTCTTCCCCCTCTTCTGCTGTCGCATGCTGGAGTATATCCTCTGACCTGGTAAACACACCACCAACCCTAGGTTTCAGTACCTCAGACGAGCTATTGTCTTCACCCTCCAAGAGACTTTGGAAGGGAAATTTATTTTGTTTCTTTCAATTCCTGTGAGTTTGGTTATTGTGACTTTACAGCCCAGACACAGGCAGCATACAGTGCGAGTAAGACCAGGCTGGTGTATCTTGCAAAGAACCTTGCTGTGAAGGGTGTGTATTCCGTAAGGGTGGATTGCATATCGTCGGACATGGCCTTAGACAAAGAGTTGGCTCCTACTCCCTGAATGAGTCTGATCGTTGGAATCGAGTGTCCATTTCTTTGCTAAGTGCGTTCACAGCAGTAGAAGAGATCCAGAATGAGAAATCTAGCATCAGCGGACAGCGTTAGTCCTGACTAGGTATATCTATTCTATTATCTGACGGGTTTGAAAGGTCTAGATAGGAGGTCCGAATTTTCAAGTTCTTCAGAATCGAAGCTGACGTGTGCACACCACTTTCAGCTTATGCTTTGGCAACGAGCGAAAACCGAGACGTCGTGCCCGAGGACCAAGGGGCCGCTAAACACACAGCTGCCGGTATGACCTCATTATTAGCCCTCTACGTAGAGGAAGATCGTGTTCAGTTTTGCTCTTGGGGGAAGGGACTAGTAATGTAGAGTGAATTAGTGCATTTCGAAGCGGTATAGCTCATAGTTATAATCTTAGGATGTGAGATAAGAGGGGAGGAGATGTGTGAATATGCGTTGCTGCCGCGGGTACCATGTGAGCAAGATGGATAATCATATCATTCTGATCTGTCAACATCGGTTTGGCCACTCCTCAATGACGATGTACATAGTATGCCACCGCACGGATTACGAAAGACGAATTCTCCTGCCGACCCAATTATTCAATGTGCGCCCCGATAATGTCCACTCTGCTTATTGCCATTGATATAGGCTTGGCCGACTTCACTCCCAAGATAATGAGAGCTTGTAGTGGATGATGGGAGAAAGAGATAATCCTAAGAGACACAGAGGTCGTGGCCACATATCTCCAACGTACTGAACACCATTGTTCTTGGTCTGGGACGCCTCGTCATACTCAAAGTTAGGTACATTGGCACAAACGCCCGCATTTGTCGCCATGGATGCTATTCGAAAGACGTCTGCGGCTTCCATGATCGCAGGGAAACGATGTTAAATTAGCGATTTCCAGTGCGAAATAGAAGTGAGAGCGTTTGTATGCAACGTTGGAGCCACGTGTGAGCTCTCCTACTGCCCTCGCAACAAGTAGAGAAAAACGATAGTAGAACAGGTCTGCTGGAAGCGAGTAGCCAGTGGCAGAAGCCAGCAGGTAGGTGACCCTCCTGCCCGGCTACCCAAAGCTGAGCATTCTCGCTGCAGCCGTGAATGCACCCGCGACGTGACCTCGAGAAGCTAGAGGTCCTCGAACTCTCTCGGCAACGGCCTCTCCTCGATCCAGGACTTGATCCCTTCGGCAAACAGCTCTGGAAATTGCATGTCCCAAGCATGCACCGCGTCTCTGACGACCACGGCCCGGCTTTTGTCATTCACCTGCTTCAATGCCGCGCCCATCTTCCTTGTCGACCTGACGTCGTCCTGCTTTCCGCCGGCGACAGTCAGCGTTCGCGTACGGATCTCCCGCACTTCGTCGAATCCGATCTGCAGGATCCCCGCGTAAACCTCCCGCACGACCTCCCACCTCCGGTTACTCCGCATTTCTCGCAGCAGCTCATCGCTCCGTTTCAGCCCACACAATCCCTTCACCTTCCAGTACAGTGAGTCGGGCGTCCATGCCTCGGTCAGCGTCATGATCGCGTAGACAGCGCTCGGATGCTCCGCCATCCACCGAAACAAGCCCTCAAAGGGCGCTGCGCCTGTGACCCAGGCGGACAAAACCAGGTCGGGAAACCGGCGGGCGAGGTCAAGTGTCACAAAGCCGCCCATGGACAGGCCCGCGACGTGGGCGCGGCCAGAGTGGGCGTGCTTGCGAATCACGGAGGCAACGGCGTCAGCCGCGGGATGAATGCCGTAAGGCTTGACGTTAAATGAGCCGGAATGGCCGTTGAGGTCGATGAGAAGAAGATGGTAGGCTGAGAGGTGCGGCGCGACGAGTGCGAACTCGAGGCGCGAGGAGAGCACACCATGAAGAAGCACGATGGTCTCGGAAGCGGACGGGTTGACGGACGTGAAGGAGAGCTCGTCTTGCTCTTCTGGAAGCTGAGAGCTCGTCGCCATTCTGGGCCGGAAGCCACTCGGGAACGAGTTCCCGGAGCAGGCCTTCGATGAGAAATGAAACGTTAACTTTGAGAAAAAGGATGAGCAGTGGCGTGATGGAGGCAGATGTATGCTTGGGGAAGCTGCTCCCAAGGCCGCCACATACTATAAATAGACGCGGTGGCACGCGGCAAATGAAGCCGATGCAGACTGTAGATGTCAGAAACAACGGCCGAGGCCAAATTCAAAACCCCGTGTCCGATTTTCAATTGAGGCACTGCAGGCACCGTTTATAATGCGCTTAAGAAATTGGCGGACCGTGTATCCGTAGATAAGCGGAATGGAAAGCAACACCGCTGTTAGAAATCAATGCTGCGTTTGCCGTTCTTTTGCAGAAGCAGAGCGCCCTCGGGGCGCATCAGCAGCCTAAAGCCAGCGGGCTCCTTGAAGCACTTGTCTAGCGTCGACAGGAACTTCTGCTCCTTCCCGTCTAACTGCGGTGCCAGATAAGCTCTCAGGATTTGTAGTTCCGGCAGGTCGTCTTTGACGCAGGAGAGAAGCGTGTTCCATATGTCCCAAGAGACTGGCACGTTGATGCAAGAGTGCAGGCGTGGATGGATGGAGTCGATAGAATGGAGGAAGAGATGGTCCTTGTGGTGAGCGAAGCTAAAATCTATCGAGTGGATCTTGGACCGGAAAGAGTGAGGCTGCTGGACCAAGAAGCGGTATGCGTCTTCCGAAGCTGTGAAAATCAGCGTGGCGGCTTCGAAGAGTGCCTCGACGGACTCGAGATATCTGACGGAGGTAGTGAGCATGATCCCTCCACGTGTATGTTTGAAAGTTACGGTGTGTTACGCAACCACTCACATCCTCTTGCAAGTTAGAAACACACTCAAGTAGGGACTCGTTGGCGTGGCCGAGACACCGGGTTGCCGCCCATTGCCGTCAAGCCGCTGCCACCGCCGCATGATCTCTTCCTGACACCGCCAATGAACACCCCATCGCAGACGTAGGCTCCATGCCCACCAGAACCAGTCGGGGGCCTGCTCGTCGCCGGCGGCGGGTGGCGGCAGCGGGACGAGGGACCACGGCTCCTCCTTGACGGCGTTGTCCGGTTGGTCTACAACGCAGGTTGTGTGTTGGAGACCTCGGGCCCCGGCGGCGGCATGTATATGCATGCGCATGCCGGGTCCGAGGTGGGATCGCCAGACCTCAAGGTAGATCATGCGACGGATCTCGAGGGGAAGCTTCGCGAAGAGCGGAGAGACCGCCTGGGCGTGTGAACTCTCTTCGAGATGCTCTGGCGACATGCGCAGAGGAGGCATCCGAAACCCGCTCCCAGCTGCGTCTTCCTCGTCCACTCCGGCGGCAGCTGGGCCACCTGGTGCAGACACCACGGCTTCCTGGTCGTCGTGAGTCTGGATGCCGGAGAACTTGCGCAGACGCGCCCGAACGTCGAGGAGATGCCGGCGCCGAAGGGCAATAGCGGCCATACTGTAGGATAGATGCGTACGTGCGAATGAATGGAGGAAAAGGCAGGCGATGACACGAATCTGTGCGGGAAGATGATACTGGCATCAGGAAGTGATTCCGTACCTATTTATCCTCTGCCGGCGGCGTCTTGCAGCTCTAGGCCGCAATTTGGGGGCCTGATTCCGGGGGTGCGGGCACCCGTTGCGCCGGCCGTTTCAGCCCTGGCCCGGGGGGGGGGGGGATACGTACCTACCAACCCTAGAGGGAAGGTAGGTAGGCAAAGTACCTCCCTAAACTTTCAATTACAGGTATTTATGTAACTGCTGTTAGGCATCATCCGCACTTTATCATGACGTTTCCTGCATGTGCCTATTTACGGGGTACCTTGCCTTACCTAAGGTAGATAGGTACCTGGGTAGGTGAGCAGCAGCGACGCATTACCTGTGCGCCTGATGAATCAGCACCAGCCAGCACGACCTCCCATCGCGATCCTCGCCTTTTCGTTGTCCCAGGCGCGGGTGCCATTTCTCCAGAGCCAGTTACTCCCTCGGCTTCAGACTCCGCTCTTGCACTAGCTAGTGGGTGCCAGACTCTTACAGCAGTCGAAGCCGAGGGCCGGTTGCGACGCCATGATTCCGCCGTCTCATCTGCAGTCATCCGGAGACGTCGACTGTGTCGCGCGGGAGCGCAAGGAGGAACTGCTGTGTCGCTCAGGAGTTCAGAAGGAGAACCTCGAGTCCCAGTCGAACAGCACGATGCATGACCAGGCGCAGTCGACTCTCTTCTCCAAGCTACCGCCAGAGGTCCGCTTGAACATCTATCAGCAGCTGTGCCTGAGCGCCGGGTGTACCCAGCATGTCTACAAAGCTGGCAACTCCCCTGCTGCTCTGCTGAGCCACATCACCTGCATCACTGACCCTGACACCAAAGATATCCGCGCCGAGGAGGTCGCAAATTTCTGCCGTAGCACCGATCCCGCAAACGACGTCCAAGATGACGACGATAACGGTGATTGTGGTGACGGCGACAACATCGATGATTGGGTCGCCCGCATTTTCTCTAACTGGTGCAACCACTACCGCTGCGAGGAGCATCCGTCGCTACCCACCGCCAAGGTCCCGGGAATCACGTCCGAGCTTCGCTCGAATGAACCTCGCTTCAGCCCTTTCCTTGGCGTGATGCTCGCCTGCAAGCGTACGGCGGCAGAGGCGCGAGACGTCATCTACAGCTCGCTTACCTTCTCCTTCATTGGCCCAGTCGCCATGCAGCGCTTCCTTGACACTGTCCCCAGCCGCTCGCTTTCCCGCATCAGGGCCGCGCACCTCATCTGGCGGGCGCCCACGGAAGCTTACTCTTACGATGTCAATGTCGATGGCACGGATCCAGAAGATGCTCCGGCGCTAGATGCGTGGCGTGGCCTGTGGAGGACAACTCGCCAGCACCTCCCTGCACTGAAGGAGATGCGCCTTTGGGCATATCCCGTCTATGCGTGTTTTCCGACGCCGAAGCCCATGTGGTTTGAGCCGCTCGTGGCGTTGGTGCAAGACGAGGACTACGAGCTGGACACCTTTACGGTGCAGCTCGTCTGGAATTGGGATTCCCATGAGACCTTGGGCGTGGTTCCTCCTTTCCTGGCCGCAGCACCGTTCACTGTCGGCTGCGAGGCGCCGCTCTGCTGGGAAGCATCGACCTGGCAGGATCTGTGGACGCGGGCCACGGCAGCAAGGGCTGAGGCAGCAAGGATCGGGCTCAGCAGCCGGGAGCGACGGAGGCGTGAAAAACGGAGGAGGGATGCATGGATCGGCTTCTCGCTCCTGGCGAGAGACGATTAGGTTGTCCACCTGGCACTAGTATGCCCAGTCATGTGCCCACTCAGTCGTGGTTTCGGATGACAGGGTTAATACCGGCAGATATCTACGATTGATGATTCAATGCTCTCGGGCCCCGACGGTGACGGCAAGATTTGATGTCAAGAAGTGCTCGTGCTCGTTGTTCTCTTCATGCCCTCTGTCGACCGCAAGTTCCTTGGGTGTCTACCTTGCCTAAGGCATCCAGCGCTGCTGATTCGCAAAGTGCACATGGAGAGACCGAGGGCGGAACGCACCTTCCGTTATCAAGAGAAGGCCGTGTGTAGCGCCTGCCATGTCTGGAGAGTGCAATGCTCGACGACGGGCTCTGACTGAGGTACCTAGGTACCTACCTTAGGTACTCAGGTAGGTAGGTACCTTGCCTATAGCAAACCGCTGAGGGTACAAATGTCAGTCCAAGATACCGGACTCTTGCACGGGGACTCCGGTTTGGCCGATCTGCCCGCATTCAGGTACCTCACCAGGTACTTCACCCATACCGACGGCCCGCTATCACAGGCACAGGCAGGCGCACTTTTCCAGGACAGCAAGAGGTCAGATCGCTCTTGCCTTCTCGATATCACGCCTCTCCCAGCATTTTCTCGCCTCGTCCTCTTGCCAGATCCCAGACTCCCAGATTACTCCAAGACTCCCGCCTCGTCAGACCTCACCAGAACCCTTGGTAGACAGACAGCATCTCCGATCCGACCACACGCAAAACTCCTTCTCGACATCCTCTTCTGTGTCGTGTTTGGTATCCAGAACCCCCTGGCCCGCAGCCACGACAGAGCCGTCCCTCAGTCTTCATCTCACACATCTCACACACCAACGCTCCCACTACCCATCGTGTCCCATTGTCTGGGTAGGAATTGCTGCCGTGGCCGTCCTGCAGAGGTCACAGCCATGGGGCCAGCCAGACCACCCAACACGCGTCTCGGGGGAGGCGAGGTAAGTCGGCTCATGTACAAAAAGGCATCAATCAACCTTCCCGGGCTGAAACACTGCGTAGATATCCTTCCCCTTCCTCGAACTTCCCGGCGAGATACGCAACAATATCTACCGCCTGGCGCTGGTCAACGGAGACTGCGAGTGTCTTGACCAGATTTACAACCTCGCGCCACCACCCCTGCTGCAGACAAACAGAAGAATCCGACAGGAAGCTCTATCCCTTTACTATGGCCTCAACGGGTTCCTCATCATACTACCCAAAGCCGACAACAGCGTTCGCTGGCGCAGATTTAGCCGCATGATTTCCTGCATGGCTACTGGTGGCAGCCTCGAGTTTGTCACATCTCTCGAATTTGTCTACGAGGTGGTCATCCACGGCAAGGACAGCTGGTTTGGGTTTGAGCTTATTGGGGGCAGTCGCCGTGAGACGACGAAACGGGGAAAGCCGGAATGGGAGATCTGGCGCATCGGCGAAGATGGACTGGACTGGGACGATCGCCGCTTAGTGGAAGCCGCCCACGACGAAGCTCTCAAGCGAGTCTCCTGCCGCTATTTCCGGGATCTGATCGGGAAGCTCACGCCGGTCAGCCGCATCGTGAAGGTGCTTTTCGAGGTTGCGAAGCACTGCGACCGCGGGAACAAGTACGTCGAGCTGATTTGGGAGTCTTTGTGCTTGCCTCCCGATGACCTGGATCTAGACTTCTAATTGCTTATATCACTTGCAATCTGCTAAGACTTGAGATGGAGGCACGGTTATTTTACGCACTTACCTACCTAGATACCTACCTGGCTTTGGCTGGCTCGTCGTTGTAAGCACATCATGTGTGCGTATCGCAAAGGAGACAGAAGTCCGCTTGGTTCTTCCACCGTTGCACTCTGCTCCCTCCTCCCAGCTCTCTGGTTTCGGCCTCTGAGTGATGCTCACGTACGCCCCAGGTGCCCTGTCAACTATGGCCCATCCGCGCCGTCTTGGAGAGCTGTGTCGAAGCACAAATGTAGAGTAACTAACTATGATCTTCTATTACTTATGCTCGCGTTGCCAATGGCTCGGAAAAGCGGCAACCAAAGCACGTAAACGGCACTAGAGGACGCTGGCATGCAGGGCATGGCTCCGATTGCCCTGCGATGTTTATTGCCGGCAGCTATGGCCGAGCCGTTGGCCCACATTATCCACATCGTCGGTGCCCATCGGCCTCACCCGCCGAGCCACTGATGCCGAAGACGGAGCTTCCTTGCTGGGCTCGACCGCAGACTTGTCCGCCGAAATGGACGTCGTCTCCGATGGCCCCGCTTGTCGACAGTCTCTTCGCCTCCATCGTCGGTTTGCGTGGCGGTCGACTTCCAATGCCGCCGACTGCAGCAACACCCCCTATTCCTCGCGCGTCCTCCTCCTTCCCAGTGCCCAACAAGGCCCGTCATGAATTCTGATCTGGCGGTTCGTGATGTGGAGAAGAGCGAGGAATCTGCCTCAGGCGCGTCTCGCTCCTCCACACCTCCGTCTCACGCCAGCGACCCGGGGGATGGGATAGAGGAGTTGTCCACAGATGAGGACGAGCCGGGCCGTGCTCACGGCGCCACCCGCAATGGGGCTCAGATGGAGAAGCTAGCGATCCGGGCCTCGCAGGACCGGAGGAGCATAGGAGGCACCATACTGGCCCAAGTGGCCTCCCGGATGACCACCCGATCGCTCCCTGAGCCCCCGCCGCCCCCCGATGGCGGCCTCAAAGCCTGGACGCAGGTGGCCATGGGCTGGCTCGTCATCTTCACGACCTGGGGCTATGTCAACTCGTTCGGCACCTGGCAGACGCACTACGTCACGACGCTGTCGCTGCCCCCGTCGACCGTCTCCTGGATAGGCTCGGTTCAGGTGTGGCTAACCTTCTTCACGGGCGCCTTCTCCGGCCGGCTACTCGACGCGGGCCTGTTCCTGCCGACGTTCATTGTCGGCGCGGTCACGCAGCTGGTGGGTATGTTCCTCACCAGCCTGGCGACGCGTTACTGGCACCTGATGCTCACGCAGGGGGTCCTGACCGGCCTGGGCGGCGGCATCTTCTTCTGCCCGTCGCTGGCGCTTATCCCCACGTACTTCAGCAGCCGCCGGGGCCTCGCTGTCGGCATAGCCACGACAGGCAACGCCGCGGGTGGGCTCATCTACCCGGTCGTGACGCGCCAGCTGCTGCCCAAGATTGGCTTCGCGTGGACGGCCAGAGTGTTGGCCTTCATCAATCTGGGCTTGCTTGCGCTGGTGGCTGCCTTCATCCGTCCGAGGCTGCCTCCACGCAAGTCCGGCCCTGTCATCGATTGGTCTGCCTTTCGTGAGCCCGTGTATGTGTCCCTCGTGGCGGGCCTGTTCTTTGTCCTTTGGGCCGTATATTATACTTTCTACTACGTGAGTGACAAGCTCTTTCTGTTAGCATCATGCTCGTTATGTGTGCTCCTGTTGTTGCTCCCATGTCTCTCGGACCTATAGATGAAAACCTGTACCGCCCATACTTAGCCCTGACATGCAACCGCAGATCGCCTCCTATGGCACTGACGCTCTCAACCTCTCGTACAGCGAGGCGTTGAACCTCGTCGTCATCATCAACGGCGTCGGCTTTCCGGCACGGCTCATCCCGCCCTTCTTCGCCGACCGAATAGGCACTCTCAACACAATGCTGCCCATCACACTCATCTTCGCCGTGACCGCATACACGTGGCTGGCAGTGCGCTCGTCGGGGGGATTCTACGCCTTCACCTGCGCCTACGGTTTCGTCAACGGCGCCTTCCAGTGCATCCTGCCCACGACGGTGACCAGCGTCACCAAGCGCCTGGACATGGTGGGCACGCGCATGGGCATGGCCTTCAGCATCATCAGCATCGCCGCGCTCACGGGTCCGCCGCTGGGCGGGGCGCTGCAGAGCGCGGACGGGGGAAGGTTCGCGGGCGCGCAGGTGTGGGCTGCTACATCGACGGCGCTAGGGTTCGGGCTGCTCACCCTGACGAGGTTTCTCAAGGCAGGCTGGAGGAAGGAGGTCTGTTGAATGGTTGGATGGGGATGGCACATGAGAAGGACTCGGAATGAGACTAGTATCACAAGCGTGCATGACTCTTTTGGGACAGACGATCATTTTCAGATCAGCGTAGTAAATGAGCGTCGGTCATTGTTATAGAGACCATAGGAAAAGAACATAATATCGTACTCTTCCCTGAATTTTACCAACGCCTTTCGCCTGTTTACTTAGCAACGAGAAGACTTCAAGAGCCGTATATTAAAGGGCGTGAAAGATACCGCGTGTGCGGAGCTTCAGACACCTTCAGGTTATGTGACATTCCGCTTTGCCCTTGATTGGCTCATTGCTGAAAGTCGAGTTGCTCAGGACACGGTGAAGCGACTTGAGGAGGCAACTAGAAGGGAAGAGACTGGCAAGAACCATCGTCGTATGTTAAGTTATCTTCAGTATCGTCTATCCGGTGACTTTGAATCTGTCCCGGAAACACTAGATAGAGACTCTAGATTCCTATCAACCTGGCAACACTTGAACCATGTGGTGAGGACTGCACTTAGTCACTCATCAAGTTGAGGGCCACCAGCAGACGTGAGGCGCATGTGTATTCGGATCTTAACATTAGAGACTTACTCGCAATCTAGATACTGTCAAGTACTGTGTTATTTGATAAGGTTTGTACTGTACAAGTCCAAGGTGCTACGCCGAGAATTTCATAATCTTGCTCGATTTGGCTCCGTCCTTCTTGATCGCTCCTTGTAGCCCGTGACTACAAGCAGAAAGAAGGGAGGAAGGGGGGAAATGACTCGCCACAAGTCGTGCCTCATTGTTAAGGTCCGTTTGGACACAAGTTGCTGCTGTTATGTCACTCTAACGTCTCCTTTCCGCAGCGTCTATCTCTTCCACAAGCCGGCATAAAAGCAATCACCCGTCTTGCACTAGAGAGCATGTAGATGTACTGTGTTATAGATAGCTAAAGGGATCCATTGGTGTTTAGATAGGACAACGGAAATGTTTACGAGTCTAGAAGATACAGAAATGCCTCCCTCTGCCACACAAACCATCCACATGTACTGGTTGGGTGAGATCGAACGACTGAAGGGGCTGTAGAGCGCTTCCCGATATAAGCGGCATGACGCGAGGAGAGGTTCCATGATGGAAATGCGAGGGATGAATGTTGCGATCATAGGTCATCAATGGACAAAGAAACCGATGCTTGTTCTTGTCAGCTCATCTGCCCTGTCGACCGACGCTCTCAACCCGAATTCCTAGCTTGGCCATCTCCTTGCCGTCGATGACTCCCTTGCCGTCGAATACCCACTTTGGCTTGCGCATGTGGTAGCTAATCTTGGCCCAGTCCAGCCTCTCCTTGGGTCGGTACTCCTCATTCGGGCTGTACCCGCTGTTCTCGAGCCTGCAGTCTGGGCAGTCCGCCGCGCAAGCCGGTTCCGCGTTCAGCCGCCCGAGCGGGTCTGTGGCAACGGCGGTGTTGAAGCTCGCGTTGCCGTTACCAGCAGGCAGGCTGGTGAGTGTCGCGGTCGAGGCACCGAGGTCGGCTGATCGGACGAGGTATCTATGCAGGGCGAGAAGATCCGATTCAGTGGGGTCAATGCGTTCAAACGGGCGGGGATCGGCATCGCGTTTTGGCCGGACCGGCCCGTTGGCCGCGGGCGCCTCCTTCAGCATCTTCCCGGGTAGGGTGGCCTTCTTCTCCAGCCCCTCCGCAGTCAGGCCCGATCCAGGCTTCGTGTTCCTAAACTCGTCGAACTCGGTGGTGATGAGGACGGCAGAGGCCGTGGCGCACGCTTCGTAGGCGCTCGCGTACACTGCCAGTGGCCCTCCGTCCTCTTTCAGAACGCGACCGCCATTGACACCGCGAAGCAGCGACCGGATCTCTTCCCGCATGACTACGGGGTTGCAGCATGGATCGAAGACAGCAACCTCCCTCGGACCTTCCTCAAGGAGTGTCTTGATGATGTCCAGGGCAGGCGATTCACGCGTGTCGCTCGTGTTCTTCTTGAAGGCGTATCCCAACAGAGCTACTTTCTTGCCCGCCAGCGTGTTGTTCAGGCACTTGACGACTCTCCTGGTGAACCTGTCGCGGGAGTACTCGTTCATCTTCACAACCTGGCTCCAGTACTCAGCAACTTCGTCTAACCCGAGGCTTTCCGCGAGGTAGACTAGGCTCAGAATATCCTTCTTGAAGCAACTGCCTCCGAAACCGATCCCCGCCTTCAGGAATTTGTCGCCTATGCGAGGATCACAGCCTATGCTCGAAGCAACTTCGTCAACGTCGGCACCCGTCCGCTCGCAGACAGCGGCGATCGAGTTGATACTACTGATGCGCTGTGCAAGCATAGAGTTGGCGACTAGCTTGGCCAGTTCAGAGGACCACACGTTGGTGGTGCGGATGCGGGAGCGCGGGACCCAAGCACCATAAACTGATGCTAGAGCTTCTGCGGCTCGGCGCCCAGAATCAGTCGTGGAAGAGCCGATGAGGACACGATCTGGGTAAAGCAGGTCGTTCATGGCGGTCCCAGCAGCGAGGAATTCGGGGTTGGAGAGGATCTCAAAGTGCACGCCCGGACGATGGACGGCCATCTGAAAGGCTCATTAGCATTGATCAGGGATATCCTCAGGGCGTCCCCACGCGCATACCGTTTCTTGCACTAACTGAGCCGTCCGGCACGGGACTGTGCTTTTCTCGACAATGATGGCGCCGGGTCGAGCATGCTGGGCGACCTCTGCGGTCACCGCCTCGAATGCCGTCATATCCGTCGCGCTTCCTGCTCCCGCGCCGCGATACTTGGTCGGCGTATTGACGGCGATAAGAATAATATCTGCTTCCGAGATACACTTGGAGACGTCCGTGCTAAAAAACAAGTTGGGCTCTCTGGCAGGCACTACGGTAAAGCGCCCTTGATTCTCCACGCGCTGGCACTGGCTTCCGCACTCCGAGGACGAAGTTGAATCGTCAGAGAGGACGTCAGGAGTGTCGAGGCCAGAAGGCTCGTTCACAAACGCGCATTCGCGAGAGCCATCGCGAGCTATCCGCACGATGTCCTCGAGCCCAGGCTCGTAGATGGGCGGATGCCGAGATTTCCAGCGGCGGACCCGGGTGACATCCCTGTCCACGACAGTGACGCGGATGTGTGGATTTTGGAAGGCGATGACTGCGGCAGTCGGTCCACCTGAGTGTAAAGTTAGTATGGGTGAAAATGACAGGCGCGGCTCATGTCATGGAAGGGTGCAAAGATATAAAACAGCAACCAGCAACAAAATTCACATACCAACATATCCAGCCCCGACACAGCAAAGGTTGCGGACAGCAGGAACCCGAGGCTCGCTTTCTACGACCACAGCGGGCACTGCTGGACCCTCGGTGCGTGACTTGGCATTTGGGGTGGTAGCTTCGTCTTCCATGCCATCGAGGTTATGAGGCCCTAGGATTGGACTGAGCGTGAAACTGCCTTCTGGAGTCGTCGGGGCAGTCGAGCTATCAGGGAAGACGCTCTCCTCGGAAACGACAGCATAAGGTGAGAGAAGGCTCATGGTGGCGGTCGGTCAGCTCGGAAAGGATATAGAAGGCTCAAAGTGGGATGTAATGCAGATTCAGCTCGCAACAGCAGTGTTACTCCGGAGAAAAGGACAAGAAGATGCGGATGATATCTAGGCAGGGTGTCTGGGGGAAGGTGTGTGTCCAGACTTTGGTAGCGTGGACAAGAAAGCTATGAGAGAGGAGGATCAGGCTGTCTAGTCATGTACGACACAGCCCGGCTTTCAGGTGTCGGAGATACCGGTGCGATGGAAGGGCCTTGGCCGTGCTCCGTACGAGGGAATTGTTCTCGTGCCCTCCGTCAGATGCCGATGTGAGAAGGTCTTATCTTGCGGATGGATAATGACAGAGTGAAGGGGACCACAGGCAGCCTGGCCGGCAGGTCAAACTAGCTCTCAGGTGAGGTGTGCATGCAAGATGACAGAGAAGAGTGCGCCTGCAGTGCAGCCAACAGGGCACAGTAGACGGGCGAGATATAGGAAAGATACGACGTGAGATATGACCCAAGGACGTGGTCGCGACAAAAGGGAACCGTGTGACTGACGCGTTCACTCAGGAGCTTGATGCGAGGGGTCTCATAGCCCATACCAGGGAATAAGACAATCGCGCATCGTTATGGTACCCACAATGTATTGGAATGTAGCGGTTGGCAGCGAGTGCAAAGCTCTTCAAGTGTAGTTACTCCGTACGGAGTAGTACAGATTACCGAACCGCCCTTAGAAGATGTACCTCGAGCCAGGGAGGTCTCGGAGAAGCATGGATGTGCCGCCGTCCTTGTGGTTGTGCACCCTTTTGCTTCCAGCCTACCACACGTGTTAGCAGGAGCTTGCCATGCATTAGCGGCACACACCAGAATTCAAGTGCACGCCCTCATATACAGACAGACCGGGCGGGTCGACGGGTATCCGCCATCAGAGACACTAGAGGCCGATGTTTGCCATCTCTGTGATATGGCATTTTCTGAGGGCGCGAAGCGACGCTGCCAAGAGACGAAGCACTACCACCGCGTCATCATCATGCCATCATGCTCGCAATCTGCTGAAGTTATCGGAACGTGTACTCCGTGCTCCGTCGTGGACGCATGCGGTGACCGCAGCCCGATTGCCTGAAAGATAAGAACGGAGAAGGGATGGTAGTCATTTAGTGTCCCGGCATCTATGCGAAGCACTGGAAATCGCCCTGCTGCAACGACCTGCCCTCCTGTGCTTCTGCAGGGCCGGAGAGGCGGCGAACAAAGGGCTCATGGAGGGAGGAACAAGGGGGTGTCACACGGTGGCGCACCCCTCAAGCTTACTCGCAATCCAGCTCTGCACCGAGTCGTGGAGGCAGGGTCCGCCGTACATCCCCGCCCAGGGGACACCTTCATTCCAGGGAGACATCCCTTCTGTACTGTGAGTAGCCTGAGCCGAGGGAGACCTGTCATCCAGCCCTGCCAGCCGCACCATGCCCCTTATCGCTCATGGTGATTGGCGGGAGCAAGCGTGTGCAGGAGCTGTGGGCAGCGATTGGCGGCAGATCACTCATTTAGATTTCCGCCCTTTCCAGATTTAGCGTGCCATGGCTCTGCTGATAAGATCCCAAGCCCGCCAACAAGCCCCTGCCAACTTTGGTGCGACCTGGCAGCATACCCCAGGCTCTGAGGCGCCTTCACGGATCGGCACTGCTCGTCATCCATCCCGAAACCTTGTCGCCGTACCAGTCGGAGCCCTGCTCCGGTACTTGCGAATCGTATCTTCATATTGTCCGTGCAAAGACGCATCTGGTCCAGGGCCGGGCTTATAAGGCTCGAGGTCTGGATAAGGTTTGCTGTGAGGCTCCTTGCTGCACCGAAGCCCCTTCAGCCAGGGGCCACAGAATCCCGCGGGGGGGAGATGGCTCCACTGATGGCGCTGAAGCACTTTCGGCGATCGTGTAACGGTGCATGTTAAGAGACTAACCGGCCCGCCAGTAAGCTTGCAGAGAGCGAAACGTGGTGCCGCTGGCTGCCGAGCAGCGAGGGCGACTGGCTGGATGGCCGACCTGAGATGCTGTTGAAGGTGGTCAGCGCTGCAACACAACAAAGAGACTTCTCTCTCGGCCACCGCCAATGCGGAGTTTGCAGAGCCGAGATTGGCGATGCTCTGTGTTTCGCCCGGATCTCTCGAAGCCGCGCGGGCGCACCACGCGCGCCCTACGCACCTCGGGACGAGGGAGTCGGCCGAGAGATTCCTGGTAATCCCGATTTAGAGCAGCACAGCGACCCCTCAGACGAGACTCGACGCCGTAAAGGAGGGAAATGGATGACTAGATGACTGCATGGCTGCATGACCGCAACGATCCAAGTTATGACGTCCGCTCGGCAAAGAAAATAGAGCCCGTGCCATGCTGTATAGGCAGGCAGGCAGGCAGGCAGGCTGGCTGGCTGGCACGACACAGGAGACAGTGGAGATGGCACCCACAGATGGTACCGAGTACAGAGCACGGAGTACGGAGTACTTGACGTTAGGAGGGGCTGTGCGCCGCCTTTGTGTCTTGTCAGCTTGTGTCACGCTTGCGTGCAGTTTGAGCAAAAGCCGGCGGTGGCCTTTGCCGGATGACCGGTTGACCCGGCCACGTGTATCGGCCCTGGCAAATGCAATGGCGCAGTACACGCTCGAGACGTACTGACAGCTCGATAGCACGAGGTGCCGTCATTCGCGAAGATTGAGGAAGCTGCAACGCTGAAGAAGCGCCTGCATGGCACCTTCCAAGGATCTGCCTGGACCAGTGATGGGCGACCCCGCCATCCAACCTGCACCTGCCACACCTCACCTCACCTCCATGCAAGCCCCCCCTCCTCCTTCTTGAACTAGACTACCGAGAAGGTACCAGATATGGCCACCTCTAGATCTCCTTTCCCAGTATTACTTGCAGAAGTCTGATGGGTGTGGTAAAAGTACCTCCCCCGTACCTCGACTGGTCCTTCCCTCCATGGATGCCGCCCCCAACATGGAAAGACCCTTGAGGAAGTACAAGAACTTCCAGATTCATAAGAGGGCCCGTCGTCATCCCCTTTAGCCTCCTCCTGATCGGGAAGGCATATCCCAGGTGCTTTCCATCTCGAGCCGCGTCACTTGCAAGACGGAAAGAACCACACAGACTACGCGATTACCTTATCAAAGTCCCATTTCCAGTGTTGGTGATGCCCTCATCCGCTTCGGGCGCCGCTGGTGAACCACCACCGCCGCCGCCTGGGCCTCACGACCTCGCCGTCTTCCCCTCCGGCCTCCGCGGCAAGCGCATCCTTCTCTGCACCGAATCCTTCGGCCCTGTCAATGGTGTCTCTCGCACGACTCTCATGCTCGTCACGCACCTACGTGCAAACGGCGCCAAGGTCGCCGTTGTCGCGCCCCATAATCACACCAAGCATGATGCCTTCCTCCCTTCCGGCCGTCCGGGCGGTCCCGCCACCGAGAGCCCCGCCGTGCCCGGGTCAGACTCTGACTCTACCAACCCCAGCACTGACAGCGAGGACATTGAAGTCCGCGTCCGGGGCTACCCGCTCCCTTTCAACCCGGAGCTGAGCATCGTCTACCCCGTGCGCCTCTCCACGCTGTATGCTCGCACTTTCGGCGGTCCGCCTGACCTCATCTACCTCGCCAGCCCCGCCAGCCTGGGCTTCCAGGTGATGCTGCAGCTGCGACAGCAGCCCCCCGAGCGGCAGGTCCCTGTCGTCTGCAATTTCCAGACCGACCTTGCCGGCTACTGCGCGATCTTGTTCCCCGCGCCGCTGAGCGACCTCGCCGTCACGACCTTCGCGGCCGTGCAGAGCTTTCTCTTCAGGCACGCCAGCGTCAGGACGGTCTTCTATCCGAGCCGTTTCGTGCGCCGGTACCTGGAGAGGCAGGGCGTGCAGGCGGGGAAGATGGAGATCTTGAGACGGGGAGTCAACACTGAGCTTTTCAACCCACGGAGGAGGAGCGAGGCCTTGCGGAGGACCATCGCTCCCGACGGCGAGATCATCCTGATCTGCGTGGCGCGCTTGGCGGGCGAGAAGGGCTTTGACTTTCTTGCACAGGTGGCTACGGTGCTAGATGCGAGGGGTTTGCGCTTCAAGCTGTACATCGTCGGCGGCAACCGGAACGCGGCGGTCGAGTCTGAGGTCAAGAGCATGTTCGCAGGTCTGGTGGGGAAGGGCAAGGTCATCTTCGCCGGGTTCAAGGTCGGCGAACCCCTGGCCGAAGCGTACGCTAGCGCGGACCTGTTCCTGCACTGCTCTATCACCGAGACCTTCGGGCTTGTCGTCCTCGAGTCTATGGCGAGCGGGGTTCCGGTCATAGCGAGGGACGAGGGCGGGCCTAGTGACACTGTGTGCGACGGTGTCTCAGGGTTCCTGACTCCACCAGCGGACCTCTACGCCTTCGTAGACAAGGTCATCTTGCTGGCCGGCAACGCCGGATTGAGAAAGCAATTCAGTGAGTATGCTAGGGAGCAGGCATGCGAGGCGACGTGGGAGAAGATCAACAACAAGGTAGCCTGGAGGATGCTGGACACGATCCATGACAGGGAGCGGGAGCTCGAGTCTCTAGAACCCGGTGGCAAGGTCCCCGGTAGCGCCACTGCTTCGCTTGCTGCCCCGGTATTCGGGTGGCTGCTTCTGAACGATACGATTAGAGGAAAGATAGTAGATTCGAGGCTTACGGCGGCACTGGGCGTCATCATGGGGTTCTGGGGGGCTGTCAGCGTGTACCTTGCCTTCACGAAGGCGACACAGTGGGTACGATCTCGCTTGAGGTGGTGATAACAAAGGAGGGACTGTTCCTCAAGGACAAGAACTAACCATGGGGTGAAGTGCTCGCCCATGGCCGAGTCGTGCTTGCGAAAGCGGCGTCTAAAGATACTCTTGAGCAGCGTGCCAATCAAGGTGCACTTGTCCATGCCGGAGTTGAGCTTGGACACGGCCAACGTGCAATCGAATGAGGCCACCGTTAACGGAGCGGATGACGCAGTCATAGGTCTTGCTGAGCCTCCTTGCGGGAGTGGTTGTTGGGTAACTCATTGTGCCTCACAGCACTCTTAAGGGAGGAGACGAGATTGAATAACGATACGCGTTACGTTGGCCGTGCTGCAAGAACACAGAGCAGCTTTTCGGCTTGAGGGAAGTAATGGAACCTTCTGTATTTAGTGGAAGATGTTGGCTGCCTGCGACAACTATATCTGCATTTCCCAAGCGAGCTACATCGGGATGGCGTTAACGGCTTCCCTTCTTCATGAAGGCGGAAGGTTTGGATCTTTTCCAGAACATCATAACCAAATATTTGCCGTCATTTCTCTCCTGGGCCCTGAATGATAGGATGAGTCGAGAGTGAGTGGTCACCCTAACATGGACTCACCTCACTTAGCCCTCGATCCAGTCCCTGTTTTTGACCACCTGACTCAGCAGTCGAATGCGGAGGATGAACGAGTGGGGTGCGGTTGACTAGGTAGATAAAGACAGCGCCTTTTCTAGAGGTCCCGGGCCTGAGGGAGAGTTCATGGCGGACTGAGTGGCGGCAGAGGGGGTGGAGACATTGAGGAGCAGCCTGGACGGGGTTAGACGGGGAGATGGCCTGCACGGCGGAGCCGTCAAGATCCAAGGCGCTCAACTGGCCTATTGGGTTACATGGTCCGTCACAGTGAACGCTTCATCCCCGTCTACCCCCGCCGAATGGAGATATCTCCAACTGGCGTCATCCCGATAACGGGGTGCCATTGGCTGTGCTCTATGTCAGGAGCAAGAGATGCGGAGAGGGCAGGACGCTGCAGCTGGTCCCGGATAGCTTTCACATAGGGTCGGCGTTATAAATGGAGCTTCTTCCCAGATAGAAGCACTTACTCTCATATTGTAGCGTTTCTCCTTTGAGACGACATTGTCAAAGAGTACATGCACGGTTTGCTACCCCGAAGACGCCTCTCTAAGATGAGCTCTCAGCCGCACTCTCGCCCGAACTTCCTCGTCATCGTCGCAGACGACCTGGGGTACAGCGACATCTCACCCTTCGGGTCCGAGATCGCGACGCCCGTGCTAGAGCGCCTCGCGCTGGATGGCGTCCGCCTCACCAACTTCCACACCGCGTCGGCGTGTTCCCCGACGCGCTCGATGCTCTTCTCCGGCACGGACAACCATATCGCGGGTCTGGGCCAGATGGCCGAGCACATGCACGGCGATGCGTACCGGGGCAGGTCTGGTTACGAGGGATACTTGAACTTTCGAGTGGCGGCGCTGTCGGAGATACTGCAAGACGCCGGATATCACACCATCATGTCCGGGAAGTGGTAGGTCAGATGGGACCGCCTGCTCTTGGAGCGGGTGTATGTGCCACGAGTGCAGAAGCTGACGAGGACACCCAGGCACCTCGGCCTCAGCAGGGAGACGTGCCCGCACGCGCGGGGCTTCGACGATAGCTTCGCCTTCCTCTCGGGGTGCTGTAACCACTTCAACTTCGAGCCGCAGTTGGACGACCCGAGCCACGCCATCTTCACGCCCATCAACGCGGCCGAGTTCTGGATGAGGGACGGCGAGTTCCTCGACCGCACAAAGGACCTCCCCTCGAACTTCTACTCCACCACCTCCTTTACCGACAAGCTTATCGACTACCTGAATGAAAGGAGGAATACTAACAAGCCATTCTTCGCTTACTTGCCCTTCACGGCTCCGCACTGGCCCCTGCAGGCGCCTCGGGAGGTCATTGACAAGTACAAGGGCGTGTATGACGACGGACCGGCGGCCCTGCGCGCCAGGCGCCTGCAGCGGCTTACAGAGCTCAGCCTCATCCCCGAGGACGTTGAGCCAGCACCCATGATCAACACGGAGTGGGATAAGATGCGCCCTGCGGAGCGTGCCGAGTCGGCCCGGAAGATGGAGGTGTTTGCGGCCATGGTTGACCTGATCGACCAGAATGTCGGCCGGGTAGTCGACCATCTCGAAGCGACGGGCGAGCTCGACAACACTTTCATCCTGTTCATGTCGGACAACGGCGCCGAGGGCGCCCTGTTAGAGGCGCTGCCTCTCATGGGCGGGGGCAAGAGCGTGGCGCAGATCATCGAGAGATACTACAACAACAAGATCGAAAATATGGGCGCGGCGGACTCGTACGTCTGGTACGGCCCCGACTGGGCGCTGGCGTCGATGGCGCCGTCCCGGGGCTACAAGACATGGATCACTGAGGGAGGGATCAGGTGCCCATGCCTCGTCCGATATCCGCCGTTCGCCGAGCAGGGAGGATTACGCACCAATTCGTTCGCCACAGTGATGGACATCCTGCCGACGATACTCGAGCTGGCAGGGGTGTCCAACCCAGGGTCACAGTTCCGAGGGAGAGAGGTCGTACCAGTCCGGGGCTCATCATGGGTGTCGCACCTGGACGGGAAGGCCAGTAGCTTCCATGACGAGGACAAGGAGATCACGGGATGGGAGCTATTCGGCCTGCGAGCCATCCGGCAGGGGCCGTGGAAGGCGTTGTACATGACGGCGCCGCGGGGCAAGGATAAGTGGGAGCTGTACAACCTGGAGAATGATCCAGGGGAGATCCATGACCTGGCGGATAGCGAGCCGGAGATCCTGGAAAAGTTAGTAGAGCACTGGGAGGTCTACTATTCTGAGACCGGCATGTTTGATCCTGGCCACGATTTTCCCGTCGTGAACCAGTTGTAGAAAACAGTTGTAGAAAAACGGCAGTCGTTCATATAGATAAAGTCTGCCGCACCAGCTCAGTTTCGTACTTTTCATCCGTGAGTCGTCCGACCCATGCAGTTTTAAGCCTGGCCGCGAAGTCTTATCGGTGGCCGAGAAGGCCATACGCTTACACCAGATTGGCCTCGCCGGAATCGACCCCGACCTTTGTGCAGACATCGTGAAACAGACGCGAGAGCACGGCATGCATATGTTGGATATCTGATGCGTCATCTTTCCACCTCGATATCGTCCTCAACGCGGCCTTGACCAGCGTGGGCCAGTTCTGCGGAGGTCGCGCTTCTCCCCTTCGTAGTGCGCATGCAAGAAGAATGACAGCACACATCCAAGTCTGACGGACGACAAACCAGGTGCCGCCGTGGCGATGATGGTGCGCGTGTCGGGGGATCATCTCGGCACACAGGTCGACGCCTTGCTGGGCCAGGGCACCGACGTACGGCCCGATCCCGGCGGCCTCAAGTGGTTGGTGAAGGGCGTAGTAGACGAACGGGCGCAGCAGATACTCTCTCCACTCGAGGAAGCGGCCCTGGAGATAGAATGAGAGTTCATGGGTCGCGAGTTCTTTGTCCTTAAAATGAATGCACGAGGGTAGATACGAGTACCACATCAGGACCTGTTTCTCAAAGTCGTCATGCTGCTTGGCGAGCAGGTGGATGCTCTTCAGCCAATGCCGCTCGCCATGCTGGTACAGGTGGCGGAGCGTCTCGTTGATCGTCCTCCGCATGGAGATCTCGGCGACGTAGAAGAACCAGCCGCGTTCTTCCGCGTCTGTATGATCAACCATTGGTGAGCGGTTGGTGCTCTCGACGCGAGTCTCGCCTAGATCTTCAGGTGGTGAGGGGAAGAGATCTGGGTAGGCAAAATCAGATAGACCACTTGAGCGTAGGCCAAGCTCGGGAGCCATCTCGCTGGACTGAAGAGTCAGTGCTAAAGGGTCTCATGGTGATGCTGAGGTCTCTACTAACCTCTCGGCCTTGAAGCATGACCAGAACACTCTCTGCTCAAGATGGTAGGGCCGGTTGTCCACAGCATCTGCGGAGTCCCAAGGTCGCCTTCCTCTGGCCCGGATATGGGCCTGGAGGCGCGAAGCCGCCTGCTGGATGTAGAACCATGCCTGGAGCGGGCGCAGCGAGTACTTCTCGAAGACGGAGGCGAAGAAGAGGCACTGGATGTCGGGAACTGTCACCCCAAGCAGTCCGATGCGCTTCTTGGCGGCTAGGTAGTATGCCTCTCCAGTAGCCCTGTCAAGCGCAGACACGTCGGTGGGGAAGTGCTTGTCTTCGATATCGTCGTCGGCAGCAATTGCCTCGGCCTCCCAGGGGAGGGTAATGGAGGCTAGGGCACACGCAAGTAGCTAATCAACCGCGTAGAGGTATTAGCCGCGGAGGGACTGGGGAAGAAGACGGAACGACTTACAACTAGGCATGACGAGGCATCCCAGCCCAGCCCATGTTCAGATGCGCGCCTTGCAGTGTTTAAGAGCTGGTCCGCCTCGAGGATGGGATTCCGAGGGTGAACGAACACTAGGAACTTGCGACAAAGAGGGACAAAATCATCCTCCAGTACGCCAACCCCGGCGGCTGTGAGTGCTTGTAGAGTGCCACCAGTCACGAGCTGGCCGTTGCGGCTGTAAGAGGAAGGAAAAGCAGAGGAGTTGTCTCCTGCTGCGTCCAAGACGAAGGAGTCAATCGTCTTCTCCCTGCTCGTCAGGATGCCGTCGAAGATGGGCCACCGGAGAAGCGACTCGCTCCTGAGAGCTGCAAATGGCGACTTCGAGTGCAAGCCGTAGCTTTCCGGGTGGGAGGTGTCAGAGGTCAAATTGGACGCCGCAGCAGGAAACGTGCTTTTGAGCCTAGCAAACAGCGGCGACGGGACAGGCTGATCCGCTTGGTCGACATTCGACGAAGAGCTCTTCGGCTGCAGCTGCAGTATGTGCTTGATCTCTTCCAGCCGGCTGATGATCTCCTGGCTGGCCTCGTCGTAGGCGCTCGGCTCAGCGGTGGTGCCGTCCTCGTCGTAGATGCACCTCGCCCGATGATGGCGACAGAAGCTGCACATGGGCCTTGCGTTGTCGCACTTTGTCTTGCGTTGACGGCAGAACCGGCATGCAGTGGCTGCTCTCTTTCTCTGAGCGAGACTTGGGCCGGTGAGGCGCCGCTTCTTCGTGCTCCGCTCATGTGCTCGCCGGGGCTGCTTCTGGTCTTGTCCTGGGACCCGAGTTTGGCCGCGATCCTCCTCCTCATGGTCGCTGTTGATGATGACTGCTATCCGTGGACTGATGGAGGCGGCCATGGCCGCTGTGACTGCTCAGGGGTGTCTCGATTGGCCTAGAAGGCGGAGGGCGACCCGGGAGGATGAGGAGAGACCGGGAGGAAAAGGGAAGTAATTGAGCAGCGCAATTGGTGCTTGACGGCGTCGGCGCGGGGCCCTGCAAGCCGTAACTCCAGGCCCACATGGTTGCATCCCCGTGGTTCCTCGACGATCTGAGGCGATCACCAAAGCGCCATGTTAGTCGAATACCTGATGACTGACTTGTTCAATGCCTTGAATCAGAGACAGACGCATTTCGATTCTGTCCGCGGCGAATATGAACTGAGACTACTGGCATAGAGACACCCAGCGACGCTATCTCGTGCCGAGGTTCTCCTTGCATTACCGCGCGAGGGCGGACTCTGCCTTCATTGTCACATCACGGTAGGAGAGGTGGAATGCGCAGGTGTACCCTAATAAAAGCTTCACAGAACCAATACCTAAACGTACTGTACATCGAGGTTCATGTCCAGGATCATACAGACAGCCAATGCTCCCCTTTGACTCTACGGACTGTCTCCGTCGATACTCCAACAGCCACTTTGGCAACAATAGCAGCAAAGCAGCGAGCCCAAGGTAGTTGGGTATCTTACAAGCTAAAATCCTCGACAAGTCTCTCACTCGATACCGTCCTCGGCGTCCTCCACCTGCTCGACCTCGATGAAGTTCCCTCGGGGCCCGACCCAGGTCGATGGCACTGGTTGGCTGTGGTGTTGCTCCTCAGACTCCTGCTCGTCTTCAGTAATCGTAGCCAGATCCTGTGCCACGGGAACGGGCTGAGCCATCATGGGCTGGATCGGCACCCCGCCAGCTGTCATAACGCCGCTCTGGGTCATCCGCACCGAGAGGAGCCCCGACGCGGCCTCCGGGATCTCCGCCGCCGCGTACACCTGCACCTCCCCCGGCGCCCCCGATGGGCTGTCCCGGATCACGCCCACCACCAACCCCTGCTGCGGCGGCGCCGGCGGGTGCAGAAGGTCGTGGAGGATGACGCCCCTCACCCTGCCCACGAAGTCGTTGCGTACCCACTCCTCGAACCGCTCGTACTCCTCGCCGCCCAGCTGCCGCGGCAGATCCAGCCGCACGTTCACCAGCATGTCCATGCCCGTGCGCTGCTGCGGGCTCAGCTGCGCCGGTTGCTGTGCCAGGGCCTGGTGTGCCACGTACGGGGCCATGATCTGCTCCGCCAGCTGCCGCATGCTCGCCTCCTAGTGCGAGTGGCAGTCGACGCACTTGTGCTCGCTGTCGCCGGGCTCGACACCTTCGTGCAGCACCACCGAGCAGGGGGAGCCCGGAGTGCCCTTAATATGGGCAACCACCTTAGCGCAGAGGGTGTAGTGCGGCACGCGGACGACGTGGCCGCAAATGTACTTTGTCTTCTCGTAGACGATGCACATCTCTGCGTGTCTCGTGGGCTGTTTCAGAAGGGAAGATGGCGCAATTTCAGTGCTTCAGGGCTGTCGTCTACAGGTCGCTGGCGATTGCGCGCGCCTGGGGAGACGATTCTTCGAGGAGTGTGTCGAGCCTCTGCCGATGTATGTATGCTACCGATGCGACGAGTAATAAGGCTGGTGGATGATGCGAAAACTACTGCGAAGAGATGCTGTTGTCTCTGCCCCTCGGAGACCGACTTGTTTTGGGGGAGGTGGATGATGGTGTGACCGTCGCAGCCAGGGACTATCACCAGATTCTTTCCTGCCCGGGAGAGAAATTACCTCGGAGACGCGTGTGGCTTCCGTTTTCAAGAGATTCGCGTATTGCGGCTTGGGGACGCGGCTTGAGTGCGGCTTGAGGGTGTCGCCTGGGAAGCCGCGATGCGTCTGCCGGCGAACTCGACAACGTCTTGCATATTAATCGCTTCACAGAGGTGTTGAAGAAACTAGCACAACTGGCGGGTCTTGGCTGTTACAGCCGGATCCTCATAGCTCGGCGGAGATCACAGGAAAATACAATATGCAGAGGACAAAGGGCGGCTGGTCTCATGTCTTTCAGTCGCAAAAGGGGGTTCTGCACTTGCTTCGATTACTTGACCCGCAACTCTGGACGGATCATCCATTGCAAGCGGAGTCTCAGAACTACATCTCTAAAGGCTTTGGCCGGTGCTTACAGCTGCGCATACGCAGCCGCCAAGTTGCCAGTAAATGCCGAGTCCTTGAACGGCACGTTGGCGCTTCCAAAGTCCGTGTCCGTCAGTGCCGTCCTAGCCGCGTCCGTGAGGCTCTCCCACGCGATCAGCGGCTGCGTGCCACCCACAGAGTCGTCGGCGATCAGGCAGTGGTCAAGCGGCCAGTAGCTGACGTAACCGACGAGCACCTTCGTGCCGGACAGCGACGGGCTCGTCGTGGTCACGTACCCACCGTGCTGGGAGGTTGAGAGGGCGACGATCGAGGCGGTAGCGGACTCAGAGGACAGCCACACGACGGCGTTCTCCCAGTCGTGGCGGTGGCCGATGCCGGGCGAGGGCTCATCCTTGGGCATGTACCAGCTGTACATGACGGCGTAGTACTCGTTGTACGAGGCGGCCCGAGCATAGACCTGTCCGGTGCTAGATGAGCAGTCACCGTTGGACGAGCCGGTGTTGTCTAGGCCGCCGCTGCATGCGCCTGTTAGTGGACTGTGCTGTCGACAGCACGACTGGGATCGGGGGTCGGCCTTACGATGTGTTGCCCTCCGCGTCGACGGCGGGGAAGGGAACGCAGCCGTTAATGACGTGCAGGTAAGGCTTGTAGTTGAGGTAGACGGTGCCGGCCGTGCCAGAAGGGACCGTCTCAGGGAACCCAACGACGGCGTCATGAGCGATCACGGCACGAGACTGGAGTAGCGGCGTGGCAGTCACTGAGCCGATGGCTAGCGCCACGATGCTCAGGATAGACGACCGGATGGCCATGGCGGTGTGCTCGATCGAGGACTGCGGATCTGCGTCGCCGGCTTGTCCGTGAAGTCAACAGACGACAGTATCAACAGGGAGACCGCGTGGGCTGCCAACTTATATCAACGGCCATCTGCCAACCTTGCGGGGCTTGATGGCTGGAAAGGGGCAAGGCACCGGGATATCCTTGAAATTTCGCAAGCGCGTGGGAAAAGCTCGGCAGATCACTTTCGGGGTCGTACAATATATCCACGTGTGCCGTCAGCCAGCAAAGACTAGAAGCTCGTCTCTCCATCTCTCCCACCACCCAGACCGCGATAGCGAGATCATTGGTGGACAAAGTTGAGATCGGAAAGCGATACGACCTAAAGGGCCCGGGCAATGCCGGTGATGCGCGGACCCCGTCCGATCGATGTGACCTGGATCGCGGCACTAGCCGGAGTGGTCGCGAAGTCCGCGCCGCTTAAGTGCCGGTCCGGGACTGGGAGCGGGGCGAGGAAGACACGTGTGAAGGGGAGTGGCAGAGAGGGTTGAGCGACTGGCCCTGGCCCGGGCTGCTGATGCTGGAGAAGCAGGCGGGCGACGAAGCGAACGCCAACGACGGCATCACGAGGTTTCTGGGACGCGTCATAAGTGCTGCTCAAGCCCAGCTTCTGCGTACGGCGGAGGCTGTGACCTCGGGTGCTGGAATCCAAAGCAGAAGCTCGATGCGCGCGCATGACGAGCGTAGGAAGACTCGAGGGAAGAAGATCACATCCCTGCTTGCCGAAGAGCACAGCCTCCCTTTCGGGTAGCTTGGCCGTTGACTGCTCCAGGCCTTGCGCGGCGCGCGAGATTGCATTTCCGTATAAGGGAGGGCAGGGAAATGAAAGAGAGTGCACGGCCCACTGCACGGCCACGCATGTTGATGCATACTGGCGGTGGTGGTGGTGGTGGTTGATGATAAAGGGGGGAGATCATTCAGGTGTATAGTAGCTGTGGAGGACGGATGATGGGGCTATGAGACGATAGGCACGTCGGCACGAGTACTGTACCCCAGAGGCTAGCGGCCGTCGGTGACTCGGCCATGAATGGGCGACCAACCCGAGCCGAGACTGGTCTTGATCTTGTGATCTTCGTGATCGCCAATCGATCGTTGGAGAGATCTTTTCCCCGTCGAGGCGAGCGAGACTGTGTTTCGCAAGGAAAAAGTGTGGTTCGGTACGGTCAAGGTAAGGCTTGGTAGATGAGGCTTGGGTTACTGACTGACATAATCAGCTTACGTACTCCGTAAATACCTAGGTACCTAGGTAAGGCACCTGGGTAGGTAGTTAGTTACCTAAGGTAATAATAGGTGGGGGATTGGATGGAGACGAAGACAGGGGCGCTTGGCTGCCTCTACTCCTCTCCTCCGCCTTACCCTCTCCTCGTTTCACGACTGCTTGAGGTCACCGCCCTCTTGGCAAAAGCAATCTCTCCTGGGTCTCCTCCAGTCTGATACGAGTCCGCCGCGACTGTGTCACATGCTCGTCTGTCTCTCTTTGTTCTCTGCGGAACTGGTGCATGCTGGTGACGGTCGCCCTTCATTTTGTTGGGCTCCATCGACGCTCTGCCGTGGTCGCACGGCACGCATGTTCCGGAGTCGAATCGAGAGGCCCACCTTGAGTTCCGCGTCTTTGTTTGGCGCCGCGTCGAGAGAGCAGCTCGTTTTGAGCCGCCGAGGTCGAGGGCCGATGCGGCCGAGCGACTCGCTGACCTAACAGACAGCTTGGTCGTCCTGGTGGTCGTGCGGTGCAGCTAACTTAGCGAACCCCAGCCGGGCCTTGAGACCCTCGAGACCCTGTCATTTCCCCTTGCCTCGGGCCACTCCAGGGCCAATCACGCCCCTTTGCCGCAGACCCTGCTTCGACCAGCTCCGACCCCCCGGCCAATCTCGAACGGTTCTCTGACCTCGTCGACACCGCCTCTGTAACATCATCTGCCGATCCGACAATGCCATGGCTCGTTCTTTTGTCGTCGGAGGTGCCCCGTGCTTCAAGCCTATTGCGAACAAGCTCATTGACAGCGCCGGCCGCCGTCTCGACGTACATACGGGCAGAGGATAACTTGATCTAACTAACACTACAGTGCGAGAGGGACGAGACCAGGGGGCAGCCGCAGCCAAGCAGCAGAGCCTCCTTGGCTCCTCCTGATAAACCACCCCTAGCTCTGTGTATGTTACACTGTATAGCAAATCGACTCTCTAATCGTGGCTCTTCTCCTTGCCGCACTGCCGTCCGTGTCCCACGGACATCCGACCTTGAAGGTCGACAAGGCCTTGGCAGCACCTGGGCAACCATCCATACCCGATGCCACGGTGCTAACCTTGAACCAGCATCTTGATACGCCCGGGTCGCAGCACCACAGACGTGTTCCGTGATGGTCTTGCCGGGGCGGCCCACACATCAGCTCACTCTAGTGCGCCTACGGGAGACAACGCCGTCGAGCGTGGTGACGACTGCTGCTCTGGGCGTCGCATGAGCCTCCCCTTTCTCCTCGACCCCCATTCCCCTTCTGGCTCGTGCCCCGTGATGTTTTACAGCTTTGTTTGATCTTGGCTTCCACTCCTTGCCCACTTCCCGTGAGGCTAGACCTCTTCTTTTCTTGCCTTCCCCCCCCCTTTCCAATAATATCTCCCGCCGCTAGTTCTGGCCGGCATAACACGGGCTTGACCGTCACGACGGGAAACTAAACACTGCCACCCTCCCCTTTAAGCTGGGCAGGTCCCTTTTTGCGCTCATTTCTCTTCTCGAATCGATCGGCTACCGGCTTCCTTTCGCGTCTGTCCCTTCCGCCGAAGAAGAAGAAGACGACGACGACGACGACGATCCCCACAGACCAGTCTCGTGGAGGAGCCAGGCTCGGTCGGCACACGCTCACTACGATTTCGATACTGAACCGCCGGACGGGTTACTACGCTTAATATCTCAACTGATCTTCGGCGGCTTTGGATATACTGCTATAATATAAGGGAAAAGGGAGACACAGAAAGAGACAGGAAAACCAGACGCAACGGACAAGATGTTGTTCGCAACGACACTCACCACGGCCTTCCTCGTCGCCTCCGCCGCCGCCGGCGTAGCTGACCTCGTCGCGGAAGGCGTCCTGGTGGGACGGTCCGCCGAGCTGGAGCGGCGGATGCTCTCCACCGCCGACGTCGACGAGTTCGCGCCGCTTGCCGTGGTCGCCAAGAGGCAGTCGTCCGACGTGGTCCTCAACCAGAACGGCACCATCAACATGACGGCGTGGGATGCGCAGGCCAGCGCGGCGTGCACACAGGCGCTGTCGACCCTCCCGCAGGCGTCCAACCCCTCGGGCACCTGCATCTGCTACAACCTGCCCGCACTGGACAATGTTACGGGCACCTTTGAGGCCGATCTGCGGCTGTTCCAGCTCAACTCGCCGACGGGAGACTTCACTGGCATCGCGGCGAAGGATATCCAGGTGGGCCTCAGCTACAGCGGCGCCAGCGTGAGCCCCGTCAGCGCCAGCGCGGCGAGCAAGAAGATCGTCAGCAAGGTGGTGGGCAGGCAGTCAACGCAGAGCTCCACCGATCTCAAGCTGCTACAGACGTACCTGTTCGTTGGTCAGATCGACAAGAGCAAGATGACAACGGACATGAATATGTGTGTTTCTACCCTCTCTACTTCTTTACATGTAGGACAGTTTTGGGCAGGTCGCTAACGCTTCTTTCTATATACAGGGCCACTCTCCAGGCCCTCGTCATGCCCGTCGTCACGCTCTCAGCCGTCAACAGTGCAGGTACGACTGTCAGCACCAACGTGTCCTCGAACGAGGCGGCCTTCGTGACGGGCGTTTTCTCCACCGAGGTCGTGATGTCCGACACGGCCAAGGCGCAAGCGGCGGTCGACGACATCGTGGCCAAGCTCAAGACCAGCGAGGTGGCCTTCGTGCTACCTGGCGTGCAGCTTCTCATCTTCCCTGTCGGCCTCGTCGTCACCAGCGTCTGGCTCGTCGCCGGCGTTGCCGTCATCGGCCTCGGCTTCTTCGAGCGCGTGAGCTACCGCGAGCAGTACCGGAGCAGGACGGCTAGGGCAGGCAAGGGCAGCTTCATGAAGAGGATATAAACAGGAGTTGGCTCCGTTCCTGACGATGGCGAGAGGATGATGGGTTGGGCTAGAGGCGCCTTACCAGGCCAGCTCTGAACTGCGACTAAAGCGTGGCATACGTCTGTTCTTTTTCCTGCTTGTCTAATGACACAATGGTAGCGATTTCCTACTATGTAAGCCCTCTCGCAGTGGCATCGACCGCGGGACTCCTTGGTCGCCTAGCGCTTTTTTTCTATCCTTCTACGTATATACAGTATATATAGGCCAGGGCAGCCCCGGTCTGCACTGCAGACAATGGACCAAGACTCCGTCGTGTCTTTCTCTTCTCTCTAGCTTCTCTTCCTTTGGCTCATCACCGCCTCTTCGGCTGCTCTTTCTCTCCCTTTCCTTCACATACCCCTCCTTCTTCACCTTTGGGGGTCACCCAATGTGCGGTTGAGGGTATAGTCACGTGTGCTTATTGAGTACTGGAGCCCCCTGTGTGTGTCTGTGTGTTTGTGTGTGTGAGGCACCCGGGGTGCATCCTGAAACCGTCGTCAGAACTTCCATCAACCCCATTCTTATGCACCTGCGCTCGCTGGGGTCCTAAGGAAGTATCAGTGTAACCAATGAGCGCGCGAGCTAGCACGGCATGGCGGATGCGTGATCCAGGATACTCCCCGAATCCAGAGGCAGTTCATCCATCATGGTAATTGCGCGGGTCACTGCATTGATTCACAAGTGTTTGGCGACAGTCTGGTGCTAATTTTAGTTATTCTCCGGCCCTGTTCCGCAAAGATGACTGAAGATGTTCGCCTGGGCTAGTCCTCCGGTCAGCTGGCCAGCACCTCTCGCGGCTCTGGCTTAGAGAGGATGCCATTCCCCGTTTCCATGCTGAGCGGGGACTGCCGCGTCCAGAGCCAAGCGCACCTTGCCTTCAACGGGAAGTTTGCTCCTCGTCGCAAGTCCTGATCGTCCGGCTGAACCAGGCTTCGGCATCCCGGCGCATAATGACGGTACACGGAAGGAGCTGCAGCACGCAGGGCGACAAGAGCAGAGGGTAGCGGCCTTAGAAGCCTAAGGTGGTGTTCTCCCAACTTAATTGTCAAGTTGCGCTCAGTGTATCGAAACGTTGCCAACAAGGTACCGTTCTGAGCCTCGTTTCTACCCTGGGGGACACCAAAGTGGTCGTTTCAATCCCCCAGAAGAGCTATCTGTCTTCTGCCAAATCGAGCGGCATTTCTCGCCATCCTGTCTACCCTCCTGGAGGCGCAGCTTTTGCACGGGACTCTGAGGCAGAGGACGTAAGGTAATACAGCACAGCAAGATGGTGGACGTCTCCTTGCTCGTGCAGCAGATGCACGAGACCCTCTCCACGATCCACAACACTATCGCGTCCCTTAGCACCGCTGAACACGACTCTAAACTTGACGCCCTCGATCAGCAGCGGGAGGCGGCCCTTGCGTCGCTGAGCTCTAGATTCGATCTTGAAGCTGAAGATCTCGCCCGCAGGCGGAAGGCCGAGCGTGAGGAGATAGCGGAGCGGAGAAGGAAAGAGGACGAGGAGCGGGAGGCCCGACGACGCAGAGAGGATGAGGAACTGGAGGGGAGGGACAGGCGGGAAAACAGTGAGCGGGAACGCAAGCTCGAAGACGAAGCCAAGGCCGTAGAAGACGATGTGGATGGTCAGATGGAGGCCATCGAGGAGGAAGCGAGTCGAATGCATGAAGACGGCAGGAGAAGGCTGGCAGAGCTAGAGGAAAAAAGACGCGTAGGTTCTCGGTATCCTACTACCATGCTTTTCAGAATACATGCTGACACCTTTGCTCTCTTCACAGGAGATCAACCGCCTCATTGACGAGCAGCTGAAGGAGCCGCTTCCTACTGCACCAAAGCGTCGAAGGGGAAGAGGAGGACCCAATGGGATGGCCGTTCCCAGTAAGCTGCCGCTGTCTACCCAAGCTGTGGCTCGGGTTCAGCATGGTAACGATCTGAAGGCGCCTGAAGCCTTGCCTCTGAGCGAGAGAGACGGACGAGTTTTGTCTGATCCTACCGAAGGTCCTACTTCTGCAGCCGATACTGGCGAAACTAGGGCTCTACTCGCGGTCGTTGATGGTAACGGGTATAACGATCGACACATTGATGGAGAGACGTCAGTTCTTAGCCGCGGAGAAAACCTCGATCCAGGAGATGACGAGGATGCCCACGATGCCTCTCCATTGCCGATTCCCGGAATCATGACACATGAGATTAACGAGCTCCAGCTCTCGGCTAGCAGCTTAGAGCAGTACTCAACTACCCCAGTAGAAGAATCGATTCGAGAGGCGCGTTCTCTCGACGATGACACTAAGGGGGCTAGTTCTCTTAAGCGAAGCTCAGTGGGAAACGCACCATCGCATGATGTCCGTCATGCTACGCCTCCAGGGACCGAAGAGGCTCCGTCTGGCCAGGATCCAGGTCACGCACCAGCAATCCCCGGCACGATGACTCACGGCCTGGAGACGAACGACAGTTCACCGCCCGATCTTAAGTCGAACAACTCGTCCAGTGGTCTCAAGCTCGAGGAGGGCCATCTGCCTCCCGAAGCGGCAATTGGCAGAATCACCGAGGATGACAGTCGCTCCTCCAAGATTGATAGGCCACAGAGAGGAACCTCGCCTCTAGGCGATACGAGTGGCGCCGTGTTGTCCTTGATTAGCGGGTCACATGCTGGGGATGAAGACCAGGACCGCCAGCCCCAGAATTCCCGGGACCTTCCGTCAGACAGCGTGGAAGATCATCACGGAGCAATGACAGATGGCTCTTTGCCATCGATCGATAGTTCCACGGGAGGCAGTCATCTGCACCGTGAGCGGCTGACGGAGGACGTCGAGAAGGATCACGTTGTGGAACCGCCGGTATCACAAGGATATGAACATCAACAGGCTGATACTGCAATGATCAATGGACTGGGCAGAAATATAGTAAGAGGCGACCTGAAGGAGCAGACTCTACATCAGCCTGATCCAAAGCCACTGTTGTCTGGCGAGAATGCGGTCCAGGTGGCCGGACAAGCTGAGATCAGCACCCCCAATCATTCAGAAGGCGATGACGCTCCACTCCACGACAATCACCACGGCTCGTCGTACTTAGGTGGCCAACCTGGAGATGGCATAGCCAATGCTCTTGATGATGACCATCCAGGGGGGCCTGCTTCTGCGAAGATGCACTATCAGGCCGAGGAGCATTCCCCAGCGGGGATGACTGGGGAACAATTACCGGGTGCTCATCCTCCTCCTGGGCTTACCTCGTCATTTCTTCTTCCGGAAACTGGAGAGCAGAACGTCGATAGTATTGTCGCCAATGGTCGGATAGAGAAAGGCGAGGCTTCGGATACTGCGGTCCAGGAATTTGAAGAGCACGTACAAGCGACTTCGCCGGACCAGCTCAGTGAGAACTCCAATAAGGATGTACCACTCAAAGTTGAGACAGCAGGGGATGTCGCAGAGTCAGTACAGCAACCAAACGCTGACAATGCCACTGCTGAACACGCGCAGCGGACTGCCTCGTCACCCGCGGCCGATCACAGACCGCTGGGCCTCGACATCCCCACTCCTGAAAGCCATCTTTCAGCCATTCGCGACGAGTCGGGCCATACCAAAAGGACCTATCCAGACAAGACCATACCGAGTCAGGACGGCAGCCAATCCGAGAGAAGAGCCGAACCGTTCGCCGCCTCTGAGCAAAGTAACAGAGAGCCAGCATTTGCCCATGAAGAAGCCGCAATTGCCCCAGAACTCAAGTTGGATGCAGCTGGAGTGGACGAGAGGTTGGGGAATGAGATAGAGGACGATGGCTTGGAGCTAGGGACGACGAGACCCGATCCGGGCGGCCTTGCAAGTCATCACCACATCGACAACGAAGTAACATTGACGGCTACTTCTGGGGGCGATTTCGATGTTTCGCAGAAGGAGGATGCACTTGTCCATATTGATGCAAGCCATGAAGAGCATCAATCCCCACCAGCAGATGAGGTTGACACGATCGCGGAGTACAATTCCTCAGATGAGGAATCATCTGTGGTCCAGGACGGTGATCGCGCACAGGTCTCTCCAGGGGTGACCGGCGACCGCGAGATGGAAGTGCAAGATAGCATTGAGCATCCCCATCAAGAAAGTGCAGCACAGTCCTGGCACAGTGTAGACGAGTCGGAGCCGACGCTTCACGATTCTTCATTGTTGAACAATTTGGAAGCAGAAGCAGCACTGCTCTCCGACGACAACGAACCCCAGGAAGACGGCACAGACACCGAGTCTCCCGCGTTTATGACACCCGTGCAGTCTGCTGGACTGGAATCTACTTCGCCACCTTATGCCGAAATCGATGGCGTGTCCCTGGATGTGGAAGAAGCTCCGACGAGTCCTTCGAGCTTTGAGCCGGAACGTGTCGCAGCGGAAGTGGAAAACACCAGCACGGTACAGGGGCAAGATGACCTGTTCGATGACGACAGTGATGGGCACTCTGAATACGGCGCAGACTCTGGAAATGGTTATCTCGAGGGCAGTTCAGCGGTTGTCGAGCAGGTTGTCACCCACAGCGGCTTCAAAGAGCACGACGGGCCACAGACTGCGATTCCAGCTCCTGTTGACGCACAGATGATGGCACCGGAGCCGTATCACGCGGAAGAATATGTTCGACGCCTTGATGAACCGTCAATTGAGGGTCCTCTGCAAGATCAAGAAGCGGACGAAACCAAGGCGGACATCGATTTTGTGTCTAGGGAGGAGACCGATGATGGCCAATCCACTCCACGTCTAGAGCCATTGACGATTGAGGGCGCCACAGAAGCCGCACTGTCGACACTAGAGGCAGATACATCCTCAGCGCAGTCGCGTGGCCTTGCAAACAGCAGACACAATCCGGAACGACCTCAGACGCCACCAGCCCAGGCAGCCCAGGCACACGAGCAGCCACCCGAGGACCCTACAGGGGCCGACTTTGATGCTGCCATGTTTGTCCCGAGAGATGTCACGAATGTACCGTGGCGTGCGCGTCACGACTCCATTCCACAGTCATTACACAGTCAGACCACGCTGTCTTCATCCCCGTCGTCTCCTGTTCGTTCATCACAGGCCCTCGACAAGCACGACCCGGTCATCCGTGACAGCTGGTCTACGCCGCTGCAGAATCACTACTTGTCAGGTATCGGCGGGGTGGCTGGCCGTCCCCGGAATGATAGCCAGTCAACCGACTACGATCCCTACAACTACGATGCCAAGTACTCGAGTCCACAAGCTCCATTGCAGCAGGGAGACCCGCTGCCGAGCCCAGCTATCGTTGAGACCGGCACCGGGAGCCAGCGCAACAGTATTACCACCAGCTCGCCGGGCAGTCTCTTCCAGAAGATGCGCAACGTCTTTGAAAACCCCGCAGGTAACAAGATCTCCACTCCCGGCGCCGCCAGTCCCCTCCGGGACAACGCGGGTCGCTCGCGGCCGTCCTCGTGGGTCTTCTCCACGACGCCAGCCAAGCGTAATTCAGTCGGCAGCGTCAACCGCATGATGGACCGGGACGAAGACGATGGCGGATACGACTCGCCTGGTGACCAGCGCGGCGGGTTCCTGAACGAGGCGGACGCGGACGTCGACGAGCGGAGCGCGCTCCTGAGCAGCTTGAACTGACCACGCTCGGACGGGGCGGGGATGAGGGTGCTGGCTGTCCGGGAACTGGTGAGCATCGAGACCCGAGAGGCAGAGAGGTCGCCCCGGGACTTGGCCGAAAGCCTAGGGTCGGAGTCAAGTGCGAGCAAAGGCGCCAAGGGGGAGTTGCGGCTGGCGTGGCTCTGGGCGGAGGGATGGCGGGAGCAGCTGCGCAAGAGCGGAGACGTGGTTGAGAAGTGCCGCTGGGAATGGCGCTGGGAAGATATGATCCGGAAGCCGAACTCGGTCCCGGTGATTGTTGCGAGGGTGCCGGGTGTGTCGGCTCTGAAGGGCAAGGAGAAGTGGCCGCGGAGCAGCGGTGCTCGCAAGTCGGTGCACTGGGCCTGAATTAATATTACATCGACTATGGGATATTCCTCCTGCCACTCTACTTCCCACGTGAGAAAACCTCCGATCTGGCCAATAATGTGTCCAACTAGCCGTGAAAGCTAGAGTCCTATGGTTGCACTGCCTCCTCTCCTTCAAGAGTTCTGCTGTATCATCATCCCTTCTACACAGAGGCAGACGCGGAGTACAAAGACCCTTGCCAGTGATTTTCCCAGATTGTTGCTCATCTGCCACCAATCAAGACTGCCACCCCCAACGTCGGCATCTGGGGTACCAGGAGCGGTTAATAGCTGAGGAAATATCAACACCGCTTCGCCTGTCTTCACGCTACAAGGACCGCATCTTCGCTCTCTACCCCACAGTTCAACGAGCCGCGTAGGGCCCCGGAATGACGAGACAGCCGCGTTTGCCAAGAGCGGCAATACCTTCCGCTGCCGATAGATTGCGCCTCTCTAACACGAGATTAGCCATTGGTCCCCTCTGATGTCTCCCTCCGGTCATCAGGCTCAGGGGCCTCTATCTTAGACTTAGACCACGGCGCCCGCTTCTCAAAGGCGAACCACCAACCTGAGAGCCGGTCTCTCGTCTTGTGAAGACGGGGGACACTGCCGAATAGTCTAATTCTCAGGGCAGTCGTACGGCCACCGAGTCGAGGAGTGCTCTCCGGATAAATAGACATGCCAGGGGCACATTGTTAATATGGATGGCGCCAATATTTCTTGGATCCTTGGTAGGAGAAGCTAGGCTATGCGTCGACTCCTGCATGTATCTATGGAGTTGGCGCGGAGGAAAGGAAAGAATACTCGCGAACGAGTTAGGCCTTACCGATATATAGCGACTATCCTCAACATTTTACGGGAGTTGCGTTGATCCCATCAGCCAGCCCCTCGATCGATTTTAGCAGATATCAACCACAGGTCAAACAACCCGTGATGAAGTTCTACAACTTCCTCGGCCTCTTGGCCGCAGCCGCCAGCGCTTCTCCGGTTTTCGACGACCTCATGACCCCGGATGCACCCCTGAAGCGGGCCACACAAGCCTTGACGCAGGTTCAGAACTTCGGCGACAACAAATCAAACACCAAGATGTACATCTACGTGCCCAGCCGCCTCGCCGCGAGTCCGCCAGTCATCGTCGCCATCCACTACTGCACCGGCACAGCCCAGGGATATTACAACGGCTCCCCGTACGCCCAGCTGGCGGACCAGAAGGGTTTCATCGTCATCTATCCCGAGTCTCCCTACAGCGGTACCTGCTGGGACGTCTCTTCTAAGGCCGCGCTCACGCATAACGGCGGTGGAGATAGCAACTCTATTGCCAATATGGTCACGTATACCTTGAACAAGTACAACGGAGACGCCACCAAGGTCTTTGTCACAGGTTCCTCCTCCGGCGCCATGATGACGGTGAGCAGTCAGCTTCCAGTGTATAAGATGGACATGTCGCTGACGAATGAGCAAAGAACGTCATGGCGGCTACGTATCCGGAGATGTTCGTCGCCGGTATCGCTTACTCCGGCGTCGGAGCCGGTTGCTTCATGAGCGTCTCGGGAGGTACCGATGCGTGGAACAACTCATGTGCCCAGGGCCAGGCGCGCAGTACTCCCCAAGTCTGGGCCAAGGCGAGTCATACCCGATCCCCTTGACTGCTTCGCCAAGGCACCTCTGCAGCCTCGCATCCTCCCCTGAAGTTCAGTCCGAAGGCTCTGCTGACGTGCCCCTCCTCCTCCAGATGGTCCTGGATATGTACCCCGGCTACAACGGCACACGGCCCAAGATGCAGATCTACCACGGTAGCGCGGACACGACCCTCGCGCCGGCCAACTACAATGAGACCATCAAGCAGTGGTGCGGTGTCTTCGGATTTGACTACACCAAGCCCGACAAGACCCAGGGGAACACCCCTCAGAGCGGCTATACGACCTATACGTGGGGCGAACCGGTCCAGCTGCAGGGCATATACGCGCAGGGCGTGGGACATACGGTTCCCATCCGGGGGTCGGATGACATGAAGTTCTTTGGGCTGTAACGCGGGTTTGCAGGGAAGATCCACGGCGCTGTGGGGACCGTGTGGCGGCATAATTACAGCCCACGAGAAATGGATTTGCCTCATTCTGTATTCCGTACGCCGTCAGGTATTGAACTGCTGGAAGAAACAAGACGAAAATGCCTCTGTCAGTCGTCCCAGGCCAAAGTAATGGTCCAACGAAAGCGGGTTCGCTGTTCTAGACTTCTTCCCCATGAGTGGATGTATGGCAAAGCCAGCACAGGCACTCTTCTCCGCCTCGTTCGAGCTTTGGGGGCATCATCTAGTCTTCAATGGGAGCCGGATCGTCACTGTCCTGTAGACACGGGAATTGGCTGAAACTATGAGGCGAACAGGGTCCCTTCTGATGTTGGCATTACGTGGGAGGTTCGCGGTTAGATCATGCCAAGTGCGCGGACTGGCCCGGACTCGCAAGACGGCACTAATTACGATATAGCATCTAGCATCGCGGTCTCCGTGGCATGTATCTACCTAACTTAGCTGCCAGGTGGCTCCTGCCAACCCTTTACTTCCATCTACAGAGCCTGTCTCCTCAGTCAGCTCATGGGGCCGGGAGGAGGCAGCGAAGTTCCTGCCAAGGGCTGGGATGAGCGCCTTTTGACGGTATTTGCATCATGCCATCCTTCATTTTGGGCCCTGGGCCGCTTGGCCTCTATATGAGTGACAGGGTTCTTTGCATGCCAACCTGCTGCATGGTAGTTGTTGCTCAGCTCTTTCTTTCCGTTGAGCCAGGTAGGAAGTTGTTTTCGAAGAGGCAGCCGGTGATCAGCAGGCCCGAACCTTTTTCTCTTGGGGCGCATGTATAGTGGTTTAGGTCTTACCCCCAGCATAATGGGACATTTCAAGAGCCACAGAGACGATTTTTTCGGATGGCACCCTTATGATTTCCATGGAGGCATCACCGTCCAAAACAACCCAAACACAGTAGTAGATATAGCGGACGGACCGCACGCCACCGCTAGGCTGGAGCTTAATTATTGTACACGCTTACAGGGTATAAATAACAGAGACGCACAGCACTGGGTACCTCATCGAGCTACAGTGGCCCCATCACTATACTGTGGTGGAGATTGCTGCCTCGTTTCACTGTGTTGCAGCGTATCTGAGGAACAATCTGTAGAGCACCCTTGACAGAAGGCCGGCGTCCCTGGAGTAAAACGAAATGTGCGGACGAGCTGGAAGCTGAGCTCAGCTTTAGGGGAGACGCACATTTTCTGGACCAGCTGATTAACCTCCTGATGAGGTTTGACGCCCGTACAACACAGGGAGCCTAGGCCTTGCCTTCTATGAGACAATGACTACGAGTTGCAGGGTTTGCAACCGCTGAGATCGCCGTTTTCACAGAGATCGCGTATCTGTCGTCAGCCCATCTTTACAGTTTCGACGTCTCGTCAACGAACGAACCCGCAGTCCCTCCTAGTGACGGTAAAGAGAGCGCTGGGAAGCGAAGGCATCGAGACCACCTAATCAATTAGCAGTCTATGCACAGCCCAAGGGGCCCTGGATGTCAGCGTTATGCCTCGAAAAGTGTATGAAGGATCCCTTGCAGCTATACTTGGGATAAGCTGACAGGGAGACCACGCTTGCTAAGTGGATGACCGATATCGCGCTGCCAGAAGCGGAGAGACTGCAGAAGCTTGAAGGTTCTTCTGACGGTTCTTGAGGCAGGCGGTGGCAAGCACGGCATCTTTCTCCTGAAGAAAAGCCTCGAAGGAAGCAGTAGTTAGATAGGCCTAGATAGCCATAATCCTGGCTGGGCACGACGATCCTCCTCTTGGCGGACTCAGGGATTCGCCAGCTTGTTCCCCGCGGCCCTAGAGAAAAGTGAGATTCATCCCTTCGCAAAGGCGGCAACATTGTGCAGACACTGTGAATCTAATTCCCTATTGGGAGCGCTGGAAGTAGTCTATATCTGTCCGAGCACTGTAAATATTGGAGGGAGTTACGGTAGTACTCGAGACATTCTGTAACGTTTTCTATTGAGATCACTGACTTCAACCCTGAGAAAGTAGCACCAAGTTGAGACATCCATTTTGAAGTGTAGTCTCATTTGTGACAATGCTACGCGACCATATCGAAAGGAGGAATCGCGTGCTCGTGTGACCGCAGGCGGCATGGGGCCTGGAATCTTGGCAAAGGGCGATCCGCTCGCTCCTCACGCGTCAATGCCAACAGTTGACTCGCTTCTTGAGTCTTCGATGATTAGCTCTAGGCCCAGGCAGGTACCGAAGAAGCTGAGGAGACATGTTCTCGAAGGATTTCGTACTCTTGCCTGGTTGCTGCCAAGGGGAAAGGGGCGAGTCCGGCCCGGAGGCGGGAAGGATCCACGAGTCAGGAGAGCCGGCCGACTGCCGGCAGGCCGCAGCCGCAGGGGCCGTACTCTACGAGAAATCCCCGCGGGAGTTGTCGGTCTAAACTGATTATCTAGATCATCAGATAAGTGCGAAAACCGGCGGCCCCTTACCGGGAACGGGCAAGCCGATCAAAGTTTTAACGGACATGAACTCCGTCTCCACGTTACCAGATCCACGGCGAAGACCTGGTCTGCCAATCACGGAGACGGCCGCGCCTGTCGCCATGCCCAAACGGGCATGAAGTGGGCTCTAGAACTCTGAGGGTCTCTTCTCGGCTCCTCGCTAGACAGAATCACGCTGGAGGAATGCACAGCGATTGATAAGATTTGAATCCTAGCGCAACGTGGGCCAACGTGTGATGAAGCTGCGGCTGCAGGGGACGAAGGGTTCATCGAAGGAGTCGCCAAGCACGGCTTGCTGGGCGGCAGCGTGAATATAAAGGCCCCCATACTGCAGCTCATGCAGATCTCTGTCTCTCCCCTGTCGTCCCCAAGTGTTGCATTCTCGTCGTCAGCTGCCGCTTCGCCCCTCAGCCTGAGGCTTCCCTTATATCCCGTAGCCGCGGTTACCAGCAGGTGAAGCCATGAACAACACCATCAGCGCAGCAATGCCTCAGCCGGCAGAGGTGCCTCGCGCCCTCGAACAGGACATAGAGAAGCACCTCAGCGTCGAGCAAAATGCCCACGAGGTGGCGGATGACCTCAAGACCGACAGCGACTCCGCCTCTGAGCAAAACAAGCAGGAGGGTGTCAGGCATGCTGAAGCCATCACCCAGGTCTGGTCCAAGAAGCTGCTCTGGGTGATGTTTGTCATGTAAGTTCTCTCGAATATGGATGCACTCCTCTCGCCAGATGGGAAGCTCGGCTGACGGTGAGCAAGGCTCTATCTCGTCACGTTCATCGACGCCCTGTTGCAGTCCGTCCAGTCTAACCTCGTGCCCTACATCACCTCGTCGTTCAACCAGCACGGCCTTCTCGCGACCACCAGCATCGTGGCCTCCGTGATCGGCGGCGTTTCAAAGCTCACTATTGCCAAAATCATTGACATCTGGGGCCGGTGCGAGGGCTTCCTCTTCATGCTCCTCTTGATCGTCATCGGCATCATCATGAAGGCCACCTGCAAGAATGTCGAGATGTACGCCGCGGCGCACACGCTGTACTGGGTTGGTCACCTTGGCATGGGTTATGTCATCGATGTCATGCTCTCCGACATCACGACGCTCAAGAACCGGATGGTTATGTTTGGCATCCACATGACTCCAACCATCGCCACCGTCTTCGCCGGCTCCCGCATCGCCGACCTCTTCTACAGCAACCTCAACTTCCGTTGGGCCTTCGGCGCCTTCTGCATCATCCTCGTCGCCTTCTGTCTGCCTGTTGGCGCCGTCTTCATCTACAGCCAGCGAAAGGCCTCTCGCAGGGGCCTCATCGAGAAGAGGGTAAAGACCCGCTCGGTGTTCGAGTCCGTCAAGTACTACTTCATCCAGTTCGACGGTGAGTTCTCCTTAATCGAAGTTCGGGTCCATCTTCGAGATTCTACGGTGCTGACAGGAGACACCCGCTTCCAACAGTTCCGGGTATGGTTCTCACAACGGCCGGATGGTCCTTGCTTCTCCTCCCCTTCAGTCTGGCGAAGACTGCACCGCATGGCTGGTCCACTGGCTACATCATCGCGATGATTGTCCTCGGCGTTGTGTGCCTTGTGGCCTTCGGTGTCTGGGAGAAGTACTTTGCTACGGTGGCGTATCTGCCCTTTAAGTTCCTCCAGGACCGGACCATCCTAGGTGGCTGCCTGCTGTACGGCATCATGTTTATCTCCATCTAGTGGGTTTGCTTTGACGTCTTGACTTTATTTGAAGAGTGTTTGCTAACTTGATGCCCTCTCAGCTGCTGGGACTCGTACTACTCGTCTTACCTCCAGGTCGTTCATAACCTGAACATCACCATCTCAGGTTACGTCCTCAACACGTTCTCGTTGACGTCCGCTTTCATCGGCCCCTTCGTCGGCCTGTAAGTCCCGAAGCCCCTAATCCTTTTGATCCGACGTTCCTAATCGGTGGATGAAATAGTCTTATCCGCCATACTGGGGAATACAAATACACCGCGCTTGCCGGTATCCCCTTCTGTGTAAGTTGATTTGATCTCTACGTCTAGGTGGTCAGAGCCTAACAACAGGTGTAGGTCCTTGGAACTGCCCTCCTCATCTACTTCCGTCACCCCGGCTCTGACATCGGCTACCTGGTTATGTGCCAGGTTTTCAACGGCATATCTAGCGGCATCTGGTCCCTCACGACGCACATCGCTATCATGGCCGCAGTCAGCCACCAGGAGATCGCCGTTGTGCTCGCTATGATCGGTCTTTTCGGCTCCATCGGCGCCGCCATCGGCCTGGCCATCGCTGGAGCTCTGTGGACTAACATTCTCCCTCACTCCCTGTACACGCACCTGCCTGAAGGCAGCAAGGGTCTCGTCTCGAAGATTTACGGTTCTATCGTCACCCAGAAGAGCTACCCGATGGGCAGCCCCATCCGCACCGCCATCATCGCCGCATACGGCGACGTGCAGAGGAAGATGGTCATCGCTGGAGCGGCGTTCACGGTATGTAGTCTACCCTCCCTCGCCTGTGTATATTGCGATTTTCTGATGAAGCTCCCAGCCCTTGCTGTTGATCTGCATTGTAGTGTGGAAGAGGATCAACTTGAAGACGGTAGACCAGACTGGACAGAAGAAGGGCAACACCGTGTGGTAGAGTACGAGAGCTCGTCGTCCTCCTTGACTTGGGTGAAGATATTCCCGGCGCCGTTTTGCATGAGGGCCATCATCGCCATCTTAAGCGAACTACGTGCTTGCAGTAGAGGCGGTCTACTTTTGCCGCAGTTACTATAGGATGGGAGCCGGCTTATGTTCGGCTTGTCTCACCCCTGGCCGGGAACGCTCTCACTCGCTGCGCAGCTCCTCACGGGATCGCAGGAACTTGACGACACCAAAAATGTATATAGTAATTGTCACATGTAACGAAATAATAGTCAAAGCCGCGACATCATTGTTCATTTCCCGAGCGCCGTCGCAACAGTCTGCGTGTCCCGTAGCAATTCTTCCTCGCGCATATTCCTGCCAACCACCTGCACGCAGCATGGCGCCCCCTCAACCTCTTCAGCAACATCTGGCACAGAACGAAAGTCAGCAGAACCGAACTAGCGGAAGTGTTATATCCCGGGGGCGGCATCTGGCGCGACTCACACGGCGGGACGTATCTAACGTCACGCAAATACTTCGCGTCGTCGACCTTGTCTGCCCTTCGGTATGGGATGATGGTGGCTGGGTACTGCAAGGTATTGTTAGTTTCAAGGTTCTTGTTTCTAAGAGTGCAATGGCTAGCGCCTCATACATCCAACAAGTTGAGAAGAACCGTGTAAGGGACCCATCCTATCATGTCATGGCGAACTGCGGTGCCCTGATATCCCGGCATGATGATGGCATCGATCCCGGCCTGGGTAATCAGCAAGCGAAATTGCTCCTTGAACTCAGCTCTCTGCACGTTTAGGTCATACAATCCCTCCAGCGTGAGCGGCGCGTAGTCGTAAGGCATATCTGGGTGAGGCAGATCCGTAGAAGAAAGGGCCGGGATGCGCGGCTCTCCGCTAGCTTGAATATGCTTCAAGGCAGTGTTTGCTGGATCCATGGAAAACATCCTGAAAGCGAGTACGGTAGCGTCTCTGACTGAGGGTGTGGCCAGGTCGACCACTTCGTGACCGGCGGCCTTCAGTGCTTCAACTGTGCGAGTGAGTGTGTTGAGCACAGGAGGATGAACAGGAAAGCTGGGGTCTTCGAGAATGAAACCCAGTTTCAGCTTCTCCTTGGGGGCAACGCTCCGCCAAGGGGTGTATATGACGGAGGAATCGAGTCTCCAAGGATCATGTCCAACAACAGTGCTCGCAAACAGCGTCAAGTCCCGGGCGGAGATCGCCAGTGGTCCTGCACATGGTTTGATCCCCGCAAGGCCAGCTCTCGCAGAGCTTGTCTGACCGTTATAAGGGATGCGATCAGCTGATGGGCGCAGGGCGAAGGTGCCGTTGCAAATTCCAGGAATCCGGATAGAACCGGCGATGTCTGTGCCGACTCCCAGTACAGATCCGCGCATGGCGATCAAGGCACCCTCTCCCCCGGACGAGCCTCCGGCACTGAGGTTGGATCGATTTGGGTTCAGCGTGCGGCCGAAGACATAGTTGTGTGAATCTCCAGCCTAGCCGTGATGTAATTCATTAGCATGTGGCTCATTTCTGAATTGCGAGAGCAGCTAACGAACCATCATCGTCTGTGGAATGTTGGTCTTGACGTAGAATACCGCGCCGAGGTCCAGGAGGACCTGGACAAGGGCGGAATTGGAACCAGCGGGTCCATGATCAATGAAAGAAGTGAATCCGATCGTACTCGGGATACCGTCGACATTGAAGCAGTCCTACAAGGTGGTCAACTGATATAACTCTGTTTTCAGCGCCGACAATTTGCCTCTTCATACCTTGAGACTGATAGGTAGTCCATGCAGTGGCCCGACAACATTTCCTGTAGTCTGGAAGTACTCGTCAAGTTCCTTCGCCCTGTCCAGGGCGCGGTCGAAGAAAACCTCTGTCAGACACCGAGTCTGAGGAAATAGCATTGGTCAGGACAAGCTCACTTGGTCAAGTGCAAAACAGAATGCCTTTGCTTGACATACCACTTGTTGGGCGATGGCCGCACGGATGCAAAAAGCCTCAGTCACCTCGAAAGAGGTCAGCTGTCCCGTACGCATCTTCTCTAGCAGCGCTGTGGCATCGTGGCCCTCGGTGATGTCAAGTTGTTTTGCCGACAAAAGACCACATCTGCGCGGTACATCGAGAACATTGTTAAATGCCTCCTCGGAGATGCTCTTAGTGTACTCGGCGGGCAGGCGCCATTTCGTGGGGATCTTTGCGGCGGCCTCGGCCTGCTTCCGTTTAACGATGACCTGCCACTCTTCAACTGCCATTGCGCCTGAACTTGGGCAGCTCATCCTGGTCCCTCGAGAGGGAGAGGAGATGCTCCAGCGCCTGGACTACGGCTTGTTTTATCCTTGGGCGGCACCCCGCCCACTCCCTTCTCCGCGTGGCTTTCATGGGCCAAGAGAGCGCGATACGCGGTGCATCATAACCCAATCAGCCGTCGGCCTTCTCACTGATCGGCTCTCTTCGTACATGACTGATAGCGCTGCGGATATGCCGGTTCTAGATAAGCCATAAGGGAAGATCAACATGGTGCAACTGAACCAGACCGTCGTCAAAGATTTCGGATTCGCCGAGGCCTGATCTAACTCCTGCGTAGGACTGATAGATAGACTAAGGGTTCCGACCCTTTAGAGCAATATTCGTTCGATCCTTAACCTTGTCTGAATCAAGTAAATAGAATATCAAACCATGGTGAACACTTCGAGTGAGCCTGTATGCCAGATCCGGGCTGTAGCTCAAGCTATTACTACCAAGCTATGAAAGAAGAGTATTCCATTTTTCCAGGGCTCGAACAACATAGTGAAAGTCCCAGCTGCACTTCGATCTTCGACTGCAATCGTATCCTCCTTCCAGCCCGTCTCTCCCGCTCGCGCCCGCGTGTTCGTCTTCTCCCTCGTCGTTCTTGATCCACCACAGCTTGGCTAACAGCCTGATTGTCTGCCCCATGTTTACCATTCTCGATGAGTCGTAGAAGGAATGCAGGTGCCTCATCAAGATTGCCCGTTGCGCATCATCGGTAACACATGGTCCTACAAAGACAACGGCCCAGCATAACGCACCTGGTATGTCTGAACTGTCGACTTCCGAGGCGAGCACGGAAAAGAACCCATTCAATACAGTCTGAATCAGACCGTCAGTTGCACAGTCAACGAATGGGTGCATAAGACGGTGCAGGTATATGATGCCGGCGAATCGGTACAGTTCTGCCGCCTTACAGTAACCTGGATAATGGTGCAGCATGTCTGAAGACGGTCGCCAGGCATGAAGCAGACCATTCAGGCGCTCATACTCCACAACTGCGGTTGGCGAGGGGTTGCTCCATATTCTTCCCTCAGACTGGATACGTCTTGACAGTGATCCAACGGACGCGACATACTGGAGAATTTGATGCGACACTCCGCAGAGCCAGCCGGGATAGTGTCGTTTATCGCCTTTGCAACTGAACTCCAGCGGCCAATAGTAGTCTTCAATAAGGTCGCTGGACACCGGTGGAATAGCTGAACTTTCCGAGGGCCACGAGATAGAACCCACTGTCACGTTGTAAAAATAGGCGTCGTTGACGAAACCTGCAGACTCCAACCGGATGCCCTTCTCCTTGGCGAATGCGAGAAGTTGTCCAGCCTTGCGGAGGTAACGGACAAAATGGGGATGCTGGCCGCCTCCAATCGGCTATTTGTTGATATTCTGTATGAGACTGAAGTCGCATCGAAGAAAGACGACGAGACGACGAGACCTACCTGGAACATGGCCAGCAAAAGACACACCACCAGGTGCTCCTCGGTAGCTGATGCTTCCGGCACGCTGTGCTGATCATGCTGGTATTGCGTCTGTTCCTCCAGTGTGTCGGACACTTGGCCGTAGTAGCGCCAAGCCAGTGCAGACCAGCCCGGGCGACTATCGGAGACATGGATGGCCGAGATCATCAGGATTGCCTTTGCAACTAGGCTCGAGCTAAGGGCGAGAGGGACCAATTGCTGCAGCAGGGGATTGGCGGCAGGGTCCTTGACCACGGAAATTGCCCGAGCAGCCTGGTCCAGATAGTGGCAAAAGAGAAAGGAGGATGATTTGGACTCTGTGATGAGAAGCAGAGACGCTTGGTTAAGCTCGGGCAACGCAATGGACGCATTCTCAAGCCGCTTCAGGATCGAGCACAGATCTGTTCCGAGGGCAGGCGGGAGTCCAAACGGTCCCCCTCCATGATACACGCCTGGGTTTGCTTGGGCGGGCCGTTGGCTCAAGATATCAGTCTGATCTGTAATCAAGAGTTGGAGGCTATCGTCTCGGTAGAAGGGTACGTCCGGGATTGAATATCGCCAGTATTCTGCTTGAGTAAGGTCATCTTTCGACGAAACCAGTGGTAAACTGTCTGTAGTGGCATAGTTGACGACCGGGGTAGGCTGAGATCTAACCCGGTCAGGCGGCGAACTTCCAGCGGATGGCTGCTCTGCGACGATCAGCCGTTCCTCCGCGGTGCTGGGCCACAGACAATCCAGAAAGTTTCTTCGACATCCCGCGCAAGTCGGTTTTGTCTCCTCGCACTTCTTTCGCCGCTTTCTGCAAGTCAAGCAGCCCGTCCTGGAGCGTAACCCTCTGGAGGACGTCTTCTTGACACCACCCATACTAAGACCCGTGTCGTTTCTGCGCAACAGTTGGAATGAAAGGGCCGCTATGCTGGAACGGAGACAGGACCGCGTCTCGCGGCTGCAGGGAGATAAGTCGACTGAGGGCGAGAGACTCTCTTTATGATCCACACCTGCAGTACGTCTCAGGTTCATGTGCGGGGTCTCCCCGAGACTCCCATAGCCAGGCGGATAGATAGGGGTAGATCATATTAGATCGTATCTTCGGTGGGGATAACGTTGGCGCCCGTCCAAATCTAGCTAACTAAGCCATCACCGCGTCTCGCGGTCCTGATAAGCTGGCTTATCTCCGAGCTCTGGCACTCGAAAGATTGGGGAGCCGGCCAGGACATGATATTCAAGGAACAAGAGGCCATCTAGTGGATAACGTTCAAGGGCGGATATCACAATGAGGAGAAAAAAGTGAGCGGAAGCATCTACTAATAAAGAGGCTCCTCCCCGACCTGCTCTGCACACGAAGAGGCTTCAGTTATCTGAGCATTTACCAGAGCCATGGCACCAACACTCGATGAAAGCGCCATCCCTGGGACGGTGCACTTGGTAGATCTCGATGGCAGCATGCGGATGAAACACTCAAAAGGCCACAGAGATATTGTCTTGGTGCCGAGTCCCTCCGATGACCCAGACGACCCGCTGAACTGGTCCAGGTCAAGAAAGCTCCTGTCCACTATTTGTATCGCTGTGTAAGATTTTGTGTCCCCGTTTAACTGCCTTCTAACTCACTTGCTTGTTGTGGCTGACGTGCGAGACCAAGTTTCGTATGGTCGTCTGGCCTGTGCGGATTTACTGCGAACTCGTCGCTCACTCAAGTTGCTGAGGGAATGAATGTCCCTCTCAGCACTCTGAACTCCGGTGCTGGTTATTTATTCCTGCTCGCCGGCTGGGGGAACCTGTTTTGGCAACCACTCGCTCTGCAATATGGAAAGCGTCCTGTCTACATCGTGTCAACCGTTGCAAACGTGGTAAGCAACAATATCACTACCCTCACTTGTCCCACGAACCTTCCCTCACGATGAACAGGCGCTCACGGTTTGGACACCGAGTATACGAACTACGAGCCAGCTCTGGGCTAATAAGATTGTTACCGGATTCTTTAGCGCCCCGATTGAGAGTCTGTGCGAAATATCCGTTGCCGATGTGGTCCGTATTCTGGGGGAAAAGCGTTGACAAAGAATGTAAAATCTGACATCGCTGATAGTATTTCTCGCACGAGCGGAGCACCTATATGGCCGCATATGCTCTGTCGCTCACGGGGAGCAACTTCTTTGCGCCCGTGATTGGCGGCTTCATCACAGATAACTTAGGATGGCAGTGGTGCTATGTGTGTTGTCGTCCTCGCTTCAGTAGTTGATATTCGATGCTGACCCTGTTGTCTTAAATATAGTACATTCCGGCTATCATTGCTGCAGCGGGGGCATTGTTCCTATTCTTCTTCTTGGAGGAAACAAATTACGAGCGTTCGATGAATACTGGCGTTGATACCATGAGTGCTGATGATGGGATTCTCAATAATCAGCCTCAACGGGGAGAGAAGTCAACAACATCAACGAGTCAGTCGGCCCAATCCTCTCAGAACGGCGAAGTACATCCATCACCGAAAACATACCTGCAGAAGCTCAGCTTTAAGCCATCGCAGGGCAAGCCCAACCGGCTTTGGCGGTTGTTCAAGCAGCCCCTGTACTTCCTGACCTGGCCTGTTATCGTGTGGGCCGGCTTCTCATACGGACAGAACCTGATTTGGTTCAACGTTCTCAACGCCACGGCCTCGTTGATTCTTTCAAGCGCGCCATACAACTTCTCCGCCGCCATGATTGGTCTTGCTTTTATTGCGGCATTCCTCGGAACCGTCGTCGCGTATGTTGTGTGCCCAGCCCTTCACTTCCCTCTGAGTCTCCATCGCTTGGGTCCTTGCTGACGAGCCGTACAGTGCTTTATATACCGGCCCTGCTTGCGACCGCCTTGCAATCCGTCTTGCACGCCGCAAAGGCGGAATCTTTGAGCCAGAGCATCGTCTCTGGCTATTTTGTATCAACGTGCTACTTGTCCCTGGCTCCTTGATTCTATGGGGTGTCGGCGCCGCCCATGGAGTCCATTGGTTTGGTTTGGTCTTTGGGATGTTCTTATTGTCAATCACTACTGTCACCGGGTGCACATTGTCGATCAACTACGTTATAGACACGTACCAGGCGCTCAGCGGCGACGCGATCGTTACCTGCATTTTGGTTCGCAACACTATGAGCTTTGCTATCGGTTATGGGTTCGTGATGCCCTGCCCTAGCAGTATACGCGCCTAACATTCGTCTTCCTGAACTCTGCTAACTCGAATTACAGTATCACACCGTGGATCGAGAACATGGGATACCAGAATTGCTTTATTACTGCCGCGATGATAGGGCTCGTGTGTGGCTGCAGCTTCTTCGGAATGATTGTATACGGTAAAGGCCTCCGGGCAAGGTCCGCGAGGAAGTACTGGGATATTGTCCGCAAGAGTAGTGAGCTCGGTGTTGCACACTAGTTATCGGGGTCGATGGTTCGCCGTTCGCCACTGAACTGCACCATGTCTAAGACGTCCGAGGGAGTCACTCAGTGTCCTCCCCTTGTCTTCATTTAACCCCCAAGGTGTTTTCAGGGATGCTGTATCTTGTCATCCAGAAGAGTCGTAGAAGAACATGTTCCAGCGTAGTAATGTAGTAGCATCAGGGGTCATCGGTGGCTTGAAAGACTTTCGCAGGACCCATCTGTTTTTAATAATATTCAATGTCTTCTTCACCTCGCTCAGAGATCTGCCATGAAATCCAAATTGTGCTATGCACGCATACTGCCGCCAACGGAAAGACAGCACCGGTTATCCTAGATATTAATCAGACATTGCAGTTCCCTTGAGAGCCCCTCTGACTATTTCGAACGTCCGTCGTTGTGGTGAGGAGCATATTGAGCATATTGCACCCTGGACATCTCACTAACCACATCGCAACATTAGTCCAAACTACCCTGTGGAGATCACCAGATCTTTGACAAGAGCAGTATTATCATATTCTTCGTTCAACAACCTAGAACAGGGACGCTGGTATATTTCTTGACGCATTTACTCTCGGCTGTCATCTCGTGTCTCCCGACCTGCGCGATGACAGTCGATCGTCTGATGACGGCGTGACGGATATCCCTGTAGGGAATCAGATCGATGATGGATTATTGCTCTTTGTATGGGTTCTGTTGCCAAGCGGTTCTGATCTCGCGTCTCCATATAATTAATAGCATTGGTCTGATACACCTATTGCCAGGTCGTTGAGGTGCATTCCATCTTTCTTCCGCATTCTTCTTCTTCTTCATTCCCCAATTATCACTTGACATCGTTCTCTTGCGCGTCATGGTGGACTTGTTACAACGCAGGACTGTCCATTCTTTTTGCCTTAACACTCTGTTAGTTTGCCTTCGTTGCACTCCTAAAATTCATAACTGCCGCTCCGTGAGATCTGCATTACAAATATCTTTCGTACATAGAAACAATGCAGTCGAAGTTACTGATATCTCTCCTCTTGTCGACCTTGGTTTCTGCTCACGGCCACGTCGATCACGGCACCATCAGCGGAATATTTACGAGTTCTACCAGCCCTACATCGACCCTCACACGTCTCCAAGCCCCCAGCGTATCTCCCACCCGATCCAGGGCAATGGGTCAGTCGAGGATGTAACCTTGCAGGACATCCAGTGCGGAGGCTATGCGGCAGGGGGCGTACATGGCTCCTCTCTCGCTGCCCTACACGCGCCCGCCGAGGCCGGCACCGAAGTCACACTCTGCTGGACGCTTTGGCCTAGCTCTCACTTTGGCGCCATTGTAACCTACATGGCTCGATGCCTGGACACTGGTTGCCAGGACTACATGCCCTACAGCGAGTAAGTCACGTCGGCCCACATTCATCGCTCAAGAAAAGGCAAACTCCTTTGGGCTCCCATCCTGATGCTGGTTTCTCACACCCGTACAGCGTCGCCTGGTTCAAGATTGCCGAGGGTGGGCTTGTCAACAACGCGATCAACGAGTGGGCAGTGAGTCCGATTGAGACGGCTGGCAACGCAGGTTACACAATTCCGGAGTACCTGACAAGAGGTTTCTACCTTGTGCGCCACGAGATCATAGCAGTATTCTTGGTCAATATTTACCTAGGAGAGCAACTGTACCCAGGATACCACCGGCTAATGTCACTTGTGGCGACAGCACCGTCTCCTCCGACCTCGTCAGCTTCCCTGGCGCGTACGAGGAGAGTGACCCCGGTATCACTCGCGACTCCATTTTCACGACTTACCCAATTCCGGGCCCCCCTATTTTTAGCTGTTCCGGAGTCGAGTCCAGCACCTGAACTGTATCCACCGTCACTGGCGCTGCTGGTATGACCAAAGCGGTCATTTCTGAAACCATGGCGTCGATACCCGAGCAGATTCCAGTGCCCAGTAGCAGCGAGGAGTTTTCTTCCACCGCTGCCCAGACTTCGCCGCCCGCTCCAGTAAGCTCGAGCAGGAATGATGTCGTGCTTGACCACCAGCCTGCTCCTTCGAGCTTCGCAAGTCCCATGGCGGACGGGGTCACAGCACCTATATCGACTACCACTACGACCTCCACTGTTGTGAACGCAGGGCAGACTGATAATTCCTGCCCTTGTCTGATGAGGAGAGCCATCGTCAAGGTCTAAATAGTCCTCGTCGGAAGGAGATGGCATAATCTCTGTTGCGTGGTTGGATAACGACTTGCTCCATCACAATTCTGTATGTATACATATATTTGTAGGCCGCTTCTATTTACATGTCTAGCAAGCCAAGAAAATCTTTACTGTTCTAGCGTGGTATCAGACCGTTGCAGACACTTTTCTATCTCGCACAGTTGTCTCGTGTGCTGATTCACCATCTTCAGAGGCTCTAGAGGCGTAGTTTCTTCTTGGCTGTTGTCCGTTTCTAAATGCACTACTGACATGGCCCGCTCGCTCTAACCCAGACAGTCCGCATTAACTGATAGGACCCAGACCCCTGCTGATGAGTAGCGGCTTATTGAAGATACATGTTATGATTGTTTCTACTCGGCCGAAATATCTCTTCGGGCAATCATTGATGTAAATCTATATCCGCTCCGTAAGAAATCTATCGCGCCGACACCATGTTACTGCGAAGTGTTACCGGGACCCGACCACCAACCCTCCCCGGGTCTGTCGGGTAGAAAGAGGAGGGGTTCTGACAGATTTGGGGATCAAGTGAAGTGCGACTCTCTTCTCTCTCGCAAGTCGTTGTGAGCTGGCATCCAAGCAGAAAATATTGATCTTGGGTCAGTTGTAATGTACGACCTACCGTATCTACTACGATGTCATGAAAAGTCACCTTGGATCCCCTTCCCCGAAAAGCGACAACTACATGATCATTCATCTGCATTTTAGTTCATATCAGGCACAGCGTATCATGCTGCAACAACCCCCGAGATTTGTTTACCTTGCGTTGCTATCATGTTCATGAGACATAAGACATCAACCTCTCAACACAACAGCTACTTCATCGCTTATTCCTCCATAGTGTCCACCAATACTTGTTCCTTGTTCTGCGCCACCAAGGCCTGGAAATCAGGCCTCCGCAGAAGGAACTGAGGTTGTTGTCCCCTTGGCATCTTTGCTGGCCCTCTTGAGCTCGTCCATCCTCAGCTTAGCAGACCTCGCTTTCCAGACCCTCTCCCTCTTGCGCCACCTCTTCAGGATAAGAACGCTGGCAGCAATCATCACAACAGCAACGATGGCAATCACGATGCCGGCGATGGCGCCGCCCGAGAGCTCGTGTGAGGATGTCCCGCTGCTGCCCGAAGAAGACCCGCCGGACGAGCTGGAGCCGGACGTTGCAGCGGGTGTCGGCGCCACGCCAGAGGCCGAAGAAGTCACGCCAGTACTCTTGCTGTAGTTGTAGCAGGATACTTCCTCGGTGAAGGAGCTGAGGTCGACGTAAGTAATGTCGGCGCAGGCATAGTACGTCTTGTTCTCGCTATCGTCACTCCCCGCGGACCTGTACATCAGCTGAAGGGTGGCGTTCTGCCCCGACTTAACACCCGAGGCTGGGTTGGGCACCGAGTAGCACTCATTGCCGGGCTCCAGTACCGGGAAGTTGCTGTAGTTGACTAAGTCCTCGAAATCTGCGTTGGTAGAGGGGTCTATATATGCTCGTTAATCAAGAACGAAGTCTAAATTCTGGTGCTTAACAGTAGCAGGAATAATTACAACTTACCAGAATTGTAGGATATGGCGAGGTTGATATTGTAAGATTCTTCATTGATCACCAGTGCAACTGCACCGTTTGCTACACGGGAGAAGATCAGCACGGTTTAGCCAAGACCGAAGACACGGCACATGGTGAATGTTTCTTACTCAACGGGAAGTCGGTTCGATCGCTTGGGCCATCCGGGGAACCACACGGATTGGTGTTATCGTCGGTAGAGGACCAAGCTCTGGCACTTGGCCAAGAGAATCCCGCCGGGCCCATGTCATCTGCTTGTTTCGACATCGACGCGAAGATCGACGTCGCTAGGAGCGCGGAAGTGGACAAGAGCCTCATCCTAGTTGCTGTTGTGGCTATTCAGCTGTGACAGGAAACGACGACCAGGAGAGCGTAAAGTTTCTGTCTTACAGCGCAGGTACGGGGAGGCTTAGCCACTGCAAGTGCTAGGAGAAAGTTGATAGGGCGACAGCGGTTCAATTATGCTGCGTCTACCTGTCTCGGTGTTCCGGTTATGAACGACATAAGAAAATTGCCTCATCACGAGCTCGCCGGTGGTCGGGGAGGTTGGTTGAGCTTGGCAGAGAACCACAGTAGTGGCCAGTCGGAATGTCAAGTAATCTGAACCTGACTATCGAGGGCGAGACGGCGAGACTTTCCCAGACCGGGAGGACAAGGGTGGGGAGGTCGGCGCCGATAAATCAGAGTTTCAACGACTTGCCATGGTCAGCCAGTCAAGCAACCGTCCACTCGGTGACCATCACTCAACAGCACCCGCACACGGGAAGAGACGGCATCACGCAGCCTCAACACCACCGACTCACCACGGTCATGCGACTATATGGCCCACTTGAATCGCTCCACCACGCTATCCTAACCACGCGAGGGCCCACGGACTCGGCGGGGGCTGTAAAACCTCCTCTCCGTGGGGAATCTGATCAGATTGATTAGATTGATAAGTTGGCTACCTAGCCCCGGAATAGTGCCGTTAGGCTATTCTATGTGGTAGCGCAAGCCCCATATCCCACGAAGTTTTACACATTTTCGGCATCACTAAACTGTACAGGCGGCGGGCCGGACCCGTCCTGTGACTGCCTTTGGCCATCACTTCGGAAGTCCGAGCTTGGCCCGGGCTGAGAAACATGACGGCGCCGTGGGTTGGGCTTGGCTGTTGTTGCGCGAAGATATAAAAGGACGACCCTTCCGAGCCTGTGTTTCTTCATGTGTCTCCAAGCGGGGCTAATCCGAGATCCTGTTCTCGATGCCAAGACGCTCAACCTCCTTAATGGCTGTCTAGCGGTGGCAACTCGAATGTTGGCAAGCCCTCATCCCACTGATCCCAACACTATGCTCACTAGGGCTCCCTGTGCTGCCGGCGATTCCTGGCGACTGACCAGATTGGATTGAAGGCTCGGACTCCAAGCGTCTCTTGGCAGACGTACGGTATGGAGACAACTTCGTTATCACAACTCGGGCACCGGCATCGCATGGAAAGATATAGACGAGGCAAGGAGTACGCAAACCCCGATCTCTCCTACTAGACGAGACCATCTGAAGCACGAGGTCGGGATCTGTTAGGCACAGCCAATCGATGACCCCAACTCGTCGCGAACGTGGTGGACCGGCCGATAGGGACGGATTACCGGATATCCGGCAGCTCGTCAACCATCGACATGTCCAAGGGACATGCCATTTGGCACAGGCAGGGAAAGGCTTCTTTGTGTTCTCGCCTGCCTGCCTGTGCCCCCTGCCTGCCTCCCCGACCACGTCCTATGTCTTGTCACTCGGGTTGTAATCCAACGCATGTGGGTGATTTACCACAGGTAAGGCACTCAGTGGAATTGACTTGTTAGAAACTTAAAATATCACGAGGTGTTGCACCACGTCTGCCGCAGAAATATGCATGCTGAATGTAGTCGAAGCATTGCCATTCTCTCTCATCGTTACTCCGAGATACCTGAATTTTAGTCGAACAACTGTCTAGTAGTGGAAGTTTCGGCGATTATATGGCGGCAATCGAAGGGGCTGGGTGGAACTAGTATAGATAGAATCTCGCAGGGTACATCGTCTCCAATAGTATGAGGTGTACAGAGGCAGGAATGCCAGAACTCTGTGCATCTGGAATTTACTCAAAGCACTCCAATGATTCGTCTAGATGTGTTTGTCAACAACGTGGCGTGTGTTTTATTGTCATTGTTGACTAATTTTGAGGACTCTGATGTAGTGTGTAGTAGTAATACATGGAAAGAAGACATTGCCTAATCCTCCAAGTTAAACCTGTGTTAGAAGCTGATAGCCAGCTGCCTTGCAACACTGGCCAAGCCCACGCTTAGTAGAGAGCAGCAACACCGGCACAGGCGGCAAGGGCAGCCACGCCAAAGGGAGCCCCATAAGCGTTGGCACCGGCGGTAACCACAGAGGTGGCAGTGGCAGTCCCGTTGGAAGCTACCACGGAGGAGGCGGTGGCTACGGAGGTGACTGCAGCGGTGGTTGCAGTGAGGGTGGTCGCAGGGGCAGTGGTGGCGGCGGTGCCCGAGGTGGCAGCTGCCGAAGTAACAGCAGCAGAAGTGGCAGCGGCGGAGCTGACACTCACGTCGGCGCAGGCGCTGTTGTAAGCCTCGTAGAAGGTAGATACATCGCTGTTGCAGCCGGAGCTAGACACAGTGAAGTCAGTATTGGATAGTCCGCTGAAGACAAGTTGTCAGGGGTCACATACGAGTACAAGCAGGCCTTGGCCTGGGTGGCGAAGTCGGCGAGACAGAAGCAGCCAGCAAGATCAGAACTAGGTTTGGCCTGTTAGCCATGGCTTGTCACCGCGCTACGGCACGGGAAACCCCTTAGAAGGACGCGGGGAACATACGCATCGCATCCGAGGCTGGAGGCCGCAGTGGACTCGCAGGTAGCAACGCAGTCGCCAGAGGCGGCGCTGGTGGCAGCGGCAGCGGCGGAAGTAGTGGTGGCAGCCCCAGCATCCGAGGTGGCGCTGACGCTGGCGCAGGCAGAATTCACAGACTCATAGAACTCGGCAACGTAGGTCTTTCCGCAGTCAGAGCTGCAATCGAGTTGTTAGCGAGCTGCACTTCGCGGCACCACCCACTATACGGACAGGACCAAACTGACTTCTGGTAAAGGCAGGCCTTGGCAGCGGTAGCGAAGTCATCCAGGCAAAAGCAGCCAGACAGATCGGAGCTACGTCAAAAGTTGTCAGCCGTATAATACGACAGAGAGCAGGAGGTGGCTAGGCGTTCAACATACACATCACAACCGAGGCTGGACGCCGCAGTGGACTCACAGTCCGGGATGCAGTCACTAATCAGGGTGTTAGTATTTATCCCTGCAATCCATCTCGCCATTGTCACGAGCTAGACTCAAGCTCGGCTGCACTCACGCGTTGGCAAGCACGAGGCCGCCCAGGACGAGCACACCAGTGGAGAACTTCATTTTCAGTGACGGTGGAAAGACTGTGCGGTCTTGTAAAAGCGAATGAAGTAGGATGTGTCTGTGATAGAACGAGTGGAATCTGTCGGGTCTGCGCCGAGTGATGTGTGCGATATCAACTTAGGAGTAGATGACTCTGGCGAGGCCGGCGACTGATCCAAGATATACCCGTCTGCTTACCCCTGAGAATCAGCTCGCCTGGACGATCCGTCATACCTTGATGGGCCCGGTCTCCAAGCCATCGTCCCAGAGAAATGAAAGGTTTTCGCGTCGCATCGGGGAAGTCAACTCGTGCTTCGTCACCAGAGGACCCGATGCCGGATCATGCTTGAAGCCTGTGAACATATCAAGACTTCAGCCGAACAAACTATCGAGCTATCCATGTCGTCTGCTTTACCTGAACGCCATCTGTGGGGCAAATGCGAGCCTCATGGTGGACCAGCCGGCCCTACGGGGCTCTTGGCAGTCACATTGCCGGGGGCTAGACAGCTGTCGTGAAGACTCTGGCATCGCCTCGAGACCGGCTCAGCCGGCTCGCCACTGGACTCACATCTAATCAGATCATTAGTCAATCTTATCTGATCATCGTCCGGTTGTTCCCGGATCGCTGTTCTCCATGGCCCATGGAGAAAGCGTTCCCTGTCTTCCACTGTTCAAGAGGTGGAGCGGCAGGCAAGTCAAGTGGAACCGCGTGAGAATCTTATCAGATCGAAGCCGCCCGCTTCTAGACCACAATTCCACCTCGGTGTGCCAAGACTGATAGCCCAGCTCACCAATTCCTGTCTGTCTCCTAGTCATTGAGAGTGGATATATTCCGAGGAGTGGGAGGGTGGTCGGCCGAGCTATTTCCGAGTTTCTCATGTGTCTCTCGTGATGGAGGAGGCTGGGTTGAGTGGCATGCCGCCGGGCCCCCATGGACTACATATTCTGCTTGTCCCTTTTTCACAAGGAGTGATGTTAAGCAACTAAGCAACTTAAGCACCGATCAGCATTGTGTATCTCATCAGCTCCTCCAGTTCGCCAAGATGAAGACCATCACCCTCCTCCTCGCCGCCGCCGCTTCGGCCAACGCGTGAGTCTCCAACAGGCGATCCTAAAATGACAACTGTCTCTTACTGACTCTGCGGCCCAGTCTTTCCAGCTGCATTCTCAACTGCCAGTCCCAAGAGGCTTCAACTTCGGGCTGTGATACCAACTAGTACGTTGTACAGCCCCTGATCAGCCGGCAGACTATTCACAACGGTTACCTAGTAACACCACTACCTGCTACTGTAACAACGAGAACTTTGCGGCAAATGTCAAGGCTTGCATCTACGAGAATGGTTGTGATAGCGATGTTTCAGTCTTCTACGAGTACAGGGAGGAGTTCTGCGGCGGTGACGAGGAAGACGGCTCTGGCACTAGTGACACCAACGAGACCATCGATGATCAGGGCGGTGTTCTCGGCTCATGCATTCTCGGTTGTCAGACTGAGGCCGCGACTTCCGCCGGCTGCTCGAGTAACTAGTATGTCATCAGCTCTCCAAGGTCTGGTGGTGATCGCGCTGACTGTGCTGTTTAGCAACAAGACCTCCTGCTACTGCGATAATGATGACTTCGCTACCGACGTAAAAGTCTGCCTTTACCAGTACGTGCTTCTGTTCAATGAGGAAACCATGTTCACTGACTAACCCGCGTCTAGGAACTGCTCGACCGAGGTCACTGTCTTCTACAACTATCGGTCCGACATCTGTGGCGGCGATAACTCGACTGAGTATCATAACTCACTCGACGCCGGTGACGCCACCGCCGGAATTGCCTCGTCTACCGTAGCCGCTACGGCTGCTGCTACAACTGGAGCATCTACCGCCACTGCTGGATCTGCCACTGCTTCTGCTACCGGCTCGACCTCTGGTGCGGTCCGGGAGGGCGTTGTGATCACCTGCCTGGCCGCGGCTGTTGCCTTCGCCGTCTACGCGACCGGCCTATAATCTTCTAAACTTCACAAGGCCATTTGAGGCACGGCAAGAGGAGTGACGGCAGTAATGGGGGATGTCCAGGACTTTTGGCAAGCCACGTTGTTGTCCTCCTCAGAGTCAAGAATCGGCCGTGCCGTGGGTAAAGATGGAGGGGCGTGATAAGGTGAATATGAGATAGCTTAAGAGTCCGGCCATGCGTTGAGGCTAGTCACGTAAAAAATACAACATTCTGGTCTGGCAGCAATGCCCGAACCACACAGTTCATTTACGCGTAGTATTGATTGCTTGAGTCACGCCCGCGGTGGTCCGAGTTCACGTCATGCTCATGTGAAGAGCAGGGAGCAACACCTGTTCCTTACTTTTAACCATACAACTGTTGTAGACTCGCCCGCTATTTCTGCTGACGCATATGAGCGAGACCGTTCAATGGTGTTTCGAGACAAGGAAGTGCAGAAATGCGTGGAGACTGTTCGCCGGCCCCATGATGTTGTCACTGACCCTTCATGCGTTGGCATAGGGAGAACGTCTACGATAAGTTGACGGGGCTGTTCGAAGGCACCTCTCCGGAAGTGCAGACAATGTCGCGATCGTATATTGCGTGAAAGGTAGGACTATGCACACGTGTGGTTGCGAGGATGTCAACTAATCGAGTTGAGGGGGTTGTTGATGACGGCGCCCTACATGAGACACCACATAATAGGCTGTCGTCCTCTGGCACCACCCGCTTTGCCTGGGCACCGCAGATCCGGAGTCTGCACTTTTGTTTCCTAGCCCCGCAGTTGTGCTGCCATCTGCGGCTCGACCAGGACTTGGGAGGGGAAAGCCACACACACACACACCCACCAGCTTTTCTTCGGTAAGTTAACTGTTAGTCTGTGAATTTACATTTTCCCGCCCCCCCAAAGTGCCCGCTCGTCCTACAAGCTCGTCCTACAGGGTGGTTTCAGATGCGGCCCATCCCACCCTCCTTTACTACTTACTGGGCAGCCAACTGCATATGGAGTAATTAAGGCAACCTCCTTTGAAGCATGTCATGTGTTACTGCCTGACAAGGCGCCCACAACCCTGTTTTGCCCGCCCTCTTCGCACGATGCGCTCCCGCCCTCGCCCTAACCTCGACGCACTCCCCAAGTGACTACTGCCGGTGCTCCCCAGACTGCTGCTCCATCTCCAGGTCTCGCCACCGGCTTCGAATTGCCACTCTCCCTGCACGGCATCTCTCAAGCCAGGACCCGCTTACTGTAATGAGCTTCCCGTTACCTGAGACCTCCGTCAACCGCAGGATCGGGATGCCGAATAGAGATGGAATCGGCACTAATTACGAAGGCGTCGTAGCCACTCACGACGGCTCTCAGAATGATATCGGTTGCCGGGATTCGGAGTCGTGGATACCGATCGCGCTTTCCGAGTCAAACCATCGCGATGGACCTTTCCTGCTGGTCGAGAATCTCCCCCATGACACACTCGAAGCCGACCGCTTCGCCGCGGGCTTATGGCAGCTGACTCTCCCCATCTCGAGTCTGGATCCCTACTGCAACAACTGCCTTACACCACCTCGAGCTCTTGACCGCTCCGGGGACGTTCTTCCCGGTCAGTCTCCAAGAGGTGAAATCACTGGCCACGAACATCGACTCTCCGATTTCGAACGGGAGGATTACGAGCCAAGTGAAAACAAGTCCTTGCTTTCGCTGACAAATGATAATTCATCGACTTCATCAGATTCCTTTGACCTTATCAATCTGCCAGGGAACAATGAACACACCCCGTCTGAAGAGGACTGTGGGCCCCGATTTGGCAGCCGCCCAGACATCTCCCCATTCTTTCTACGCCTGGCAGATGATCTAGTCGTAGATAGCAGTACATTTCATGACCAATACGGGCTTCATACGCCCGGAAGCGCCCCCGAGATCGTTGAGGACTTGGCCTCCCTATCCTCGGACGACTATCCATGGCCCACCATTGATACCGACATACCACTAGACGTGTCCTTTCCTTCGCCGAGCGCGAAAATGATACGTATAGGCACAGCAGCTGCCCTGCATACCGGAATTCCTTGGGGTGTGTACTCGCCAAAAGGGTCAAGAAAAGGTCCTGATGCCTTGACTTCGCACTTGAGCGGGAGCTAACAACACACAGACACCGCAGCACGGATAGGTTTCGCTGAAAGCTACTCCTTGTGCTTTAGTCGTATAGGTGCTGGGGTTAGTGTCGTCATGTGCGAACAGTCGGGAAAGAATCAGCACACCTCCGACTTGAACAGCGGTGAACAGGAAAGAGAGCCTAATTCTTGTGTGTGGAGGAGCGAAGTATATAGCGGGAAAAGGAAACGAGACGATAACGAGAGCCGAAATGGAGAGAATGGTAGAAGCCCGAAGCGGCCGGATAAGGACATAATGGGTCCTCCCAGCTTCATCGTTCGCCAGCCGCGGTTCGCTTGTCCTTTCCAGAAGCTGGATCCAGTCAACAATAAATTCTGCATGGCTCCAGGCGAACAGAACGCAGAGGGAGGAGGCGTTGGTTTTGCGAGAGTCAAGTATGTGCTCGTTCGGCAGCGTCCCGAGATACTACAGCTGACCGGTACGCTCCTTTAAGGCAACACGTCCTCCGAGTCCATGATCGCTCTGCTTATTGCTCTCATTGCTGGAAAAGGTTTGATACAGAGGAAGAGAAAATAGCCCACAGAGAACAAGGGACGTGCACAGAGTCCCGGCCACCGATAGTGACATGGCTGTCACTCTCACAGGCAGAGAGTATTAGAACTCTCTCTAGAAGAGCCACTAATGAGGATAGGTGGTATGACCTATTTTTGGTGTTGTTCCCGGACCTCCAGCGACTCGGAATTCAGGGCGTCCGATTGAGATATAGCCCTTGTAAGCTCGAAACTGCTCTGTTTTCTTTAACACCAAGGAGACCTGACCACAGATGCAGATTACGAACAAGCAGTGAAGTCTCCATCGATAGTGGTAGTAGGCAGCGAAGGACAAGACCCCAAGCTGCAGCGCAAAGGATCTCCCACCAAGCAGTCCCTAAAGGCGATAGAGAACCAGGGTGTTACTTTGCCATACATTACGCCGGAAAGGTGGGAACTATGCAATTCTCCAGGTCGAGACAAGATAAACTAACAGGCCTCCTTTATTCTAGGCGTGACAAAGATGAAGCTATTACCGTCAGACCTCCCGACTTGTCCGTCGAATCCTCTATTACAAAAGCGCCCCTAGATCCTATCAAACTGTCTTCAGACCTCCTGTTCGTTGGCTCCGAGCTATCCAGTCGCGTCCCAGATCGGTCTGCCAGTCCACAAGTTGAGCTCGTTCTAGATGATCTACCGACAAGCGCTGTGAACGACCTAAGTCAGAAAACTGAGAAACATGAGAGAAGCAATGAAGACAACAGTGCCGGAAGTATCAATAGGGGGAATCACAGCAATATCCACACCATTCAGCCAATCCAATGTGACCTTCCCCAGCTTCGGATGAGAGCTGTGCTTCTAGATGAGCTGAGGCAGAACCTCAGAATGCTCCAAAAGGACCCTAATGTGCCCATGTCCAGCCAGGATACGGTCTCGAAGTGTCGCGATATTCTCGAAAAACTAGAAGATGCCTAAAATGGAATCATGCGGACTTGCCGTACAGTTAGATGCGAAGGACCGAGGACATGGGTAGGAGGTAGTCAGGGTCTGATAGGAACGGATGCTACTGTTCGATTACAGCTGATATGAGGCCGAGGATGTTGGTGGCAAGGAATAGCAATCCTACTGCCAGTCCAACAGGTCATTCGGGAATATCTTTGCTATTAGCTGCTGCGCGGCCTATTTGTTTCGTGTTGGCGAGTTTGCTGTAGCACTGCGGAGCTGGAAAATAATATAGGCTTATGTTGAACGCGGTGAAATCTCTTCATGGTCTTCTCGGTACTATGTAGCAAAGTGCCGGGTGTTGTCTTAGTTACTTTCATGAGACTACTTCTATATTTAAAAACGAGTGATGGAGTAAGGTCGGAAAACCAGCTAACATCGCTGGAATTGCGAGAATTTCTCCCGGCGCAGGTAGCCCAGGTTACTGCTCCAATCAATCCGTACGGAATTTGGCTTCAGTGCGCACTCAGCAGCTTAGACACGTGTAAACGGTTTCATGTTCATTAAGGGCGTGGTTAGCCTATATAGCTAGAAATTTACTCCAGGACCTGTTGCCCGAGAAGTTGCCGGAGGTTTCTATTGAGATCCAGGCATTCCTGGAGTAGTGTGTCTCTAGTTGTGGTGTAAATAGGATTCCCGATTTTCTCCATTTTTCTTTCCAGCTTTCTAGAGATGATGCTGATTTTTGTGACCATAGTTTCGAATCGATCCTGTAGTTCATCCTTCTGCTCTCTGATAGTGTCATAGTCCATCGTTCGAATTCCAGGCTCAGACGTTGCTTGAGGTGGAATTGAAAGACTTGTCCGGGTCTCCGAGTATCGAGCATTCGTAGGTGGGCTCGAGTGCATCAACGAGGTGCTGGACACAGGTTGAGAGGCGATGGGGTTAGACAAGGACGAGGTGAGAATCGGATCATTTAGGAAAGGGAACGGGGCTCTGTAGATGCCCTCAACCACTGGGACCGAGAACTCGTTTGCCATCGGTTCCACGTTGGTAAGTGACAGGTTGGGGTCGAGAGGAGAATCCGGGATCACAAGACCACTTATAGTGATTAGCATATGTGAAGTTTAAGGTTCAGAGAGACACGGTTAGGCACGCAAGAGCGCAGTAGGCCTATACCATACCTTGCAGTGTTCAAGTCAGTATGGGGATCCATGCTCTGCCATGGTAACGCCGGAGTTGAGATGTGTCGTGGCATCACCAAGCGTGTGAACTCAGTACCAACACTACTCATAAAGTCGGAGGTCTGGTCGTTATCGAAATATGCCAGATTGCTACCTCCGCCATCCTTGAAGTCTGAAAGATCATCAGCCTAAGGTGGTCGTCCCATACACCTAGTCTTCCTGAGGATGAATGCCACTTACATGGATCATATTGATGCTTGAGAGACTGGATGTCGCGATCCTCCATCCCGTCGATGATCTTTTGGAACAAGTCCCACCATTTATCTTCCTCGCTGATACAGTGGTGCTGCGGCGCCTTGATACGCGCTTCTTGCTCTGGTGTCATAATGAAGTCGGTATCGCGAGCTCTTCTGCTTTCTTGACATCTATCTCCAGGGTGATGTTTTTGGGGGTTTAATATCACCCGACATCTCTGGCATCGATGAGAAGGAGAATGGACCCGAGATAAATGCTGTCTGTCAACCAAGAATTAGCGAAGATAACCACAAGCAGAAGACTTGCGACCATCACGTACTTCAAGCGACTGATTTTGTATGGGTTACGACAAGAATTGGGCGTCCTTCTGTTCTCGTGGCTATGGGCTGCGTGATAGGGGCACCTGAAACGCGGACTATTTGCTTTCTCCTTGTTGCTTGCAGGGTATTGACGCTTTTGTTCCGGGGAGCTTCGCTCCCCTTCACTTTCATCTTCCTGTCCCTGCCTGCTGCGTTTAGTACCTCTGTGAAAATCATGCAGTGTGTTAGAAAGGGGAGCGGGGTTCTGAGATGACGGGAGAGGCTCAGAAGATGAGGATGGCAGACAATATGGCTGATTCCCCGATTCAGCAACATCAGAAGGGCCAGCGTCCCCATTCTCACTGCTTCTGTGTTCACCTGTCTCTGATGGCGGAAAGACAACGCAGCTCACGGAGCTGCTGTCTTCCAAACCAGTCTCGGATACTTCGTCAAGGCCTTGTTCCTCACGATCCAAGACAATCTGGATATGGGCCACTCCAATCTGTCTAAATGACACAAAAGGTCCCAGCTGGGGCCTGTCGCCTATGCCTTGAAACCCAGAAGTAGGGCGGGCAATAGAGGGAGATTCGCTTTGCCGTTTCTGTCGATTATCCAGAGATGCTATTCCTGGAGGTTGGGCTCTTGCAAAGCTAGTGACTAGGTGAGAAGCATCCATTATCTTCCTGGTCGAGTTTATGCCAGCTCCTGGAGCTTTGAGGCTGCCTGCCCCCTGGTGGTCAGGAAATACTGGTACAGACGCCATCTTTGGTGTGGATCGGCTGCTTCGCAGGGGCTTGTGTCCCAGTAGGGCGAGTGTCTCATGCTCAACCCTGACAAGCTCCTTTCGGTATTGTTCCCCTTTCTGCTGGATCTCCTCTTGAGTATCCTCGAGGTATTCCTGAGAAGTCCACTTGTTCAAACTCGTGAGTACTTCGTCTACACCAGCATACAACGTCTTCAAGCTCTTGTCCAGTTCATCTTCGGCGGGAAAGTCATACTGATTCGGCTCTGTGAAAGAGCTCGAGATATCAGGGCGTGCTCGGTTGGGTCTCTTTTCAGCACTTTGGCTGTCATCTTCTGGTATCGGTGGGATAGGGCTGCTCAAGGAGTCAGCGTCAGAGCCAAACAGGCCTAGTCTTGTCTTTCCATGATTGATCAGGCATTAATAGGCACCTTAGGTGTCTTCCCGATCCAAACTCGCTCGGATCAGACCTGCAGGTCGTCGGAACAGGCGTTAAAAGCTGGTCGATATTGCTGAGCAGGATAGGTCGTGGAGGGTGGACAGGCTGGACTTCATCGACAGCTGAAGCGGTTGCGTCCATCTTCCCTCTAGTTGGATCTACCCATAACACGATCGTTAGACAAGCATGCAACTCGAATACTGCTATTCTGCCTCCCGCAGGGACATACATGGGTTTAGCCGGCGTATTACGTCTTTGCCGAGTTCCTTTGCCAGCAAGGGGAACACAAGCTCGAGAAGGTGATACCACCTATCCTCAGGACTCACACTTCCCGGAAACTTCATACTCTGAATTCTCCCGCTCTGCTCCGCTGTGAGCCATTTCTCCGGCGGCATCTCTACTTGCGAGCATAGTCCCTCCCCTTCGTGTATCCGGACTTGAGCTTCAGAATCAAACAATTGCCAGCAGTTGTGACACCGAACAAAGGAGTTATGAGCGGACAACACATGGATTCTAGGCGGCGTCAGATGTCGATAGCACGAACAACGCTGACACTTTAAGCAAACGCACCTCGTCAACTCGAAAGTACGGAATCCATCAGGATCTTGCCTGCAGGAATCCACTTTCTCGAAAGGACACGCAAATCTGATCGCATGCTGAGTCTCGGTGATCAAGGAAGTCTCACTGGCATCTAGCAGTCCTGAACGCCCGAAACCTTCACCATCTTTGGGCGATTTTGCTTGTCCGATGGTGGGATAGGTAGACGCTCTCTCCGGTTTTCGAACGCCAGTGATCGTGGTACTTGCTACCTGCGCCTTTGAATGGTCATGCGACTCTATCATTCTCCAGGGATTCTCATTAGTTCTGCCATCCTTGTCGGGTTGGTGAGGCTCCATCATAAGCGCCTACGGCACGCTCGCTTAAAATAAATTAGGAGCCTAGGATATCACTCGGAGACGGTGAGTTCCAATTCAAGGCCGGAGGTCGCAATTCTGTTTGAGAAAGTTGATGCCCCGACGAACCACGTTGTCGGTGTCTATATGTGAAGTAGGTGACCTACCAAAGAGTTCCACACTATGCTGTGAGCCCTCACTTCCTCATATCAGGCTAGCAGACCCCCTCACCGAGATCCTTGTCAAGAGTGTGCTCGAGTCGCGGTCATGGGAACGCAGCCTTGTCTCTTGTCAAGACACTGATCTCGGTTGGGTATAATTACCTGAGGCCCCGGGCAATATTCCTATCATTTCCTGGTATGAATACTTCCGTCCCTTCACTCGCTATTTCATGCATGCAAGCCACAACAAAAATGCTTTTTTCTACCCGCTCGTTATGCACAAAACCTCAGCCGAGCTATGTGATGGTTGCGAGACACGCATGAGAGGCATTTACCTAATTGGCCAGCACCATGGTGCGAGATCTTGCTGCACAATTGTGTTGACATGTGTAGACTAGTCCTTTTCAATAGACTGATGTGCCTGGCACTTGAAATAGGAGGGCCACAATTGTTCAAGAAGGGTGTCATCAAGCAAGCGCCTGACGTCCCGGGTGCGATCCTGCAGGCCTAGTCCCCTGTTTGTGCATTGGGGAAGACGTTGCATGTAGGAAGTATTTGCAGTTATCCGCAAACGATACTGCGGATTACATGGGTGGGGAGGAACAAGTGTGTAGACTTGCATTCGCACAACGCACAATTGCTTGAATACACCACGCAAGTGAGATGGCAAGGGCTTTCGAGTCGCCAACCATTTCACTCTGTCAACAATGCAGCGCACAAATGTATATAAGTCGCAGAGCCTCATCCGAGAGTCGCAATTGTTCTGAAATTGTCTGCTGCTGAATGACTATGTCATCCTACATAAATTGGCCCGCGAAGTTGGGCTGGACAGTGTGGTAGAATGGCTAGACAGCACCAATATAACCAAGAACCAGCGCATGTCAACACCAGAACTGGGAACGAGAACTCCACGTTCCCTAGAAACTTCCTGTGTGTCTTTTCTCCCGTTTATTGATACATGTGCACAATTCGACATGCCTCCCACAAGATCTCGGGGAACCGGTCCAACACCGGTAAGCAGCCAAAATAAGCAAAAGACTAGCAAGACCAACCAGTGCGTCAAGGCAACTCAAGGACGGGCAGTCGAAGGTCATGTTCTAACACATCTAGCTCCAGTACAAAGGGTGTCAGCATCGACGTCTCAAGCGTCACCTGCGAGATCGATTTAGATCAGGGGAATAAGGATGAAGTCCACATAAGCCAAGACAGCTACAAGCCTGTCGCGCATGACATCAACGCGGATCTTGCTTACGTTGGCAGCCATCTTGGCTAAGGTGGCTCTAAGTCGCCGGAGAAGGGGTATATTTCGTATTCAATGTACACCAGCTTCGCAGACTGGTGGGCGACTGGATTTTGGCGTGACGCCTTGTAGATGTGGCCCTCTGCCAACGCGCTATTGTATAAACTAGACAAATATATTCCAGGAAGAAACCCTACGCTTTCGGCAGTATGTCTCTTGAGGTTCCTTATGTTGGCCAACCCTGCTTACCACTTCTTCTTTCCCAACCCTGGCCGCAATAGGACCTGTCAGCCACTACCCGCCACTCTCTCTATCAATCATCAATGATAAAGGCCGGTGCTTCGCCTCCATATTTCTCCTTCCCCCAGTTTTCCAGTCCCTGCTGCAGGCTCTCGTAGAACGCCCGGTCATACTGCCTCCCGCTCTCCGGCCCCATCCTACCGGCGCGCCACGTGAGCCATTCCTCCGCCAGCGGGCCTTCCGGTGCCCTCAGAATCCCGACCGCCACGTCGACAACCTCCCGGTGGTCGGCGGGCCGCCGGTCGTCACAGGAGAAGATGACCGTAGCGCCGCAGGTCCCGCAGAAGCCACGGCGAACGCCTGGCGAAGAGTCAAACGCCTTCATGGTGCCGTAGGGCACGAGGCCAACCGGCATGGGCGGCTGTACGTGCGCGCGGGGCACGAAGGTCCAAGCAAGAGTATGCGTGCCGTCTACGAGGCGGCAGTCATCGCAGAGGTCGAGGCAGGCGACCCACTTGCTCGGCTCGATGCGCGAAACGAACTTGGACATGAACGGATCGTCGCGGATGCCAGGAACGCTGTCCGGGCGGGGGATCGTGAAGGAGACGCCCCCGCAATGGCACTGCGCGCGGAGGATCTCGTTCCCGGCGGCGTCGTGCTCCTGCGGCGGTGCAGGCTCCTTCACAACGGGCCACTGCTTCGAGCCGGGCGGGGGGTTCCAGATCTTCATTTCGCGGTCGCCCACCTTGGCCAGCCAGCTATAGAGGCCGCTCGGGGCGCTCTCGGTGAAGCAGTGGGTCGTGATCTGGAAGAGGTCCTCTCCATGGTCTTCAAAGATGCTTGTAGCCACGACCCATTGGCCCTTGTCTTCGCCCTCAAGCCCGACGTCGCCGATGTGGCAGCCGCAGGTAGAGCAGAAGAGCCGCTCGCTGGCGGCGCTTGCATGTTTGTAGCCGGTCAGGTTGGACTGGGTGGAAGGGGCGATGAACTCGGGCTTCACATCGCGGGGGAGGTCGGCATGGAAGACGTTTAGCGTGCCGTGGGTATAGCGGCAGATGGAGCAGTGACAGAGTCGGACTGGAAGGGGGAGGGAAGACTCGGGAAGGGTCACGCTGTAATGCACCGCCTTGCAGTAGCAGTGTGCCGTGAGCGTCTTGGTGGCCATGCCGCGTTTTCTGATGGACTTGGATGGCCAGGACGTGATTCAGCACAACTTGAGAAGGGAGAGGAAGAAGAATGTTCAAGGCGATATCTTGGCCGCCTCATCCTCCCCACCTTATATACAGCAGAAGAGGAGGAAGGACAAGCCATCGTGAGGGGTAACAAACAGTGTCACAACCCTGCAAAAGCATCCCGCGACGGCGCTCATGCTGCAGAATTGCAAGGACAACCCCGCAACGCGGGGATCCAACGCGCTGTCAGCTGATCGTCCAAGGGGCAGCCCGCGCCCAAATGTCGTCTCCAGGGCGCGGACGGACAACGTCGCGATAAGCGTGGGCTGGCTGCCGATCTGTTGAGGGATACAGCAGCATCGACCTTCCCGTCTGAGCCATTGAGGCTGGGCGGCGTTGCTCTAGCGTGCGTCGGGGGGAGACTGGCCCTCCTCTTAAGCTGTCAGATCTGCCGTGGGCGGGACGAAATCATGCCGGTAGACCAAGGATGCCGTATCTGTATCAAACCAAGCAAACCTGCCGCTGCTCGCTACGGCTCGCGAGCCAGTCACCGCCTGCACACACCTGCACATGCCTGCCTGCCTATCAATCTTCAATCTCCCCGTTGAGAGGGTTCGAGAAGACGTCCTCGAGCCTCCATGATAATAACATCAAGCAAGGAGGAAGACCAAATGCAGGTTGTAAGAATGGCATCACAAGGGAATATGTCTAGGGTAAGGGCCTATGCTCGCTATCGAATGCATGGCAGATCCGCTGCCTCCTCTCTGGCGTCGCCGTTTTACTCCAAAACTCCATGGTCAAATAAACATGCAGCGAATAGTGAAACCCACCTCCGCTCCACGGACGCGATTCTCCCGGGCACTACCGTTCGAACATCGCTACTACGCGCTCTTACGATTCGTTTCGTCTTCTTTGAGCCCCCTATTCCGATTTTCCCTCTGTCTCATCGTTGGCGCTGGATGAAACCTCGCCCGCTGCCTGTGACGCCCGCCGCTCGAGCTTCTTCTGCCTCGCCTCCTCTCTCTTGTGCTTCTTCCTTTCCTCCTTTTCCCTCAACTCCCTCCGCCACCGGACGCCGTACTTCATGATGAGCCACAGGGACGGCGAGAAGACGACGTACAGCAGCCCGATCAAGGTAAACGCCCAGCCAGGACCCATGGCGTTGATCATGGGCAGGATAACCGCCGTGGCAACCGCGCCGACCAGGCAGCGGGTCAGGTTGTTGGCCGCCGTCGCAGAGCCCGCCCTGCCGGGGTAGATGTCGACGATGAGCACGTTGGTCGTATTGTTGAAGCCGATCATGCCCACGCCCATGAGGAAGAGGAGCACGCACGGGACAGCGACGGGGGCGTTGTACTCGAGCGCCCAGCCCCAAGCGATGATGACTACCGCCGCCAGCGCCAGGAGCGGCAGGCCGACCTCGAGGCGACAGCGCTCCACGGGGAAGTTGGAGAGGTTCATCTGGCGGGTCTTGTCAACGGGGAGGCCTAGGCGCCGCGCATGCCGGCGGTAATTGCGGTTGATGCTCGGGCCGATGATGAAAGCTGCGACAACGGACCCGCCTGCCATAGGGAGGTACATAAGTCCAACCTTGAGGTCGTCGAAGCCGTACAGCCGGGAAAACTGCGACGGCATCGTGGTGGCAATGGCGTAGAAGCCGGCGAACACGATGGCGCTGTAGGCTAGGAGGAGGCCGAGCTCCTTCTCGAAGAGGAGGATGAGGGCAGTGAAGGGGTTGCCGAACTGCACCTTGAGTTTCTTGCGGGAAGCCCGCGAGCTGCTCGTGTTGGTGCGCTGGAGGTCGAGCTCGTTGCCCGACTTCCTCGCCTTCCGGCGCCGACGTCTGTCTTTGAGCAGCTGCCAGAGCGTGCGATACGCCTTGTGTGGCCGGATGGAGCCGTCGCCGACGATGCGCCGGCACGTCTCCGGGAAGAACAGAAGCATCAGTACGAGGGTGATGCCGGCGATGATGGTTAGGAACCAGAAGATGGACCTGGAGCAAACATCAGGATGCGTGTCTCGGGTATATGTCGGTGACTTCTGCCTCCCGGCAAGCAGAGAAACTTACCTCCAGCCCAGATACTGCGACAAGATACCTCCCAGGACGGGACCTAGCGACGGGGCGAGGACGATGGGCAGCACTGTGATTCCGATATACTGGCCCCTCTCGGCGCTGGTGACACAGTCCGCGACGACGGCCTGGCACAGCGCGACGGTGCTCGCCGAGCCCGCAGACTGGATCATGCGCACGACGAGCAGGCTGACGTAGTTCTTGCTCAGGGCCAGGCCGATGTTGGCGGCGATGTACACCACAAAGCAGAAGACATAAGCGGGCCGGCGGCCGGCCGAGTCGGCAAAGCCGCCCACGAACATGGGGGTAACGCCCTGGAAGACCATGTATGTCGTGACCGTCAGGTTGATCTTGCTGAGTGAGACGTGCAGGTCGTCGGCGATGGCGTTGAGCGCCGGGAAGTAGATCTGCGCCGTAAGCGGCGAGAAGAAGGCGCTCAACGCCGCCCCCAGCACGATCAACCGCTTTTCCCAGAGCGAGAAGGTCGAGTAACGCGGCGGCACGGCCTCCGACGCGGTGTCGCCGCTCCCGGCCGGCGCGGGAGACATGACCGGCTCTTCGGAGGCCGGTTCTACGGGCATCGGCGTGCTGGCCTCGCTGTCGACGCGGATGACGGCCGAAAGCTCCTCCTCCTCGTCGTCGTCCAGGGTGTCCGAATCCGTCTCGAGGTCTACCCTCTCCGGCTTTTCGTGTTCCTCGGCGTCCTTGGCGGCCACGGAATGGTCCATCGGGGCCGACTTGCGGTCTGATTTCCCGTCTACGGCGGACTGCGCCGACATGATTTGCCTTATCGTGAGCGCGCGCTCGAATCCCGAGCTTGGCAAATATCGATGACCATCAACACCGCCAATTCGAGCACCAGCGAAGGATGGTTTTCTGTTTTATAGCGGCCGCACAACGCCCGGCCGGGAATAAGGGCCATCATGTCCGCTGCAGGACTAGGCAGCACGAGCCCGGCCGGCAGCCAGAACGAGTTCGGTAATCGCTCCGAGTGAAGATTCGGCATGCGGCACGCTACAGTGGGCTGCGATGCGCATGATGGGGGTCTCGCCGCCTATCGTCAGCCGTTGTTTGGAGTCTCGGGGGGGCGCCATCGGTGCCGACGTCGGCTCGGCGGCCGCTTCGCCGCCACCAGAGTGTGGGTGGGTGGGCGGATGGATGGACGATCTCATTAAACTAATGCTCCGTGACACGCCCGGGTCTCTGTTCCGTGGGCTTTTTGCTGTCTATTTAACGTTGGTACAGTACTGACTGACTCTGACTGACTCACTGACTAGGGGTAGCTCTTGTTTTCCTCTACCGCCCTAGAACGTTGGAGCCTGGAGGGATTCGATCCTGAGATTAGCGACGGAATGTGCCGCCGCATTGGGCGCGAACAGGACGGCACATCGACGCGTGTGGGCGCGTGACGGATTACTCGGTGCGGATGCGGAACGTTGGGACGATGCTGTTTCCGGTGCCGCAAGCTGAGCCGTCTTACATTCTCATCCATGGCCCTCGGTTGCTAGAGAAATGGCACAACCGTGTTTACAGTCTTGGATGGACACCATGTCCCTGTCTCCGGTTCTCGCCCCTTCTTGGTTCCTTTGACGCGCGCATCAGTTTGGTGTCGGTCTCCTTATTTGCGGCTTGACCGCTCCAACTCTCGATGCTTCCAGGATCGAATTCCTCCCACAAAGAGATCCGGCAGTCGTGCGGTCTCTCGGTCCTCTTGACGCGCCTACATCATGACTGACTTCAGGGCGTAAACTCCGGATTTGCTGGGAGAGGAACGCCTGCAAAAATATTCCTTCATGGTCATTTTTTTATCTATTTGGTGAGCTGCCCTCGAGCCCATTCTTCAACCGTCTCGCCTTTGCGCCCAAGCAGCCACTCCAGATGGTTGGAACTGCCCCAGAGCCCGCGGTCGTTGTAGTACAGCAGCATCCTCTCCAGCCCGTCTCGGACCTCTGGAGAGGCCTTGCCCTCCCCGCCGAAGAGCATGTCCAGGTAGAAGGCGACCGACTCCTCGAACCCCTTGTACCCGACCTCCACCTCCCGCCCCGCCTGGGCAACTGCCCGCTTCACGAAGTCGGTGTACGGAATCGGCGATGGTGTTGAGACGAGCTGGTAAGTCGCATAGAAATGCCTCTCCTGCTCCTCGAGGACCACCTTTGCAGCCTCGGTCTGATCGCGGAGGGTGACGAACGACATCTTGTTTTCCGGCTTCCAGCTGGCCTTGAACACGAGCGGGGCGCCAGGCCCTGGCGACTCCTGGCCGAGGATCGCCTTGAGGGGTAGCATGTCCATCCGGTGGGTCGGCTGCAGGATGGTGTATGGGAGGCCGCTCTCCATCAGGGCTTCCTCGATCGGTCTCTTGCAGTCGTGGTTGAGGAGCTTGTGAAGCTGCGTGCCGATGACAGAGGAGAAGACGAAGTGTTTGATGACGCCCGGCTGCCTCCTATTCTCCGCAGCCGCGGCGTCTACGACACGCAGCCCGACGTATGTCTCTCGGGAATGGAAACTGGGGCCCAGGTGGAAGATGACGTTGACGCCCTTGACGAGTTCCTGGACGGCCTTGACGTTGTCCAGGTCGGCTTCCACTATTTCGGCGTCGGGGTACTGGCTCCTCGGCTTGGCGGCGGACTTCTCGGAGTGCACGCCGAGACGGAGGTTCTTCCACTTGCCTGCAAGCTGGGAGAGCAGTGCCTGGCCCTGCGAGCTCCCGGCAACGGTCAAGAGGAGCTTGTCTGAAGAGTAGTTGGCAGGCATGATGCCGATGTCTGTGCGGGAGTATGTGCGGCGTCCTCTTAAGGCTCCTCGTCTGTTCAGCACTCCAGGACTAGACTTGTGGTCAAGTGAGCGCCGCTCATATATACGTCTTGCTCGTTTCGGTGTTGTCGGGAGCTCAAGGCGCGATGATCTGATGAGGCTTGACTTTACTATGATGTCGGGTTCGCCTCTACGGAATTAGCTTTACCTAAACTCCGACAGGCGACGGGCGTGTTGCAGCCCTTGATCAGGAGATTCGAGCTTTCAAGCTTCTGTGTAGTTGGACAGGCAGTTGGAATCTACGTGTAAGGTCTACTGTCGACAGATGCTCTTCTCTTCTCCGCATGTGATGTCAGTCTTGGACGAATAGGCCAATCACGGCGAGAGAGCCTCAAGATCTCCGGCCTTCACGGTGAGCTTGCCGAGACAGAGCCACCACCGGGCCTCGGTAATGCCTCAGTGCTCGAAGGTTGCAGGCACAGACAGCGTGAGCACCAGCATGCCTTCACTTGAATCCTGAGCCGATCTTATCATGCAAGAAAATGGTTTATCTCTGCGTGTTTTCACTCAGGAATGAACAGAAGTCGAATAACTGCGACACTGCCATCATCCGACTGACAATGCAAGCAGGTAGGTATATACAGAATGTGCACCAGAGTATTTACATATAAACGCAGGACAGGCCCAACTACTGTGCCTTTAGGACACGGTTACCGTCCCCGTCAAGCGGATATCGCGGCTGCTGGCGCCGACACTCACGCCGAAGCTCCCCGCCGGCACGACCCAGTTCTGGCCCGCCACATTCCAGTAACTCAGGTCTTTTCTTCGCAAGTTGAAGGTCGCAGTGCCGCTAGCGCCCGCCTCGAGCGGAAGCTTGACAAAACTGCGGAGCTGCTTAGGCGGGCTCGAGGGTGCGCTTGAAGGAAGCGTGATGTACAGCTGCGCAACCTCGGCGCCGGAGACGGCGCCGGAATTTGTAACCCGGACGGTGACCGTGGCGACCGTCTCGTAGAGATCGGCGGGACCGCCGGGTGCGACCGCCCCCGTTGCAGGACCGGACTTCGCCGTAGTTGTGACGGCGATGTCGCTGTAGGTGAAGTTGGTGTATGCTAATTGGGTTTTTTATCAGCTCATTATGGATCGTGCATCTGAAGCAGGGCAAGCATTCACTCACATAGGCCAAAGCCGAACTCGAACCGCGGTGCAATATTCGCCTTGTCAAAGTGGCGGTAGTCGATGAAGAGACCCTCGGAGAAGCTGTCGTCGCCACGCTGGATGCTGGTCCCGTAGTCGCTGGCGCTCTTGGCGATGGTGTATGGGAGCTTGCCGGACGGGTTTGTCAGGCCATAGAGGATATCCACCAAGGCGTTTCCGTTCTCTTGACTTGGAAGCCCTGCCCAGACAACCGCCTGGACGCCGGGCAGCGCCAGGATCGACTCCAATATCACGGGGCCGACACTGTGCACTACCACAATGGTGTTCTTGTTGGCGCTCGCGACTGCCTGGACGAGCTGGTTGCCCGAGTGCCAAGGGTCCAGATTGTTACGGTCACCGGCGTTGCTCTCGACCGTGATGTAGCCCTCGCCTGCGTCGGAAGTGATAACTACTATGGCGGTATCGGCTCCTGAGACGGTCCCGGAGACAGACCCGGTGCTATCGCTGCTGCTCAGACTGATCTGCGTGCCATCGCTCTGGGCTTTGGTTCTCAACGCATCATACGGAGCGACGAAATAGGGGTAATTGGCAGTCCCCGAGCCCCAGCCCATGCCTAGAGCGCCAGTGTTGCAGCCTCGATCGGTGCAGGCGTTCATTCCCTGAGGATTCACTACCGCAGCAGAGCCGACCAGAGCGATCTTCGAGGGCTTCTTGAGCGGGAGAATGCCGCTATTCTTCAGCAGTACAATGCCGTCTCGAGCTACCGCCCTGATATTCTCTTTGTGATTACCCTGAACACTTGCCTTGATGTTGATCGAGGGGTAGCCCGAGTCCTGTCCGAGGAGGTACCAGGCGGCCACAATGCGGCGAGCCATGTCATCCAGGCGCGTCTTAGAGATTTGGCCACTGTTTACCGCGCTTGTCAGCTGCGGCCCCCACAGGATGGTTCTGCCGTCGTAGTCACTGCCCGGCATCGTCATGTCCATCCCGCTGTTCGCGGCTCCATTCGTCGTGTGCTGGGCGTTCCAGTCGCTCATGACGTACCCCTGGAAGCCAAGCTCCTTCTTCAAGAGACCATTCATGATGGCGTCGTTCTCGCAGGCCCAGGTTCCGTTGATCTTATTGTACGAGCACATGACAGATGCCACGTTCGCCTTGACGCTGTCGGCAAACGGCCATAGATAGAGCTCATGCATCGTCCTGTCGTCCACCCGCGAAGACATGGTCTCGCGGTTCAGCTCCTGCTCGTTCAGAATATAGTGCTTCGCGGTGGCTTGGATGCCGGCACCCTGCATCCCCCGGATTGTCTCGGCCATCGCGATGCCGGTCAGGTAGGGGTCGGGCCCGAAACCTTCCCAGTTCCGGCCCCCTTGCGCGTTCTTTCCCAGCGGGCCGCCGACTGGACCTAGCAGGACGTGGACGCCGCAGCCTTTAGCCTCTTCAGCCATATACTGACCGCGTTGTCTGATCAGGTCGACGTCCCACGTGGCTGCGGCTTGGATACCGGGCGTAAACGCGTTGACGCCCGTGCCGTATCGGACACCCAGGGGTCCGTCCTGGAGACACAGTTGAGGGTACCCAATTGACGCGATAGCGGGAGTATTACCAACACAGGGCCCTTTATTCCAGCCGACCCCGGAGACGATGTTGACTTTGTCTTGCTGCGAGAGCTTTGCAAGTGCTGCGTCGGCCTTAGAGTACGCTGTGGCCCAGTCTATTGTGGCTCCTCTGACGAGACCAGACAGACAGGCTGTAAGCAGAAGAGAGATCTGGGCATGCATGCTGACTTCTCCTATTACCTTGAGGATATCGGTTGGTATTCTGCACTTCCAGTCCATTTCCCCCCGCCAGAGGAGCCACTACAGCCATGTTCCAAACTTCGTTCTTATACTGACTGCACACAGGGTCACTCACCAGACCGAGTGAGCTTGGCGATTAGCCCAAGACTGGCGCAGTTCTCCACAACTTTATACGACGTGTTTCTCTTGATACTATGCTGGTTGCCCCGAATAAGGGGCATGTCGGCAGTGCTGTCCCCGTTTGGACTAGAGCTGTGGCCTTCTTCCGCCAGGATTCGGAGCGGCCCATTGGGTGCGCAGGGCTCGACCTCTCCGTGCCGAATAGGAGTTTTTGCCTCCTCTAGAGCTACCGTTCAACGATGTACCGTTGCATTACAACTTTCCGGCCCGCGTTGCCACGTCTATATTAAGCAATTTACTTTCCCCGTGATCCCAAGTCACTAACCCCGCAGAAGGTACCGATCGCAGCGGGAAGCGAAGCAGATTTGGCGGATCTCTAGGATCAAGAGACATAGGAGCCCATGACGTTGTTTCCCAAAGGGCCTCTTTCTCTCTCTGCTACAAAGTTGTTTTGAGATATACAGCGCGACTGCTTTGACATAGCCGAACCGTCAGGTTGGTAAGGATCCTGATGGAAACAAAGCATGACGAGAGGGCCGTGTAGTCGGGCATGAATATGATGAGTTGTGGATGACTCTCTGCGGTACTCGCCTCGGAGGGATGTTTGGTGCCTAGGTAGCTTGGGGTATTTGGCCCAAATAGCCGTACGAGCTCAGAATGAGTTTCTCGTCATTGCTTCATTCGAATGCGCCCAACGGACATTGTGTTTGCCTTTAAGGTAGTCTTCAGTAGGATCGCTATGAGCTTGTGGCATTGCATACCCAGTGAAGTTGAGATACCAACAACGAAAGAGAGGCGAAGGCGAAGCTGCGGCCCAAAGCGTCGGTCAAGCCCACAGCTTTCCAGATACCGGCCTATATACTCGGTATAGTTACGGATTCTCGAAAACTGGGATTACATAACAGGTCGGGAGAGAAATTTCCGCGGATGATTGCTCAAATGGCGTGTTCTGGACAGCATCAAATTCACGATGGCAAAGGAAATACATGACATGGATATGCAGATGAATCCCCATGGTTCATATGGATACATGTCGGTAGTGGGTCGAGCATCACCGGCATAAAAAGGACCGTGAGATCAAAAACCTACAACGCCAGGCGGTTGATCTACCAGAAATAGCAGAACTGCGCGAACTGCAGTCGATGATTCATGAATGACAGCTTGAAGGGTGGAAGGGTTTACAGCGTCTCGGGACATTTTCCATATAAGCGACTCCGCGTGTTCAAAACTCGTGGTCAGTTTAGCTGTGTATTGTCTATAATCCGGTTTTCGGCCCCGAGTTGTCGAATCAATCTCCGGAGCGGAATTGCATTGGTTCTATCATCAAAGCTTCGGCGTTGTAGGTTCTTGTGCTTTGTACTCCTTGTTGCCAATTCTCGCACAGAGGTCCTTCAGAGTCTTGCCAGCCCATTCAAAGTCGTTGATATCCAGGTACACCTGCGCACTCAGCCTCGTCCACCAGACCCCATTGTGCAGGTAGACGACAAGGAAGGTCTTATAGTCTTCTGTGAGCCTCTTCATGATCCAGTCGTACATGATGGCCGAATCCTCCTGCGGGACCACTGGAAACTTGGATCCGGACCCGCCTTGTGTCTCATTACCCACCAACAGAGGCAGTCGGACGTTGACCATGGCGCAGTTTGTGAGTGTCCCGGTCTTGTTCTCCATCACCTCGGTGCCGAGTATCTCCGCGACTCTCTTGCCGCCGGTTTTGGCCAGGTCCCAGAAATAGCTGATGACACGCTCCTCTCCTCCAAGATGTTCCTGCCTCCACTGGATCGCATGCTTCACGCACAGATACGGTGAGTTGTCAATGGTGCCAGTGAACTCAAAGTTGTTCACGAATGCGCTCTTGTTGTTCTTGGGAAGTGGGTTGAAGCGGTTGCCGTCCTTTGAGACATACCCATGCGATGTCGGCAATGTCGAAGGGACGAGATCCTGATTCCGGAGGGGAACATAAAAGACTGCACATCCTCGGGGGACATGAAGCCACTTGTGGCAGTTGCTGACAAAGAAGTCCGGATCCAGCTTTCCGAGGTCAAAGGGCAACATACCGATCCCCTGAGCACCATCGATCAGAGACGTGATGCCCTCGTCTTTGCAAGCCTGCGTGATGGTTTCGAAAGGGAATCGGACACCCGGCATAGACGTGACGACGTCGAACATGCAGACCTTCGGCCGCCTGCCGTCCTCGCGGCTCTGCTGTACGGCAGCTTTGAACCGCCGCAGGATCTCATCGTCATCAATGGGGTAGGCGATATCCACGCAGCGGGAGGAGACGAGCCCGCGGCGGGTCTCGACGACGTAATCGACGGTCTTGCCACACCCACCGTAGACGGTAGAGAAGTGTAGAATCTCATCCTTACCATCTTCGTTCCACATCATATTCCGGAGAACAATGTTGACTCCGGTGGTGGCGTTGGGGACGAAGACGACGGTCTCGTTGGGGATGTTGAGGAGTTTAGCTACAGCTTCCCGAGACTCATCGAGGAACTTGGGGTAGTCATATCGGATGAATGTGTCAGGCTGAGCTTCAGCTAGGTCTTGGAAATGACGCATCTCGGCCTGGATGGCCCTTGGATAAGTGCCGAAAGATCCTGTCCATCTCAGTCAGGAGGGCAAGACGGCCCTATCTTTCTCCCTCAGTTCTAGCAGTGAAGACGCACCATGGTTTAAGTTGTGGTAACCAGGGTCAATCAGAAAGTCCTTCAGCAACGGCCGGCCCAGCTCCGCCGGCGGTAGCGGCTTCTCTTGTTGATTGGAGCCCATGTTGAACGAGAAAGAGCCTGAATCATGCAGTAGCTTGCGTCAACTCTTTCGGCAGCAGACCCTGTTTATTATATTCTACACGGAGCACGGGGTATCTTGCTATCAGAGAGCCGAAGAGTCAACGTTCTAGTTTGACTCATATACTGCGGGGCGCCAACTTGAGACGATATCTTGATGGCTCCGGGACTACTGGACGGACCCGCATCTCGGTTCGAAAAGCGCGGTGGAGTCACCGGGCCGCGCAGGAATGCAGTGCAGCGCGCCGAGACTTTGCATGTCCCTGGAAGGGCGCGCCTGAAGCTATAATAGCCCGTCGTTCAGCCCGGACATAGCCGCTGGAACAGCGTCGACTTGGTCTCGGAAACATTTCCGCCCCGCTGTACAACAGTATCTTCAATCCCGGAACGGTGCCAATAAGTATCTTCCGGGTGTCTTTTCTCTAGGGGGTGAACGAGTTATCTCTTCAGAGGGCCTTCAAAAGATAGTGCTGCCGTGCGAGATTGAAGAGCAGAGTCTTGGCTTCGTATGGAGGCAAAGACATCTGCCCGGGCACGTAGAATGGTCGTGATTAGACAGTTTCAGCTAATCTTGCAACTGGGAAGCGCATTCGATGACGACTCGGAAGACAGCGTATCAAGTACCCGACCTTATAACTGGGAGGACCAAGCATCACATTCATCACAAAGGAGGTCACAGGAGGGCTTAGGCGGGACACTCGACTTGACTCTTTACAGACAGCGTAGGCAGTTCTCGGCGCGACTCGTTCCCTCCCTGGGTGTTGAAGTGGACAGACACCTACTGCGCACCACCGTCAAGCAAGGCCCTCGCAGGCTGATGAGACGCGAAGCCTGCCGAGATAGGTCAGCTCTTTCTCGACACGTCCGTACAACGGCCTCGCAACATCACATATCTCTGGGAACCGGACGCTGTGAGAACCAAATGCAATCCCATATAGATAACTGGCTCGCCACCGTTTCTATGCAAACAAGGACATATGTATTTGGCCATCCTCAGCCTGCCGGCCTATATGTACACGTCGAAACCTCAGTTGTCTGAGACCCCTCAGACATGCTCAGCCACGCCAAGCGAGTTGTTGCCACCGTTGAAGGCAACGAACTGCGACTTGAAGAAGATGTCGCCATAGATACCCAGACCCGCAGTAGTAGCTTGGACACCGCCAAAGCAAGCTGTGTGATACGAACCGTCAGCACGATGACACTAGCCAGTAGAGAATGGGAAGATGAAGAGAGAGCACTCACTATTGTTGGAAACCTGAGCGAAGTTGATATCCTCGCCCTTGACCTTCGCCATGTACACACCACCGATATCTAGCATGAGATCGGGGAGGTCCGCATCACAGGGAATGGTGATGCCACCGACCTGGGCATTGTCCTCGGCACCAGTTACCTGCGAGTAATAGCCGTTGACTGTGGCGGGGTCGGCAAGGATGAGAGTGGTGCCCGTGTCAGCGATGGCCTGGAACCCAGAGGTGCCAGCCTGAGCGTCGCCAGTGCCGACGGCGAACTTCTCGGAGGAGAACTGCCAGAACCCCTGGCTGGTGTTGACGGGGACCCAGGCCATAGAGCCGGTGAACTTTGAGGTGTCGATGGCGCCGAACTCGTAGGCACCGACAGCGTTCTTGCGCAGGTCGGCGGTGAAGAGCGGCTCGGGCAGTGAGGACATGACGTTGTCGAAGAAGGTCTTCTGCTGCTGCGGCTGGACGGTGTTGAGCTTGGAAAAAGCGAGACCTAGCAGGCCGTTGTTGTTGGTATCCTCAATAAACGAGTCGGACACGGCAGTAGCGAGCTCGACGGCCTGCTGGGTCACGGAGGCGCCGCCGATGTTGACAGTGTCGGTACCAACGTTGCCAGCCGCGCCGGAGCCGTCACCGTAGCTGATGGAGAAGCTTGCGCCCTGGATCATGCTGAAAGTGCTAGACTGGGTGGGATCGAAGACGGTGTGGCCGGTGACAGCGTTGTTTTGCAGCTGGGTGTTGAACACCCAGAGGTCAGAAGAACCCGAGTCAAAGTCAAGGTTCAGGGTCTGCCCTCCGATAGTGACCGGTGAGAGGTACTCGACATCACCCTGTTCCGGAGTCGCTGTGACCAAGCCGGTACCATTGGCATTGGTGGTAACATTTGACGCTGTTGCTCCCGTCGTTGCTCCCGTCGTTGCTCCCGTCGCCGCCCCAGCCGCCGCACCCGCCGCCGCACCGCCCTTCTTCCTGCCCTTGCCGTTGCCCTTGGCCTTGGCCTGACCAGCGCCCTTCGCCTTCGTCTGTCCGACAGAGGTCTCTGCCGCTGATACGGTGGCAACCGCTGCGGAGTCCTGATTATGAATGGCATCGAGCAGGGCCGGTGGAACGCGCATCATGTACTTCCGGTACGACTTGAGTAGCTGTCTTGGCCCATTGTGTCCCTTGAAGTTGGCGTTCCGTACCCGCTCAACCTTGAACGATCGTTTCTGGATCTGCCCCGGCGCAGCGGTGACTAGCGAAGCCAGCAGGCCAAGGAAAAGAAGAGTGTTGAGAAGGGATTGCATGGTGTCGGCACAAGGGAACAAGGTCTACGGATGAAAAATACAACGAAATGCCACACCAGGTGGTCGACAAGGGAAAGAATGGAGGCGACGAAGGGGCCAGAGAAGAAGACACGCCCAGCGACTCCCTCCTGAAGAGAAGCGGAGGAGAATGAATGGAAGTGATGACGAACGGTAACGAAAGGGATGGAGAGAAGAGAAGAGAAGAGAAGATAGATAGGAGAGAAGAGAAGAGCCAAGACAAAAGAAGAGTAACTGGAACCTGGAGAAGATATCGTCCATGCCGGACATGTTCTTCTCCCGTAGAAGGAAAGGAGAGGCGAGGGACATGGTCTGGGGGTTGATGCTTGCTGCTCCACCGGGCGGAGATGTGCAAGGAGTCTGAGGTTACGTACGCCGTCCAAGCAGGCAGTTTGAGCCTCTGCCTGGCTACGAGGGTCGCCAGCCCCGGCATGCTGCTTGCTGTCGCGCGAGTGGCCCGGCTGGCGTGGCTCGGCAGAAGCTTCGTCAAGGCCCAGAAGGCCAAACGCGCGCAGCAGCACGACGAAGCGCACCCAAGACAAGCCATGCGGCAAGTTGGTGGAGAAGAATCCGCAATGGGAAAGTTCGGCGGCGAAGCGATTTGCGAGGGGCGTCAGGGGGGAAGGGAGATCCACCACCAAACAGGGGCTGAACCCCACAGACAAGCCGGGAATCGACAGGCCAAGACACGCCGGGCAGGGGACTTCGGCGGCGTCAGAGTGCTGGAGTTGAAACGGGCCACTCCCAAGGCATCGTTCGACTTGCTTGGGCTTCGGAGATTCGAGCGCTGGAACCGGTACGACACTGTCCTTGGCACACGGATGGACGGTCACTCTTACATTGTATACTACAAAACTGGCGAAGGCGGCGGCGATGGGCATTCGTGACAAGAGGCGTCCGCTCGTTCGTAAGAACCCTCTAGCAGATTGAACGAGGTTGAAGCGCCGAGATGAGAGACGGAGTGATCACCATTGTACCTTGGTATAGCAGAGGTACTCACTTGGATCAGACACTGGCCACAGTCACTGATGCAGCGGTTGGCTTCGATTGAAAGCTCTTGAAAAGTGTTTCCATTCAGGTTGTTTCAGAGCCTGACAGGGCCCGGCCCGCACGACGCCACATATTGATCGCCCTTCCCCGGCTTATATCCCCCGACTAAAAGACCGCAGATCGGGGCTTGGAAAAGGCTTGAAAAGCTTGTCAAGCTGGTCCAAGACACTGCTCTACCTCACGGACCTCAATCACAGACGCTCTTTTACGCCGGATGAAGGAGAACCGGCGACGTCTCAATGGGGACGGTGGTCAAGGTCGCTGTGAAACACAGCAAGATGCCGTATTGGACACTTGGAAAACGAGTGAAAGCAGTCCCGGTTCCGATTACCCAGTTGCTGGCGAAGATCCCGAAGGGGAGACATCCAATCGCAAAAAAACAAGTCGGCGGCAGCAGTTCCAGGTTAAACTCTGCCATGCCTCCAGGCGGCTTCTAGTGGCCAGACGTTGAAACACCGCCCCTTGAGCTTTCTGAAACCGCACCAAGCATCAGCGTCCACCAATCGCCCCTGGGCAGACTCATCTCGCCTACTCCGCATTGGGAGCCGAGCACTACGAAGGAGGAAAGGCTTCGAACCTCGAAAGCCACCAGGAGCATCACAAAGGACGTACTAAGACGAGTCCAGACTCCGGAGTCGAGGCAGATGCCCCTGCTTGGATCGCTGTGGATCAGCCCCATCCCTCGGTCGATCGTTCGATTACGTACTGCTGAGGCTCCTTACCCAGGAGTCGCTCGGTACGGAATGTGGGCAACATTGAGCAGAGTCTGATATTCTGCGTCGGGGCCGCCATCGTGATGGCAGAGCTGCAAATAGCATCTCTACGCATCTCAGCAGAACGAGCAGGGCCTGGCGTTGCCTGATTGCTCGCCAGGTGTGGATTTAAGTGGCAAGTCCCCTCACACTCAGTGTTGCTGTCGTCTTCTCTCGGGTTCCTCCAACCTCTATCATCATTGCCATGATCCCGGCAGACAGTCTACCGCAGGATGTGCCGGCACCTGCGCCATCACCCGCAACGCCCTGAAAGCCCATTCTAACTTTGAATATCGAGGAGTAACGAAGCAGCCGTGCTTATTTAGAGCGTCGGCGCACAACTACGTCCCGGTTTGGGTTCGATCACATTGTCACTAGCCCGATTGAATATTCTGCGCTTTGGGGAGTGCCATATTTCTTCACCGCAGCAACGTGACCAATCTCCGGGATTGAGGAAGGACTGTCATTGTTGTCTAATCACACCTAGGAGAAGATGGATTTGTCCCGCATCTATCCAGCGTGGATTATCTAACTGCGAATAGAGGTCACACTGCCTGTCCGACGAAAAGGCTGTCAGCATAGGCTTGAGTCCATCTGACCCCCGGCATCTTCCTGTCCGACAAGGAGACAAGAACAATGTCCATGGACGGAACCGTAGCTCTGGGATGTGAGGAAACATTTGAACACGATCCAGGGCGGCACAGAATTGTGATGATCCCCCAAGTCGGCTACCAGAGCTGCAGTAGAGCCTGTACCGTTGGACAAATCCGCGTCATAGAGAATGTTAATGAGCCCCTCATGGAATTCCTGTGTGACTTAGCCTTGGATGAAGGAGGTGTGCCCCTTGGAAGCGAGGTCTTGGCGATCAGACAGTGCTTGATGCATGAAGACGATGGAGGCAGGGTCACTTCGCGCAGGCGACGCACAAGCCTCTGCCCTTTCAACCATACGGGTCTTGTAGACCACTTAGAAACGTGTATTCCAGGAAGAAAGAATGTAGACCGCGACCTCAATTTGAACGAGGAGCTCGCTGGACGGAAAGAATCAGGGCGTGAGGACTGTAAGAGAGCGTTATGAAAGAAGCGACCGGTCCAAAGGCAGTCGGTCGGCCCTCTCGATGACGAAAAAGCAGGACAAGCTGCTCTTGGTCGCCCGGCTCTTTCGAGACGGGACGACAGTTGCAGCCACGGAATTCAGGGCAGGCCGTCGCGGAAGGGTAGCCACGAAGCATTTGGGGGTGTCGGAGGGTCAAGCCTCTGCTGTTAGAGAAGAGTTGCTGGCCACAAAGACGCCGGACAGTCGGGCGGCCATCTTTAGAGCTCGGCCGTTGCCTTGTTGAGTCTGGGAATTGGCTTTTGAAGCCTTGTCGACCGATTGCCACGACCCCGGAACATCATCGCCATGTCTCGCTCGGTTTAAAATCGCCGGAAACCGCTGCGCTCCTCTGTCCTCTTCCAGCGACGGGGGCAGACCTCAGACTCACTTTGGTCAGAGACGACCCGGGTCATCACGTGCTGAGTCAGCGGGAAATCCGCCGTCGGGTCCGTTTCAAACCGAGCCCCACCCTTTGGACCGTCTCAGCTGGGCCCCAGCCTCACCACCTTCTCCATCCTGACCTCCGGTAGCACAAAACGGTGGACCTTCCACGCTCGCCCACCGATCGATCGCGATAACAACGTCCGCCTGGATCTACAATCTCGGCCGAGGTCCGGCCATCCCAGCTGAGCCTCAGCAGCGGAGGAGACTGACACGCGCTGCCTCGCGCTGGTAGGTACTGTACACCGTCCGCTGGGCCCGCTCCGTCTCTGCCGCGGCGGATCCGTTCCGATATCACCGCCGTCTCGAGTCTTCACCTCGCGCGACGCCCCTTGCTGCGACTCCCGACCTCCTCCACCTTGTCCTCCTTTTCCTCCTCCGTCACTTCCCCGAGAACGATGTCCGAGGGCGACTACGGCTCCCCGGACGGCTCCCACGCCCTGACGCGCGGGGCGCACCACGACGGCAACCAGGGCGCCAGCAGCCGCAAAGGCCCGCGCTTCAGCTGGACGCCAGCATACGAAGCGACCTTCTTCCGGTCTCTGTGCGAATCGGTGCAGTTGGGGCTCAAGGATAACCACAGCTTCAAACAGGAGGCCTGGGATCGGGCTGCGCAGGCCCTACAGGAGCGCCATGGCGCGTACCCCAACAAGGGCCACCTCATCAACAAGAGCGACAATGCGCGCAAGAAGTTCCGCCTCTGGCGGGGCCTCCGGGAGGACCCGGACTTCCTCTACAATCCAGTGACCAAGACGGTGACGGGCAGCGAGGAGGCGTGGAGGGCGCATATTGAGGTGAGTTGTTTTCGGAACATCTCTCGTTCCCCCGCCCGCTCCAGCAGATCGCCCCGCTGCTCTCCGTGATCACGGTTGAGCACACGGTGGATGCCGGACAGTTGACTTTTTGGCAATGATTGTGTTACATCCTATCGCACCGCATCGCATCACATAGCATCGCGCCGTGGCTTACCGCCGCCCCTCCTTCATCATGAACGTTGAAGTTGGGGGCCGGAATCCGAAGCGCTGATGCGGGGGAGCTGTGTTGCAGTGGATCGCAAGGATGGCGCTGATAGTGTATGAACTGCTGCAGAAAGAGCCTCTTTCACGGTCACTGCGCGGGCGTCCGTTCGAGCACGAGGACTTCATGGAGATCTTATTCCCCGATGTCATCGGCTCCGGCGGGGCGCCCAAGCGCGTCACCAAACCCCGGCGCAAGGGCCCCGATGCGCTTCCCGGGTCGGACGAGACCGACACGCCCGGGACTGCCATCCTCGATCTGTTGACAGACCCGAACGACAGCTACCAACAGGTGGTGCAGAACCCGGCCATGCAGCAGCTTCGATCCACACAAGGCCAAGCGGCGCCCACGGCACCCATGGTGCCAGCCCTCCCGACAGTTGCGGGGTCGCAACGACCTACCTCAACCATCCTTCCCCCTCGCACATCCATCGCCTCCACCAGCGCGCTCACTCCGCCGGAGGAGAATGCGCCGCACACTCGCAAGCGCTTCCTGCCGTCTGATTCCACAGCCGTTGCTGGTGCAGCACCGACTGACAAGCGGCGGCGCACGACCATGGGCGGCACGAGCACGACCGGCGCCAGCAATAACTACATCGACCTAACGCACCATCAACAGCAGCAGCAGCAGCAGCAGCAACAACAACATCAGCAACAGCTGCATCACGCGGCAGGCGCCTCATCACGGCAACACCCCATGGAGGACACGATGCTGGCATCGCTGGCGGACGCGCTGCGGGGACGGGTGGCCGGGCCGCGGTGGTCGGAGCAGGCGATGGAGATGTTCTTCCGGGAGTTCGCCGACGAGGACATGGATCTACAGGTCAAGATAGCAGAGAAAGCGCTGACCGACCCCAACAAGGCGATGATGTTCTGCCTCATGCCCGTCACGCTGCGGAAGCACTGGGTCAAGAGGCTGCGGGAGGTGCACAACCGCATCGCGTAGCTGCGGCGTATGGAGCTGCGGAAGCAGACACGGTGAGGAGAGAATCGACGGGGAGGCTGGCGCTGAGTACTGTACGTTTGGCTGGAGGCTTGCCCGTTTCTTCCGGAAGTGGCGTTTCGATGTGAGGTCCGGGGGATGGTGTTCTGATGCTTCGCTGCGTTTGTGGATGAGAAGGCGATGCTGCAACGATTCTCATCACGCCTCCTCAACAGGACCCGTTTGGCTCTGTTTGGTTCGCTCTGACAGCTGCTTGGTTGGATTTCGGATTGCATTTCGGCGCTCTGGTGTCTTCTTTTTGTTTGTTTTTGGTTCAGGATCGAAAAAAAAAGTGTAATGAAGGCTCTATGCCGAGGCCTCTCAGGGCCAGGTCCGCTGCGGAGGTCAGGCTCATCCTCGTCGCATGCCGAGGGTTGGCTGTACGTTAGTTATTTCCGTCTCATCAAGACGAAAGCTCCGATGAGCTGAATGATATATCCTCTTGGCTTTCCAGCACGATCAGCGGACCGGGTGATAAGCAGGCCGCGGAAGGGTTTTCCCAACATTAAGACTCAGTAAGCGGCTCGCAGGGCAAGTACAGGTAAATATGACATTGTACTATCAGGCCAGGGCCCCAAATCCTATCGGAAGCGTCATGCTTTCAGGTAGCAGCAGTATGGAACACACCGGCGGTATCAAATGAGGAGAGAGGAAATAACATCAAGAGCCGAGACCTTCCTTTCCACGCCAGATAGAGAACCGCCAAGCTAGTAACGAAACAGCCCCATGACATCATCTCCGCAGACGCCCCTTCACTGCTTCTTGCCTCTCGCCTTGTAGAAGTATCTGTGTAGAGAGTTAGTGACCTTCTCGCCGCCGGAGAAGATGTAACAGTCAAGGAGGGCTAGTTGCTTACCCAGCAAAAACGCTCTCGCCCAGTCCGACCACGCCCAAGACGCCCAGGCCCAGCCCCACGCTCTGCCAGGACAGCCGGCCCTTCTCGTAGAGGCCCCAGGCCTTGTATCCCAGGAACGCGCTCAGGCCGACGACGGCGGCGAGGTTGGCGCTGACCAGGGCAGTGCTCTGGTCCTCGGACAGGGAGGCGAAGCGCTTGGTGATCCAGTTGTCGGCCTTCTTGGCCTTGGCGGCGGCCTTGTCCTTGGCCTCCTTCGCGCGCTTCTCGGCAGCTGCGATGGCGACCTTGGCCTCCTCCTCGCGCTCCTGACGGTCAGCCTGGGTCTCCGTCTTGACGTCCTGCTCGAGGAAGTCGGAGGGGACGGTGCGCACGGATGGCGCGTCGACGTCGACGAGGGAGGCCGTGGAGGCGGATTCGTCCGTGACGACCGATGGGGGCTGGGGAGCTGCAGCCTGTAGGGAGCCGAGTGTCAGCGGCAACGTGCCCACCAAGTCTGCAAGCACCCTTCGCGAGAGCGATCGGGAGAGATGTGGTGGTTGTTTGCCGAGGCTAGAGAAGACATGATGCAAGGTGGAGGGCGCTCGGCGCTTGACGCCAACAGCTTCAATCTGGGGGCGTCGAGGCCGACACAGCACCATGCTTGCTCGCCTGCGTATTAAAACGGCGAGGACACCAGATACGACTCGAGACTCACCTCCTCGGGGGTCTGCTTGGGACCTTTCGCGGCAACCTCAGCGTACGACACTGTGCACGGCTGGTCAATGACGTAGCTCCTCCAGGCGCGGCTGAGAGCGGGGCCGACTTACTCTTGTGGTTTGGGCGGCTGGTGGATCGAGGCCTGGCTTCTCGGCTTCTCTTGCGGGAGCTGGAGATGCGTGTCTCCAAAGGGGTGGCGATGCAGAGCGAGCGAACGAGGCTGAAGGGGGTTTTTATGTATGGCAACAGCGGTCGAATGATGTCTGGGAGAGTCGCATGTGAAGGGAAAAGCCGGGGCTGGCGTGACCTTGGTTTTGGACGTGGTGACGTTCCTGAGGCCCGAGCTTCCATCACCCCCCGTCGACCAATGACGCGGGCGGCTCCACCGATGGGCCGAACGAAGGTACTGTATGTACATAAGGTACATAGTAGTAGAGGTACCCCCGGTGATCGCGTCCAGCCGAGATCTCGCATGAACTCCCCATCTTCTATCCGCCCTATGGCCCGTATCTCCTGTTTGTCTTCTCCGTTTAATACGCAACAGTTCCTTTCTCTCCCAGGGCCCCTGAATTACTGCGGTTGGTGTACTGTACACGTGTAGTACCAACCAGTCTATGACAGACAGCGTTGCGAACTGTACACCTCGAGGGAAAGGCCACAGGATCACAAGGCAACAGAGTCATCACGGAGTGAGATTGTCGGTATTTGCTTCTATTCCGTACACATTTATACACAGGTATCCATAGGCGCTCGTCGAGCCGCTGAACTTTTGGGGCCAACCTCGGTCTATGCCACGTCCCTTCCATCCCGGCCGCCCAGATGTTGTACAGGCCATCCCACCGTACACGCGGAGTTTTCCATCTCCTACTACTTCTCGGTCTTCCCGGCGTTCGCAGCCGTCGCATCGTACGACTTCTTGGGGAAGCTGCCCGAGGCCTCATCCGCGTCGGCGGGGGTGACTTCGGCCTGGACGGGGAAGTCTGGTGTCGCTTCCGCCTTCTGCTGAACCGCCTCGCTCGCATCGGCCGCGGGTGCGTTGACGGCGGGCGCGCTGCCGACTGAGGTCTCTTGCTCGGCGCCTCCCTCGTAGGTCTTGGCGGGGGCCTCAACCGCCGGCGCAGCTGCCTCGGCCTCGTCGTCTTCTGCTAGCTCGGCTCCGTAGATCTCGGGGTACTGCCTGAAGCAGTCCTGCATGTGCCTGTAATCCCGTCGTCAGTAAGGCCCGGGCGCTTCTGGGAGAACTCCCTTTGGAAAAGGAGAGGAAGTCCAACGTACTGGAACTTGTCAATGCAGTCCATGCCCTTGGGCTCCTCCTTGGAGTAGACGAAGCAGCTGAACGCTGACTTGAACTCCTCGCCACAGGGCCCGTGTGCCATGCCACCCAGGCAGGGGCAGTCCCAGTTGATCTCGCCGGTCTCCGGATTGAACGCGCCCTCGTTGCCTGCCTCGCTCTCCAGCTCCTCGACCGCGGCGGCCTCTGGAATCGGCACGGCGGCAGTGGCAGGTTCGTTCTGCTGCGCGGAGGTCGGCGGCGAGGCGGGCGCGGCCTGCCGCGCTTTTACGTCGGCCTGCTTCCGCTTCTCCTCAATCACGGCGTCGACGGTAGGCATGTCGGACTCGGAGAACTGGGGGGGCGACGGGCCGGTTTGTGCTGCAATGGCGGTGATTTGTAAGCTCCATGCTCTCTCTATCCTGGAACCTTGGCGAGTCGCTCGCAGGGCAGTGCACATCGCAGTCACTTACGGGGAGCCTCATCTGCGAAGATCGGGCTGGTGTTGTACCAGTAGACGGCGGCGACAGCCAGGCCCCATCTCACGGCCGTGCCTCTCCAGGTGTGCTTCTTGTTCGCCGGCGCGGTGGCCAGGAACCGTCGAGAGCCGGCGGCGACGGCTGGCTGCCGAAGCGGCCGGAGAGCTCGCGGCGCAGTGCGGGCTGCTGCTCGGAGCATTGTGAAGAAGGACGAATTAGAGAGTGGGACTGGCCAGCTACGCTTCCAAACACGACCACCAGCTCGGGAAAGAGAGAACGAGAGAGGAAATGGAGAAAGCGGCGCGCACTCGGAGCTCGAGGTCGATGATGATTGCTCGCTCGCTCGCCCGCTGGCTCGCTGGTTGGTAATCGGGCCAGCAACCAGCAAAATTTCTGGGATGCGCAGACCACCTGCGGATCTCACTCTGATTGGGTGCTCGGGGTTCTGCCGGATGACACCGCCGTCGACCGGCGGAGCAGCGCGCCCACCGATAACAGAGAGGTGCAGGCAGTGCAGGCAGTGCAAGCCGAGTCTGCCAGGCTCCAACCCGGTTTCTATGCTGTGTGATTGTTTGTATGTGCAGGTGCCTACTGTACCTATGCTCCTTGACGCAAAGCCGGACCGGAAACATCGGCGTTGACCCGCCCTGTATGTGTTCCGTCTCGGCGGGCGGCATACCTGCACCGCCTCCACTGGGCGGCATCAATCGGGGCTTCTGCCCCTGAAGCTCCGCTCCGCAGCGCGTGTGCACCCGGCCACCGGAAAGGCGTGTCCATGGCTCAGCCCAAGGTGCGACGAGCCCCAATGGATGGCCAATATCCAACCTTGTACCATCCGGCTTGTGGTACAGACCCGTACCGAAGAACCGTACTCTACTCCGTAGACCCCGAGGCACCCTAGCAGCCATAGGAGGTAAATCAGATACCCAAGGTGTGCCCCCAAGGGTGCCTATTTAGGCACGGCCGGGGTGCTGCATACCAAGACAGCAGCCTCTGCCTCTCTGCCTTGAGGTTGGTATCTATCTATAACTGTTGTGTCGCCCACCATCTATCTTTGATGGCGATGACGTGCGCCCCGTGGCTGCCAGACCAAGAATGAGTCGATTGCGGACCGACTGAGGGCGATGATTAAGCTCTCGGCCCTCTCCCTAGAGGGCCGGGGCAGAAATAATCCCGCACTTGTCCTCCCTCCTTCTGCCCGGCAGCGCTTTCTCCCTCGATCCGCACGCCCCAGCTTCCGCCCTCCGACCCTCCGAACCTCCCGGGCCAAGATGAGCGTCTTCGAGTGGCATCCGGCCCGCCTGCTCCAGGGCCGGCCGGCTGCCCCACACGGAGGCGGGGACCAGTTCGCCCTCGTCATCCTCAACCAGCCTCTGAGGGATCTCGCGACGCTGGAGAGGCTGTGGCAGAACTGTATGCCCGTCTCGCTTTCCCCTTCATCTTGTCATTGGTGACACGGTCGAGGAGCTCGGCTGACTGACCACGTCTCATCACTACAGCACTCTACCGCGTCGCTGCAGACGGCGGCGCAAACCGGCTGTACGAGGTCATCCAGCAGGCCAATGAGAGCTTATTTGTCAGGCTTCCCTCCTCACCACCGCCTGCCGGCGTGTGACCCTGGCTGACGCTGACGCGCTTCCTACTGTAGGGGAGATTGGACCTCATCATCGGAGACCTCGACTCTCTGAGCGACGAGGCCCGGTCCTACTACGCAGATGACTCGCGACCCGCTAAGATCGTCCACGACCCGGACCAGTATTCGACTGATTTCAGCAAGGCTGTCTCGTACATCCGGTCGAGCCGCCCAGGCCCTGTCGACATCATCGCCATGGGCGGCCTGGGCGGCCGCGTGGATCAGGGCCTGAGCCAGCTGCATCACCTTTACCTCTTCCAGCAGGACCCCGCGTACGCCGAGGGCCGCATGTACCTGGTATCGGGTGAGTCGCTAACGTTCCTCCTCAAGGCGGGGAAGCACCGCATCCACGTGCGCAACGGCGGCGATGAAGTCTTCGACAAGTATGTCGGCATCATCCCTGTCAAGGAGCCGAGCATCATCACGACTGAGGGGCTGGAGTGGGACGTCGCGGGCTGGCAGACCGAGTTCGGCGGCAGGATCAGCACGAGCAACCACGTCCTGCCCGCCACTAAAACCGTCGAGGTCGAGACAGAGAAGGACGTGCTGTTTACCATCGCCTTGAGGAAGTAGGACGGTAGGATGCTCTCAGGACCGGATCAATTACCCCGGCGATGTTCATCGGACCGTTCGCGCACGAAACACGGGATACCTGGATAGCCATCAGACAGCCTCCCTTCGATAAGGGACAGATGATAGGGCATGTGTCCATACACCTTCACCCCACAGAGAACATATCGCCGGCCATTGAGTCACGCGCCAGGATGCCCGGCTGCCCGACCGTCGGTATCAGGACTCTTACGGGTTGCTGCCTGGAGCTGTGTCTCCAGGATATAGATACATATATATGTCTCGTCCATGCCTTTTTTTCCCCGCTCTCTAATCTCCCGTTCTACACAAACCATCTCCATCTCCGACCCATCTCAAGCTAGCTGTTTGACCGCCGAACTAATGCCCAAATCTAAGAGTGCTGTCTGTTCTCATCCGTCACTGCATGTCGATGTCTCCAGTCACGCCGAGGATGCTGGCTTCCGCCGGCCAGACCGGAAGCGGAGAGCCGCCGCCACTACCAGGTCTGGACGCTACACCTCGGGCTCGCCGGCCGAGAAGACGATTGATGGTGCGACTCCGGAAGGCGAGTTCAGCTTCACGTTCCCTGCGCCGCTAGTCCTCCCGGGTGACGGCCTAGCCCTGGATCCCCGGTACCCGCCACAAAGCCTGCGGTCGTGGCTCTTGGCTCCGGCGCGGAACAAGGCCACCTCTAGAAAACAAACAATCTACGTCACTGCACCGCCCCGCGTGGAGGAGGATGTCTCTGTGATGGGATCGTGGACTGGACCCGTCATCGCTGATTCTCGTCATACTCGCCTTTCAAAGCTCTGTCCGCCAAAGGCAGAAGATGTCACCGAGTATCTCAGGGCATTCTATCATGGCTTCACCGTCAGAGAAGGTCCCAAGGCCCTCAGCTTCGTACCCTGGGAGACATCGTTTGGCAGCAGCGAGCCGGAGCACGTCGGCCTTGCTGACGGATCCATCTGCACTCGAGTCCGCACTCGCGCGTGTCCCGACGGTGCGTTCCGGCGCCAGCTGAACCTCAATGACATGCTCGACGCTGCCATCGATCTCCTCCCCGACGATGCTTATGCGCTCCTCGTCCTCGTCGACCACGACTTGTACTGCGACGATGATGATGACTTCTGCTGCGGCTTGGCCTACGGCGGCAGCCGAGTAGCTATTGTATCGTCCGCCCGCTACCACCCGGCCTTGTTCAAAGCACAGGGGGTGGATCAGGCTCACATGTGGCCGGCGTCCCACTGTGAGGCGTATGTCGAGGCTCTCGCCGGGCGACGGTCCGAAGAGACCCTGCGACCTCCGACCATGGACAAATCGCAGACGCCTCTGGGCGCCGCCCTCGAAGCCGCGAAAGCAGCCGGTATGGCTCGGTCGTCGTCGGGTCTCCAGAGCGTTTGGCTCGCTTGCTTGGCTCGGACTGCCTCTCATGAGCTCGGGCACTGTCTGGGCCTCGACCACTGCGTCTACTACGCGTGTGTGATGCAGGGGACGGCGGTCATCGCAGAGGATCACCGTCAGCCACCGTACCTGTGTCCGGTCTGTCTCTCTAAGCTCATTGCCGCAGTGGGTGACATTTCGAGGGAAATGGAGGTGAGGACGTACAGACTTGAGAGATACATGGCGATGATACAGGTTTGCGAGAGATGGAAAGAGGTCGGCGTGTTTGCAGGGCATGCTGCCTGGATGGCCAAGCTAGTGTCCAGATCCCAGGAGTAGATGGCACCCACCTTCGGTTGTTTTCACACTCTCTTCGTCAAGACTTTGACTCTGACAGAAGGACTTTCCCCGTAGTGCAATGAGTGCATAGACTCGACAGTAACTCAGTGGTCTCTTGGAGAACACAGACCCACGCCCGGGCAGTGCATCCCAGATCTCATACTGCCCACAACCGAGCTCACCGTCCCTGCGTCTTAAGCATCGCTCAGTCCATCAGCCACGTCTATCACGTCTTCCTCTTTCAATTGCGTCAATGAAGTAGGGTCGCGGTGGCGATGGACTCCGCATAAACGCCCGGCAAGTATTCACTCCCGGGTCTCGGATTTCGCATCTGAACGTGCGGATGACTACGACCAGCGCCGAAAAAGCAGACAATGTCTCTAAAGCTGGCGGAGTCTTTGTCGTTAAATACGAGCCTTTGCGGCCAACTAGCCAACACCTAACAAGCCGCCGTGAGTTGGTGAGGGAACTTGGCTTATCCCTATCATCGTGCCATCCGTCGCAGTCTAGGATCGTAGCATCACCATTGTCTACCCTCGAAATGTCCCCAGAAGCACCTCAAATGAATGGGACGCCACCAGCCTCGAGGAAGCTTGATGCTCGGGAGAAAGAACCAGCACTGCTTCATCGATCACTAGCTGAACGACCACTCCTCGTATCACGGGCTCTAGGAAGCTATCTCTATCTCGATGACGGCAGAAAGATCCTCGATGCGTGCGGCGGTGCCGCCGTGGCGATCATCGGCCATGGAAACAAGGATGTCATTGCGGCTGTCGCCGCCCAGATGCAGCAGGTCAGCTACGTGCACACCATGGCCTACACTACGACCTCCGCGGAGGAACTGGCAACCCTTCTCCTGGACCCGCGCAACTGCCGCTACGATCACGGTTTGCGGAAGGTGTACCTCGTCGGCAGCGGCAGCGAGGCCAACGACGCGGCGATGAAGTGCGCGAGGCAGTACTGGTACGAACAGGGCCAGGCGCGCAGGAGGTTCTTTGTGAGCAGGAGACAGGCGTATCACGGCAGCACCATCGGGTCGATGTCCATCTCCTCCAATATAGCGAGGAAGCAGCCGTATGAGGATGTTATATTGCCTTCAGTCTCGTTCGTGAGCCCGGCGTACAGCTACCGTTACAAGCATCAGAGTGAGAGCGAGGAGGAATATGCCGGCCGTCTCGTAAGGGAGCTCGAAGACGAGTTTCTGAGGCTCGGTCCCGAGAATATTATCTCTTTCACGTATGCAGAAGCACTCGAGGCCCCCCAAGGCGCCCCCAACGCCGTGTTCTCGCCATTGTTGACATCTACATAGTGCTGAAACCGTAGTCGGAGCGACTTCAGGATGTCTTGCCGCCCCAAAGGGGTACTTTAAGGGCGTTCGAGAAGTCTGTGACCAACACGGCATCCTTCTGCATCTCGATGAAGTCATGTGTGGGATGGGCCGGACGGGGACGTATTTCGCGTTCGAGCAAGAGGGCATTAAGCCGGATATCTTGACTCTGGGGAAAGGCCTCGGTGGTGGCTACGCACCGATTGCAGCCATGCTGGTTGGGGAGAAGGTTGTGGACGTCCTGCGCACGAGCACCACCTCGGCCTTCAACCACGGCCACACATACCAGGCGCACCCCGTCACTTGTGCGGCGGCTCTGGCGGTTCAGCGATTCGTCAGAGAGCAGGACCTTGTGGCGCGCTGTCAGAGTCGGGGGAGAAAGCTGGGTTCCCTTCTCAGGCAGACGTTTACCGAATGTAAGTACGTGGGGAACATCCGCGGCAAAGGCCTCTTCTGGGCTCTCGAATTTGTCAGCGATCGATCCTCCAAAGAGCCGTTTGCAACCTGCCTCGGCTTCGGTGTTGGGGTGCAGAAAGCGGCCTTCGAGATGGGACTCGCGGTGTATCCCGGCATCGGGACGGCCGACGGCTCAAGAGGCGATCATGTTCTTCTCGCACCTCCGTATACGATGACGGATGAGGAGCTGGAAGTCCTGGTACACACGCTGAGAGCTGCATACGACAGGGAAGAAGCTCGTGTATTCGGAGCGGAGTAGGAAGACACGCTATTGTAAGAGAGCCTCAAGATTGTAGCTAAATGGAATGCTGTGCATCTCTCCCCACAAAGGCCAGTTCTCGTCCCACACCTCCGTGGTAGAGAAGGCATCGAGAAACTCATTCGGCACGTCGTCTCCGTGTGTTTCTGAATGCTGAATCTCCGTGGTGTCGGCCTCGGCCTCTACGGAAGAGGCTTCAGCTGGAGAGATCTGGTTACGGAGTCGGCCTGTATATGATGGGGATCGTCCCGTAACATCGTGGATGGAAGCTTCCAAACGGATAAAATCATCCCGAGTCTTGCCATGGTATGTTCTTGGATCCTGACTCCGGTGCTCGTAAAGGGTTTTCGTCTGCTGGATCGTCGTCCACCATGCTTGGCCGATCGGCCAGTGTCTTCGGAACCGATCCAGATATTCCAAGTTCTCTTCCATGATACTTCTCGATTCCTTGCTCCGTCCAAGGTTCATGCTGGGAAAACAATGGGTGTAGACGTTCATTGTCGCTGCCGAGAAGTTGCAGAAGCCAGCGAAAGGGGTGTAAAGCGCAGCGCCTTCGTCTTCTAATTCTCGCAGCAGACCTGTGATAAATGAAGCGGCGTCAAACAGCTCCTTAACTCGGTCCTCCCACCAGTTCTGAGGAGCTTGCCCATCTAATAGGGGAGGATCAACGGGCCCTCTAGGTGCTGATTCTGGCGCAGGAAGAAATGGCACGTACTCTCGGCCCAAGAATAGGATGCTATGAGCGTCAGCTTATATACCCCTAGGCCTAGTCGAACATTTCTAGATGCTCACCTTATGTAGTATATTAAGTTGATCAGAGCAAATGATTCGCCCTTGCCAAGCGAGACATAGACATCTACATGTGTTTCGGGGTAGTGGAGGCGGTTGTCCTGTTTATCTCTCCATGACTGAAGCTCGCGCCGAAGACCAGCCCAGACAGACGTCGATGCCCAGGGCGAATTTCTCAGCGATGCCATCTCTGGCTTCCGCCTACCGCCGCTGATAATCCAGTGGTGAACCTTCGTCCATATCTCGAAGCCGCGAACAATAATACTGAACACATGTTCCATAGTGTTGTGAGTGTCAGGAACCACGTTGCCATCCCTCTTCACCGGACACCGTTGGATGTCTGCAGCGCAAAAGGCGTAGTCTTGCTCACCGACAGGCCAATGCGTGTCGGCAGATTCTACCGGTAGACTGAGAGGCTGATCTTTTCCGGAGAAGACAAGCCTGTCTATGACAAAGCAGCTCCAGAAAGTCCGATTCTGAATTTCCTGCTCACAAGTCGACGTTGTCTTGGCAGCTGAGACAGCAATAACTGACTGCATCATACGAATAGACATTCCTGCCTTCTATTAGTCCGAGAAGCGGCAAAGGCTTTTTACTCTAGCTCACCGCTGTACATCCACGCCCGGTAGACATGTCCTCGTCCCCACTCATGCATTGCGGTGACGAGGAGAGTTTGCACGATGTAGATGTCCGGTCCATCATCAATGAATACACTAGATTGAAGAAGAGTGAGGAACTCTTCGCTCAACTGAGAGGACCCCTGAGAACGTGGACAAGTAGCCACTAGAGCGGCTGCGAGAAACTCAACACTTGGCACCGCCCTCGGGAGAGCAATGACGACTTGCCGGGCTGGCACAACCGTCAACCTGCTCTCTTCTACCGGATGATCGCGGTGTTCACGGGCTCGCTTCAAGTCCCTAGAGAAGCTCGATTTGTGGAGGAAGCCGAGCTCCGGGAACATCCTTACAAACAGAGCTGCGGCTTGAAGGACTGACGCCACAGGTGCCTTCAGACACTCCGATGCATGCGGAGTACAATCTCGAGAACAGCGCAGAGCTGGACTATCACGCCCCTGGCTCTGAGTATCGGTCCTTGGCGTAAGATTTGCCTGAGACTGGGGCGCTGTTGGCCGGTGCACTCGGCGGTGCCTTGGAATATCAACTCAGCGTCCATGAATAGGGGCAGGCAACAAGAATCATAACTCACAGGTCCGGATAGGCTCTCTTCGTTTTCAGCTGAGGCCTTGATAGTACGCATGAGCTCAGTTCAGTGCTCCCAGACTTTCTGCAGTTACGGCATGGTGGGACTCCGTCATGGATGCACTTAACCTTGGACGCCCTGTGTAGGCAGCATAATGAACGTTAGCCTATCATGGCAAATGTCTGCACCAGAGAAATGACAGACAGAGATTCCACGAGGAGGGCAGTTGATGGGCACGCCGCATCAGTTCGGGTGGTCTCAAAAGCAGTCTTGCTCATCCGTCAACGTACTGACCTGCACCGTGCACAAGCAATGGTAGTCCGGACCATGATCGGACGTGACTAAGCAGTCAAAAGCTCATTCGATGCATCAGTCCTGTCGCTGTCTTGCCTGCCTAACTTGGGGAGGACAGCAGGTATCTCGTCGGTTTTGGCTCTCGACTTTATCGGCTCTGATGTCGAGGTTGCACCTTGGAAGCCGCTAAAACGCGCGATTATAGAGCCGTCGGAGATTCCAGTCAGACCCGCTGCGGGTTTCGGCTTTCGGGTCTGGCGGCTTTCGGCATAACTCCTCTTTTCCTAGCGAAGACTTTATAATATACACAAGACTCCTATTTGGATGGTACACGCGCCGAGACTTTCTTCCAATACCGTCGGTGTCTTTCAATCTACACTTAGAACCTTGACGATGAGAAACCTTAGCATCTCATGAGACGTCTGCTGTGGGATCGATCTTGCTTCCGGCAACAGCGCCACTGAGCGGGAGGAACCACCACGATAATAGATATGTCCCTCAGTCTTTCGAGACAGTAAGAAAAGAAGGCCGGCTTCCCAGGCTTCCATTTACATTGAGCGTCTATCTTGTCGGATAGAACCTTGTATCTCCGGGAGTCTTTATCAGGTAACAGTACCACCCGACCATTGAAGGAATATTGCTCCGTTGTAATATAACATCAACACAAGCATCACCTCCTAGATAACTCCAATCCGTAATGTAGTCGTGCATGCCCGAGAATCTCTGGGCTATCAATAGTACCACCATAGATGCAGAGATATTAACATCAAGTTAGTGGTCAGCAGTCTGTGCCCAGACTGGCAGGAAGATGAAGAGCAAAACCCCGAGGCTGGCGAACACCGCGCCGCCGGCAAGGCTCTGTATGACGATCTTGCGCTGCAGTTTCCTGAGGTGGATGTCTTTAACTCTGAACTTACGGTCGAAGATCATCAGGCGCGAAAGGGCTTTGAGGACGCCGGAGCGCTGCGACAGCACTGACGCACCATCATCGAAGCGTTCCCAAGGGAGCGGCTGCCGGCGCGAAAAGAGCAGGAGGAAGAAGCAGCTGCCACGTAAGCCGGAGAGTACGAGACTGACCCCCAGCCACCACAGCGGCCACGCGGCGAAAGCGTCCCAGCGCGAATGGGCTCCTGTGTGCGGCGTGAGGGCGCGCAGGATGACGCACAAGAAGCCGGCGGCGGTGAGGACGATTCCGAGGCCTGTGGCCACGCAGATGGTCTCGTAAGTTCCATTTGAGACGCCAAGACGGACGAAATCTACATCATCTTGAGTTAGCATGCCCTTGGCCTTGCTACTGAGAGGGAAGCCACAGAGCGTGGAAGAGCCTGGTGCTTTCATCTCGAGAAACGAGGATACACTCCCGACTGCGTGGTAGGAAAATAACACTTCCTAGAGAGAAGGAATCACTTACTGCGATGAGAGCAGTTCCGCAGCAGCAGGTAAACATGGTCGGCGATGGGCCGGAGGTGTGCTGGGTCTGAAGAGGTCTGGAGGCTGAGTAGAGCTTGCTCGCGCATTGCAGGCGGAATATTCAGTTCCTTCTCTGAGCCAGGAAGTAGAAACGTCTGGACAACGGCCGTGAGATCGGCCCGGAGGCTGGGGTCGGACGCGCCGAGTGGAATGGCAATGGAGTCGGCGTTGCCGGAGACCCTCGGCATGATGCACGTATTCTCCCTGCAGTTCCCCTTCGATCTTGGCTTGCAGTTGTTGCATTTAGAAGACAGGGCGTTGCTACTGATAAGGTCGGTAATGCGGGCCACTGTTTCTTGCGCTGGTAATGCAGTCAGAAAGACCAGGTTTCACTGGGCAGACGCTACGACAAGGGGCGTCACTTACCGAGTTCAGGATCATATGTGAAGTCTGAAACTGTGACACATGGCGAGATTTTGTCGGGCTTGACCACAGACGAGGTGCTCTGCGTGGAGCTGTGGACAGAATCATCATCTTTCTCCCCGACCCTCTCACGAACGGCAGCCTTGATCCAGTTCCTCTCGTAGTTTTGGTACCTACGCGTGAACGATATTAGCTATGAACAGCTCAAGGAACATGGATGGGTTGCTCGCACCAGATGTAAAACTCTAGGTTCTCTGGAGAAAACTCGATATACTTGAGATACATGTAGAAGTCGTAAAGGGACATAGGGCTACCTTCATGATGCACGTGTTAGGTCCTGTCATGAACCGCAAGATGAATGTATGGTGGAGTAGCGTACATGTCTTGTTCTGTAGGACTTTTTCCAGCTTCAGTCGGCTGGGAATAGAGCTCTTGTTCCGTCCATCGGGGCTGAGGGTCCGTTTGCCGGCAGTGATGGCGGCGGAGTACTCCTTGATGTCCCTGTATTCGGGCTTCTTATACCACGTCAGCCACGACGGTAAACGCATGGTTGCAACTGGCACCGATACTGGAATGTGCCCAGGGGTTGCCGTCGGTCAAGCGAGCAAGTGGTATGGAACTGTGTAGGGGAGGTGGGAAAAGCGTTCCAAGTCCAGAGGGAGACACGTTCTGCCGAGAGGATGGGACCGACGCCATTAAATGCCATGTTTCGGCGTGGCTTGCCCTGGCGAGCTGAGACATGTCTCTCCGCTCCGGCTGCACGCAGCGGAGCAGCGTCCGCGATGGTGTCTGGACCTGTTTCCCGCTCGGGGCACGCTACACGCACGGCTTGCACAGCTTGCATGGCTAGCACGCAGCTAATAAGCCCCGGGCTGTGATCAGCAGAGGGGGCCACCTGTCAACTCGCGGCATCGCCGCTTGATGCTCTTCCCGCTCCACGCTAGATCGCCTCTCATCCGCCCGCCCTTGCGTCAGGATAGTGTGACGGGCCTGCCACTGGCCGACAAAAGCAATAACTGCGGCAACTGTCCGATGGCGATCATTTTGAAGTGTGAGGCCGATACCAACGCCATGAAGTAACACGACCGTCTGTGGCGGCGGCCGAGCCAGGGTCTCTGCATCTGGTAGCCAATGCCAACTTCATAGTCGTTACGGGAGTGATTGAGCCTCCAGACGTCCGGGCTCTGGCAGCTTGGTGCTGTTCCTCCACGTTACGGAGACGGGGCACGATAACCTTAGGTCGCATCTGCACCACTTGAACGAGGACAGCGTCATGCACAAGGATCCGAGTGCCCTGTTTTGTTGTCGAAACTCCCCTCATCGATACCTCCTCTCAGTTTGTGAAGAACGTCAACCGCTTCATAATGGTTTGCATCCTTCGAATTCAGCTCAAAGCCGACGTCGCGAGCGCTATGACCGCCTATCAGCAATACGCGGTTCCAGTGCAGGTTTAGATCGCGAGCAGGTAGAGTGCTTTTTGGGGCAGCCTGCTCTTGGTCCAATGGGTGATCGGCAGAGGCATCGTGGACGACACCAAACTATCGGTTCTCACTTACATAGTACAAACGTGCTGCTGGTACTCTACTGCCCCTGCCCCTGAATCCTGGGCGCAGATCTCGACCGGTCGCTAGCTAAAAGCATACTATCCCTGCCACTCGAGTACCAACAGTACCTCACTTGAGTCTCCATCCCGCAGCATGAGCACGTGTTACGGACCTTATCGGGTCTTGTCGCCTCCAAGAGATGGCCTAGGAGCTGATCAGCCTGTATCACCCTGGAGCAAGCCACCCAATACGAAACCACCGCAGCCTCCTCCGTGGAGGGGAAATATCTCATCCAACGAATCTCCCGGCTGATGGCGCCATCCTATTCAGCTCCCTTTTGCAAACGGAGCGGCTTTCCCCTCAGGATCCCTCGACAAGCTAATGCATGTCTCAGGGCCTATCTTGAAAAGCCCACGATTTTGTGGCGCCTGGCAGGGACCGGTGCTCACGCCAATCCCACTCTAGGCGAACACCAGTCCAAGTTATCCAGCTGGTGCTGTCGGCAATCGTAGAGCAATACTGGAGACAGCTGGGCTTTTAATCTCCTGGACCCAATACTGTACTGGCAGCGTGCACGAGCCTCGCTGTTATTCCCAGGTGCAGTACGCACGGTCCCTACATAGTATTCGGGGATACAAACTCGAGCGGAAGGGGAGGGTGGAAGAGCCAAGAATAACTTTAGGGACCTTCTTCTTCAGGGATGGCGCGTCTCTTCCCCTGCCGGCGTCCATAAATAGGGGCAGACCCCAAGACGTTGAATCCCTGTCTCCCCTCTTTCCTCTCCTTTCAGTTTTTCCACGGGCAGGTAATTAGCTAAACCTCCTGAAGGAGCATTAAGAATCTTGGACTTGATGCGAGAGGAGGATACAGTCTGTAGACAATTAGCAGGAGCTCGCTTTGTCCATTCGTAGACAGCACGGTTACTTCAAGCAGCGGCTATGGACTTCATGGACGTAATGCTTGACCGTACTGAACCAGCTGCGCAAATTAGAGAGTTCCTCCAAGTTGCTAGCCGGCTCTACGATTCCTTGTTTGCCATTCATGATGGCGCGGACGGCAGGCCCCGCGGAATAGACGCGGGAGCCTTGTCCGACATATCAACGTCGCTTAGCACCTTCGTTGAGGGCGTTGATGCCGACACTCGTGCCGAAGCAGACTATCCTCTCAACACCCGAACACCGTCACTTGCGGTTGCTTGCCGCAAAGTCGGCCAGGATCTGCTGATCCACATTGAGCGAGTAGTTGCCATCGAGGCCAGCCACAGCCCTCTCGTTGACACTGATGGCTCGCTGCTACGCACGTCATGGCCACTTGCGGATGTTGAGGCTCTCGGTCAACGTCTCCAGGAATTGACTCGACGGTGGACAGTGACACTCGGTGATTCGAGGTGAGCAAAGGTTAAAAAGAGCCTGCGGTCTTCAAGACTAACAATTTGCCGTGAAAAGCTCAACCAACAGGCTGCACGAGGAATTTAGCTCCCTTTCTATCGCAATGCCGAAGAGCAAGGCGAATGGCAATCAGCCCCCAGCAAAGAATGAGTCGCAGACACCGTCCGCTTCAGTCGAAGGTAGCCATGCGACCACATCTCAGAGTCGGAGAGTCGAAGCTGCTCCTAATGACATCTTGGTGGACTTCGTTCTTGATGGACTCGCCTATGGTTCCATGCGTGATAGGGAGGAAGAAGTCTCAACCGCCCACGAGAAAACGTTTCGGTGGATCTTCGGCCATAAGGCAGACGACCTCGCCCAGAATCAATTCAGTAACAGCTTTTCTCAGTGGTTATTGACGGCTGAGCTTGGACCTATCTACTGGATCACTGGCAAGCCAGGATCCGGAAAGTCGACCCTGGTGAGATATCTATTCGAGAATCCCTCCACGCTAGACCATCTCCAGGGCTGGGCCGGTGGTTGTCCGGTCTCAATGGCAGGCTTCTTCTTCTGGACGAGCGGCTCCCACGAGCAGAGGTCCCAAAGCGGGCTTTTGAGATATCTGCTTCACCAGCTACTCTCAGCTCACAGGTATCTCGTACCTGAGACCTTCCCAACACTCTGGCAGAAACTGCTGAGGATGACAACTAAGGAACGAATCAAGCTATCTCTAGAATGGGAGGCTGCAGAACTTGCATGTGCTTTTCAGAGATTTATGCAAGCAGCTCTGACGGATACCAACATATGCCTCTTCATCGATGGACTTGATGAGTTTGAGGGTGATCATGCCATGATTGTCAATTTCTTCAAGGACCTCGTCACAAGTGAGCATGGCCATCGTGTCAAGCTTTGCCTCTCATCTAGGCCGTGGCCCGTCTTCGAAACTGCTTTGGGACACGGTGTCCCCCATCTCAGGCTCCAGGATCTTACATACGGAGACATGTACCAGTACACAATGGACAGATTCTCGCAGGACCTGCGAACGCAGAGACAATTTCAGCGGCACCCAGAGAAGGCTGAGACGATCATTAAAGAGACAATAGAAAAAGCCGATGGTGTCTTTCTCTGGGTCAGGCTTGCCGTCGACACAATGCTTGGAGAGTTTCATCCCAGAGCAGAGCTGCTGGATGCCAGGGCGTCTCTCCGTGAGCTACCAGCAGAGCTTGACGACCTCTTCCACGAGCTCATCTTCAAACGCAAGAACCCTTCTGAGCTGTCCGAGACAGGGTGTATCTTTCAGCTAGTTCGTGCGAGAGAGGCTGTATCCGACTTTATTAGAGACGAGTCGGCTCATTCACTGACTATATGGGAAGTCGCCTTTACCCTGGACACAGCCGATGACGGGCCAGTGCTTGACTATGAGGTTGAGGAGATCAGTGACGAAGAAGCAGAGCAGCGAGAGGCAGTAGCCCGACAACGCCTTCACAAGGGCTTCTCGGGGCTTCTACATGTCCACGCCAAGCCAAGCCGAGTCAATATGCCTGTCCGACCTAATGAGAGCAAGCACGACTGGCGACGACACACTGAAGACAGGGTCACCTATATTCACCGCACCGTCCGGGACTGGTTTGTCGGTGCGAGCAATGTCGAGAAGCGCCTCATTGAGAGCTCCCCTAAAGATTTTGACCCTCACCTACGCCTGCTTAGGTCATACATACTTCGCCTCAAGCGTCCGCTGGAGGAACCCGAGCGGCATCGGCGGCTCGATGAGTGGTGGCCAGACATTGCGCTTGCGATGACCCACGCGAGGTATGTGGCTAAGGATCCAAGTCTTCTCCTGCGGCGCCTGGTCAACGAGCTTGACGCGGTCCTGTCGTGGTATTGGATTCCGAGGCCTCGAAACTCAGAGGATCATTGGGCGAGACACGCATTTGGCTCATATGAAGTCCGCATGAAGGCTCCGCCGATCGAGGAACCCTTCATGTGCCTCGCTACGAAGTTCGGAATAACGGCATACGTTTGTCAGGAACTTGAATCCCGAGCATTTGCGGACGAAGGCTTTACCCGAGACGAGTTTGCAAGATCTGCACAGGCGGAAATGGATGAAGTTAGCCAGCGATCAACGCCTCTGCTCTCATATGCAGTCGAGTTTCTCTGCTCGAGAAACAAGACCATCTATCCTTTGTCCGATCCGAGCCTCATTCAATACCTCCTGACGGCATCTTTCAGTCTTGGATGCGGCCCGAATCACCGTTATACCGACTTCAACACTAGGCGGCCAACAACACCGTGGCTGACCCTCCTCAGGCATCTTCGAGATGCGCGGCGCCGGGGCTGGATTGAGTACTACGACATTGATTCTACGGGGACGAAGCGGTGGAGCGAGATAGTGAGGCTCTTTCTAGTGCATGGGGCAGATGCGAATGCAGTCATTCGTGCTGATCAATGGGATCCAGAAGTGAGCGCGATTGGGGTTCTGGAGATGCTGGAGGAGACCTACGGTGCCGTAGAGGTCAAGTCATTGCTAAAAATGATGCAGAAGACGGTTTTCAAAGCTTGAGAAGCGCAATCACAGATCGGTAACTAATCGGATATCATTTCTATAGTCTTTACTAGCTTAGTGTATTGCTTTTGAACCCAGACCACCTCACTGTCCTCTTTAAGAATACAGAGCGCCGTCGATGGGTTGCCGGACGCCATCCTCCTCAACGCCAAAGCTCAGATGTCCAATGATGTCCTTCGCCTCGTCAAACCGTGAATAGAAGTCTTTAGACATGTTCACGATGCCCCATTTGATTCTTCGCCTGGAGACCCCGAGCAAGATCGAGGACTCTGAATCCCCCTTAAGAAGCACCCTCTCAAGGTCAATTTCTTCTTTCCTAGAACCAGATACCCTATCAGAGTCGCCGATTGTTTCCAGAACTCTTGAACATGTAGATACATGACAAGCTGCCGCTATGGCTGCGGAGTTGCTTCCGACGATGGGCATGTTCCCGGCCAGTTTTCGAAAGGCAAACCCCACAACCACCACAGAAATTATGATCATGCAAAGCATGACGGTGAGGATGGCCCACGCTGAGAATCCCACTCCCACAAACGCATTGTCAGCGAGACCAAGGCTGGGGTCTTGCCTATAATCATATAGCTCAAGATCTTGCGCGTTAAAGTAACCTAGAGGATCGTGAGACGGAAACGATTGAGGTTAGACTTTTGTGATAACAGAGCATGAAACTAACCTCCTTCCGAAATAAGAATATAGAATGTCCTCGACATGATCCAGTGAAGCAGTATGCTGATGGTGATCATCGGGATACTGTAGGAGTACGGGAGCTGCAGGCGGTATGTCGACTTCTGCTCTCCTTGTGGATGCGTGACACGCAAGGAGTTATAGCCTCTACTCATCCGCGCCCACTCTTGTCCCGCCAGGAACTTGGTGATAAAGGAGTTGTATACAAGGTATGCAAAAGACAGGAGGAGCTGTGCTGCGTTGGCCATAATTACTGACGGCAGAAACTGGCCCCGGGTAGGTCCGGGAAACCAATCGTGCAGAGAATTGAAGCCCAGATCGTCCGCGAATCTAATGAAGTTGTTGTTAGCTGTACTGACCTGAACCCAAGCTGAGGAACGGGTTCGGCAGAAACCTACAACTTGGAGCCATTTGCAGTGAATTCCCAGGCGTAGATGATAATCAAGAAAGTGTTTATAATTGCAACTGAGGCAACGAAGATGGCCCAAGAGGTGAATGAGGCGGTATTACCTTGTCTGTAATTCTTGGTCTTCCATTGCCGAATCGCCAGGCGCTCGTAGTCATTTCTCGACCACATGTCGACCTCCCAGCGATCCATGAAAGACATACCCACTGTGCTAGAGTCTGGAACGGAAATGAACGATGCTATTGCATCCCCAGGCGTTACAAGCGGCGTCCGCCTGGTCATGAGGATCATGACCGCATAGCACAAGCCCACCTTCAATGAAACGCATACGATGACAATAAGGAGGACCTGGTTTGAGAGACCCACTTTGCAGTGTTCCTCAATCTTCTCGGCAAGGCAATATCGGACAGAGATGTCGCCGAAGGAATAGGATTGGCCCGCGATCTCGTTGTCGTAGGTCACGCCTTCGAAGAAACTATACAACCAACTTCTCGAGGGGTGAGCATCGGTCCTCGAGTCAAATACTCCGTCCTTCAGGCCTAGCACATTGCCACATGTATTGCCGCACGTCCTAAGTAAGCCGGCATTCACAGCACACTCTGCGGCAAACCAGAGAGTGTTCGTCTCGTTTGATGGGACAATGTCGTCGAAGCTATCCGTGGCTTGACCGACCGGCCATACTTCCGAGCGGTTCCATCCTCGAGTCGACTGATCGCCATCCGTGTTGATGATGAGGATGACATTGCGATGCCGCCGGAGACCGCCACACTCCACAAACTCTGCTCGGCACTCCGCGGGTGGAAGTTTCTCCCAGGAGGATCCGGCGGTGGCTGTCTTCGTGATGTTCTGGACGATCTGCGAGTTGCTATTCGAGTACTCTCCGTAGTCAACGTGGGATCCGCTTCCTCCTGTACTTCCAGCAGCAACAAGGCTTGCGCCCGGGGGGAAGACTGAGCCACCGTGCACAAAGTCCGCTGCCGCGATCGACAGGAAGAAGGTCGACCCAGCCTCTTCCACCTCAAAGACAGCTGAGTTAAGAACAACCGAGATTGGTACGGAGCTCAGCATGAAGAGGAACCAGACCACGGCCCGCCGCCTTGAGAGGAGGAACAGGTTTCGGAACGACGGAACCCCGATGTGGAGCCATTTCCGCTGTGCATGAAAGATGTCGATGTCTTCTCGAGTTGGCGAGTTTATGACCTGGGTGAAGAAGCTGGAAGACGCAAGTATCGCCGTGGAGATAATGTTGAGCAGCAGGTGCAGGCTCACGTTCAACCACACGCTCATCTTGCAGTTTCCATCGTAAAACATCCATGCTTTCTCGACCCCTCCGCCCTTCTTGGCTGAAACAGCAAACACAATGACGAGGATAGCCAGGAAGGACGATAAAACAATCGTGTTAATATTGGCTGCCTTCCTCCACCCTGTGCCGAGGTGGATGATGCGAGAGCCGGAACTCATTGTCCTGGATTGTAGTCAGGGGTAATCATGGCCGGTAGATGGAACTGCAAGACCTCCTCAAAGGCACCTTGAGGGAGGATATCGAGAACAGGAAGGCCGAGGACATCAAGTTGGTGGAAGCAGCAAGCTTTTTAGAGATTCGCAGGATGTGACCTCACGCAAGGCCTCGTTCGCTCTCCCGCATCGGTTATGCAGTGACGCGCTGAAGGATTTGTACGCTGGGGTCCTGGTATGTGGGATCGAGGCCTATTCGCTCGCAGATCTGAGGCGCTGTCCTGATGCCCTGCAGCGTTTAACCAATGAAATCCAGTTATGGTATTAAGGTGCTATGTGATGCCTGCGGAATCCTATCTCCGACGGGGCTGTGACCCCAGCTGTCAGCAATCCCTCCCGCCCGTGGAACACACCTCAATTGGTAGGCTGACAGAGCTGCGCGGACAAGCTGGACTGCTCTGCTACGAGGAACAGCGGTTTCTGGTCGCTCCGGGATGCGTGATGTTCTGGAGGAGGGCTCATTAGAACAACTCCAAAGTCCCGAGGAATGGTTTACCCCTGGGCTAATGACTACCTATCAGGTGTTTCATGTTTGCATTCCGAGTCTGCGTCACATTGACTGCTAGAGTGCTAGAGGGCTGTACCTACCTATATTTCTGTAACTGATTATTGCCCTACCTAGCGCCAGCGGGATGCTCATGGGATAAACCTTGCCGCCTTCATCAGCTCGAAAGCGTCCACATAGTTCTGCACAATGTCTTCTCGCTCCCGAAAGCCAGTCTCGGCAAATTTGGACAAGTCATACTGGCGATCAAAAGCAGCGAGCGACAGGAGGACCTCGAGGAACTCCCAGCTTGAACCCTCAACGGTCCCGGGCCTGAGCCCGTGCTTCTTCTCGAACTCCTCCCAGTCCGCCCGATGCTGTGCCATATATGCGCTCACGCTCAGCTTCTCGGCTCCTGCTTTCTCTGGGCCCACACCTCGGAGGCCGAAGTAGTCGCATACTTGTGACCACTTCTCTTTCCAGGTGGCACCGGTGGTCAGCGGCGAGTCCCCGACGTTATAGACTGCGCCACTCGGTTCATCGATCAAGCCTGACGCAAAGATATGAGCTCGGCCGAGCGTCCGTTGCCCAATCTCAGTGTATCGAGCGTTATAGGACGCAGCGGTGCCTGGAAACTGGACCTGCGCCCTCTCGCCTGCCGTTGTACGCTCCCGATCTGCGTAGAAGCTGAGAAATATTCCAAGGGCTTGGGCGAAATTCATGGCGTTCTTCCCACCAGGCACAAAACCGATCTTCCACGCCTTCGTTAGATCAAATCCTCGTACTCAGACAAATACTGAGGTCCTAACTTACGACAAGATCCGGTCGGATCTCTGCAAATCGCCAAGCTTTGCCAGTCGACAATTTCTTGAGGGCGTCGAACTGAGAATAGTAGAATACTTGATCCTCGTATGGCTGCGGAATCCTCGGATCCGACTCTCGGCATGGGACTTTCGGGAAGCCAATTTGCAGAGCATGGACAAAACCATAAGACTACAGAACCGTGACGGGAATGTCAACAAGCGGTCCAATGGACAGAGGGGAACAAGGCCATACCTTGCCACCAGTCTGGAGAGACCAGAAGCGCAGTCGCGGAGACACGTGCTCCACAGCCTGTACCGCCGTCTCCAGGATCCTGACGTTGATCTCCTTGAGCACGTCGTAGCCTTCGAAGTCAGACGTCCCAGGGGGCTGGATGTAGGCTAGTGTTCCAAGTTCAGTCTGTACCCTCAAGCAGTCCTTCGTGAGCCAGCTCACCCGCAAAGAATACGTCCGTCACATCGCCAATTCCGTTGATGGTGTCGAGCTTTGCCGCGACTTCTGCAATGTTCTTTGTGAGGTCGATACCAGACGCAAGAGTAAGCCTGTCATCACTGGGCAGGAGGAGCTTCGACCGATCAAGGGGACGGTTCGTCAAGCCGATCACCTGCTTGAACGCCACGGGGGATGGATACCGCAGAGCTTCTCTTATGACCGCCCATCCTGTGATGCCAGATGCCCCGAATATGAGAGCGGTGCGGTTCTCAGCACTCGCCTCAGACGCCATGGCGGACAGTGAACGACTCGATTAGAGAGTGGGGAGAGTGATGGACAACTCATGACACCAATGAGAGTAGGACATTTCACCGAGTAACTCGAAGCTCTCACTACGGTTATTTATACACATATCGTCATGGCGCTCGCAGCGGCCAGTCAGCCCATACTCGGGGCGAGTTCGTGATGTTGAGTCTTCGCGACCCCCTGTCGTGTCAGACGGTGGCTCATCCCGAGTGTCCTCAGTGGTGCCGTCAGGGACCGGAGGCGGGAGGATGCAACCGCCGATTGGCGTTCGATTACCAACCAGTAGCTGGGTCGGCCAGTTCGCCGAGCCGTTTCCTCACACTCTACACTCAACTGAGAGGCGACGACTGGGATGACCACAGACAGTGGGCAGGCAAAACGATCCGCCGTTGCAGTCGCGTCGTCGTACTCCTGGTCCGTATGCCCACCCTCACTGCGGGACATGTTGTCGCCGGGATGTCATCGCTGTATGTGCGGGTTGTGCTGTTTCTGTTTTACTTGACTCAGCCCTTTTGGGGGCCATTTGGCGGGAGGGAGAAGCATGGATGCCACTGTCTCCCGACAAGTCTTGCTGCTGTTCTCACACAGCCATCAGTACGTCAGGCATACTCGGCGAGCCTGACAGCGGCATTGATGTTATGAATGGAATGCCATCCCAAACGCCTTGTGCGGAGCTTGTGCAGACCATTCAGCCATATTCCCTAGCAAGATCTGCCTTCGTGGGCTCCGGCTGTTGAGCGAAACCATTTGTCCAGGCCGCTCTTGGCAATGGGCCTCCGGCATAATCGATGTTACACAGCATTCTGGGCTCAAACGCCACGCGTAAAATGAGAAGGAGAGTTCAACCCTCGAGGGGACTGGCGAGCGCGAGCGCGGACGACAAAAAGACGCCCGCTGCTGCGCACCGTGATCCCCCATGTCCGCCCTTCCCAGACGCCGGTGGCTCTACAGGATGCTTCCCAAGGACGACGAGACGGCTGAAGCATCGAGGGCTGTGTTGCCTGACGATGAGGCACAGCCGAGAGACTCGCCCTCTTGGACCGACAGCGGCAACCAGGAACCCACAGCCCGCAAAGGAGCGTTGCACCGGGACAAGTATTTCGTCGCGCTGCTCTTCAACACCGCCTCCTTCGTGCTCCCAGCGCTCTACGGCACGCTCTCCAAGCTCTGGGTGGCCAGTATTGACTCGTCCATGGTGGTGACGACCGATGCCTACACTTACATCAACACCGTCGCCGAGGTCATAAACGAGGGTCTGCCGCGGGCGGCGTGGGTCATCATCGGCGACAAAGCCTCGCGCAGCGTTTCGGAGCGCCTGAAGCTCACGCACACTCTCATCCTCTTCCAGGCCGCCCTTGGTCTCATTTTGAGCGTCGCCTTCGTCTCCGCTGCCAGCACTTTTGCCAGAGCCTTCGTGCCAGCCGATGTCCGCGCCGCGAGCCTGACATACGTCCGGATAAGCGCCTTCTCCGCCCTCAGCAGCGCCGTCGAGACCGCCGTGGCTGCCGCCACGAGGGCGCTGGACAAGCCTGACGTGCCACTGATCATCAGCTCCGCCAAGTTCGCCATCAACATCGTCCTTGACCTGCTCATCATCTCGCGCTTCCACGTAGGCTCCTTCACGCCCACCGTCAACGTCCAGGCCACGATCCAGCTGGCGTGCAACCTGACGTCCGCCATTGCAGGGCTCGTCTACTTTCTGTACGCCAACACCTTGCCAGAGCACCGACGCATCGGGCTCGAGGACAGCCGTGAGAGCGAGCCCGCGCATGCGCGGAGCATGTGGCCAAACCTCAGAGCACTGAGGGTCCTGCTGCCGCCTGGATTGGTTACCTTCGCCGAGTCGGCCGTGCGCAACGCCCTTTACCTTTGGCTTGTCGCTACTATAGTTGCCATGGGAAGCACATATGCGACAGCGTGGGGCATCTTCAACACGGTCCGATGGGGCCTCGTCATGGTACCTGTGAGCGCGCCGGAGGCAACGTCCCTCGCATTCGTCGGACATCGCTGGGGCAAGTGGCGGAGGGAGGTGGGCGTGACCAACCGCCGACCTAGAGCGAGCTGGAAGACAATATTCACTATTGCGAAGCCGGCCATGCTCTCGGTCTGCATTGCCTTGGCCGTTGAGGTGCCGCTGGCGATCTTCCTCACCCTCTTCGGTGCAAGACCCTTCGCCAGGTACCTAAGCGGTTCCGACGAGGTGGCCGGTGTGACTGCCTCCATGTGGCGGACTATCGACTGGTGCTACATCTTCTACGCGATGTCTACACAGTTGGCCACGGTACTGCTGGCCACCCGGCCGAAATGGTACCTGTACCAGAGCCTGGCGAGCAATCTGCTTTATGTTCTACCATGGGCGATCGTGTGTCAGGTGAAGGACCTTGATGAAGACCATGCATGGACATACCACTCGCTCGTGTTCGGTGGAAGTCTCGTCTTCAGCTTCGTTGACATACTGGTAGTGGACCTTCTCTGGGCTTGGACGCTGGTGACGGGAAGAGTCAGGCTGGAGACTTTTTTGAACTCGTAAGCTGCAAGAGCGATAGTTGAAGGAACCTAACGCCCCCATCGGGGCGACCCGTTATAATTCTGGCTACCAACGATCCAGTTAGCCTCTACGCACTGTAGATATAACGCCAAAGTACCCCCATGACGGCCACGGCAGAGCCTGCAGCAACAGCGCCTATCGCCATGGGGACCGTCCTCTCATCAATTCTCCCCGGAGACGTCTCATCCCCTATGAACTCCCATTCCGTCTCTTCCTCATGCCCCGCGATATCATCTGGAGCGCCGTCCCATGAATCCCGACTATGCGGACTATGTGGTCCGATTGAATATCCTCTCTCCGCTTGTTGGCAGTCAATCGTGGCTTCTGGCGGCTCGAGTCGATTTTGGCGTTGTCGTCTATCACTGCTATCGATCCACGTTGATGAAGGTGTTAAATTGGTATGGGTAGGCAGAATGCTGAAAGGTTGACGGGGTCCCGCCTCGTCATCCGCTCCAAACCTCCGCCGGCGCTCTCTTTCGAGGCCTTCTTGGGTCAGGTGTGAGAGGTGCCAGCGTAGTGTATACGCGTGCCTTTGCAGCTCGTGGTCGGCTGCTGAACCCAGCGCCGAGCCAATGCGCAAGTCATTTCCGCTGCCGTGATCCTCTGTTTCCCGCTGGTGACTGATCCTAGCAAAACAGTCTCCCCGATCGTGGGAAGAGTGCTTTGGAGCCGATCGCGTTGCGACTTGAAGTTGTTGGCTTGATGAGCCTTCATCCTGCCCTAGACATGGGCGCGTCTTGCTTGACATAGGCAGGTAGGGGAAGACGAGATCGCGGGCGCGCCCGCCTTTCTGTTCCGTTACTTTCGGGGCCAGACTTCTTGCCTGGCCCATGGAAAGACCGGAATCGTCGCTAGCCGACCAAGACGGGGAAGCCGATTGGGCAGACGCTTCATCTGCCTCACGGTGGACGTGGTGGCGGAACATGAAGGAGGGCAAGCGCTCCATGGAGATCGAACAGCGCTGGCCGGTGCGGGAGCCCGGTCAGGCAGTTGCGGACTGCCTCGGGGCGATATAACTCGAGTCAGTGTGCCAGTTGAGCGTAATCGATCGGGTCCTGCCGGGAACAAGATGCATCCGAAAGTGAAGCGTCGGATATTCCCAGAGAAGCCGGCCACCGCCCGGAATCCAGCTCACGAGATTCCGCCGTGAGTCGTCATCGGGGGGTTGATGGCGGTTTCTTGTCTGGACTTCAAGAGAAACGGTTTCCGCTGATCAACAGAAATGGCATGTCACAATGGTGAAGCACAATCATTGCGCTGTGCTGCGATCACGGGCCCGGACTGCCTGAAAGCGCAGGCAGATGTGCTCGTCGTTCTCGATGCTCGAAGGCGCCAAGCATAGAGTGGTGGAAGGAAGTATTGGAGACCGACTCCCTGTGTCTAATGAAGAGACTAAATCCAGCAAGGGAGGAAATTCGTTGTCATTGAATTTAGCTTCGTCCCTGGTGTGGAGACATCCCGTCCCTACACCGTAAGTAAGACATGGGAGATTCAAGGTGAGGACTACGGGCACCTACCCTCCCCGTGACCTTTACGCCTGATGCTTCGGAGCACCTGGGTACGACGTGGTACTGTCTCGGTCAAATCTGCTTTGCCTGGCCATCCTATGCCAAAGAGGTTGCGGTGGGTACTGCATAGTACAGTACATACAGCCCAGTGCGCTGCATCAGGCAACCGGGCTGCGCCGCAATCATCATGACGTCAACGAAGGAAGGAGGTTTCGCTGCGAGAATCTCGGTGGCTGCTCTCATGAACACCGCCCGGTGTAGGTGAAGCACAGGAGAACACCCCGGGGGTGTCAAAGCGGTGCCAAAGGGGTGCCAAAGGCTTTAACTGCACGATTGGAAGTAATAAATAGACCAGAGAAGGGCACTCGACCTGGCACCCAGTTGATGCCGTCGCATGCAAATTCGGTCCTCCGCACGATACACCATTCATGGCTGACCGAGACTGTCAGCCCTCGGATTGCTCATGCGAGGTTCAGGCACCTTCATCTACTGTACTATGTACGTTGAAGAGCGGGACAAAAACGTTGGAGTTTCAAACATAGACGTCCTGTTCCCACCTCCACATCGAGGGTCTCGTACATGGAGCAGGGCGGCTTTGGACACCCGCGAGCAGACCCACGAGCAGACCCGCGAGCAGAGGAGGGATGAGATGGAGCGCAAGAAGTTGACAGGTGACAGCGACTCAAACACCAGACGGGAGAGTCCGTCACGGCTGGTGGGTCATGTGACTTCGTGTCGCCAGAAAAAGGACCAGACCCTGTGGCAGGCGGGGAGAATGATGAGTCAGCTTCTTCGCGTCCGCAATTGCTTCCTTTACCCCAGGCGGGATGCGGTGTGGCCGTAGCTGCCGGTTCTGGCAACAGTATCAGTCTGCTGTCTCACACTTGCGCCTATTTTACGGATTCTGCATGGTCAAAGTGCGCAATTGACTTGCAAGAACTCCGTAGACAGCAGCAGGCGCTGTACATAGTACGCATTTGGACAAGCCCGCACGGCCGGGCTTCGGTAAGATCGGCTCGAAACCGAATTCGATCTGTCGCAGTGGCTGTGTCACGTGATTGTAACTGTGAAAAAGCCGGTACCTACCTTAGGTATGTAGGTACCGTACGTGTTACCCTGTCACTGCAGATATGTGGTTCTACCGTTAACGTTCAGTTCCGCGTCAAGTTCTGTACGGAGTATCAATTACAGAGCTGCCTGCGGGTTTCTTGAAGAATTCGGGGCCGCGTGGCTTTCGGGTGGCTGGGGAAGGCTGGATGTCACTGACAGGCGGGGAAATGCAGCGGCGCTACCTTTGGCTTACTGACGTTGCAGTGGCCTGAGCGCCCTCCCAAGCAAGTCTCGCCCGTCGCGAATCGCGTAAACCAGCTAATGCCGCTGCCACCCATCAATTCTCGCAAAATCCTGCAATCTGCAACAAGAACAGCTCGGCACCACGCTTACTGCCCTGACTCGCTTTCCTCGTGTCTTTCTCTCCGTCTTCCTCCCCTTGTGCCCCGCGGGCCACCGCCGCTGCTGCCGCCTCCTCCTCTCCTTCCCTCTGCTCCCGTCTCGCCTTGCCCTCATTTTGCTTGCCGACGGGGGGGAGACGAGAGAACCAACCTGGCTTGAACCGGAGAAGTGCCGTCTCCAGAGTCATGATCGATCTCGGCACCACGTCTATCGCGCCGCAACTCGATCCACGACACAAGCAGCATCTCACCGGCTACCGCAGCGCCGATAGCCACGGCCTCCCCCGCTCGCCCGTAGCATCTCCCCTTGCCGTGGAACCGTTGTCGCACAAGCAGACGACACGCGACGCGCAGGCAATGGATCGGCACCGCCAATTGTCACCCTCGCCCGCGCAAAAGGACGCGCCACCTGGCGATTCAAGCATGGATTTCACTATCCAGGCTCCCGCATCTGGCGCTCCTGTCGACCATGCGCAGACCCAGACAGCGAGCCATGCTGCTTCAGGCGACGGCCCCTCAGACACCAGCGCTGATTCCCAGCTCTCCTCCATCCCTAGCGCTGATAGCCAGGCCCATCTCGACCAGTTTCCGTCAAGCAGAAACTCCCAGGATACGATGACCACGAACGAGACGGACCAGGTGTTTACACCCCCCGCTAGCGAGACCAATAACAGCGAAGCCAACGGCAGCGGGAGCGGTCACGACTCAAGCCAGGAGTCCCAGCTGCTGCAGTTATCCCAGATCGCCGCCGCACAGGAGAGGATGCAGGGCGTCGAGGCTACCGCTGTTCTGTCGCCCACCACCATGTCGCCCGGCCTTTCTCGCAAGCGGATGGCTGACGGCATGGTTAAGCACGGGCAAGAGAGGTCGAGCGCGTCTCCTGTGCGCTTCGGCGGTCACTCCAGGAACACGAGCACCATCAGCGTCGCGTCTACCGCTGGTAGCCGCATCAGCGAGGTAAGTTGTCCCAGCGTCACCGCGCCAGCGGCTGTGTCTGACTGCTTCACTAGTTGTCCGCAGAACTGAAGGCGCGACTGTCATACGCTATGGTCAAAGTAAACAATGGCTGGCAATCCCGCACCATCGACGAGGTGGAGAATCTCGCTTCCCAAGCGGCTTCCCCTACCTCTAGCACATCTACTATACACGGCCGCCGCGCTGCATCGACGAGCCCTCAGCTGCCCCTCTCTAACCACCGCCTAGCTCACACAACCACCCCTGGTGGTTCCCTATATCAATTCCCCCCCCGCGCTACTCAGTCCTCCTGGAGGGACTCTACGCGCAATCCTGCAGCTTCCCCGCCCTCTATCTCGAAAGGGGTTCCTACTCTAGCCCCCCCTGTTTCTATCCAGCCCTCCCGTCCCGGCCTCAATGGGAGACGGAACTCAAATCCCAGATATACGCCGGCATTCCTTTCAACTTCCAGCCATGCCAGCCCCCACACCCCTGCTCAACCAAGCCCGATCCAGGGGACTCCTGATCACCGACTTATGCGCACCCCCATTGTCGATCCTATCCTGTTTTCCCCCCACCAGAACGTCCGAGAGCAAGACGCGATTGAGTCCCTCCTGTTCATGAGCAGCCCGGGGAACTCGGCGAATCTGAAGCATGCCTTCCCACCCTCTTCCCAGCCAGCTTCGACACAGCATAGCGCGGTACATGGTGCTGCGGTTAGCCCTCAACGGACCGCGCTACCTAACGCGCGCAAGAGTTTGCCCACCGGCCGCCCATCGCACTCGCAGCCGCTCCCGCAGTCCCATTCGCATCCCCGACGAGTGGGCTTCGAGAAATCTCCCAGCACACTCACTGATATGGATGTGGACGACGGCCTGGGCACGCCACGAGGCGGCTACTCGCGGACCACACCCCGCCGCAAGGCCAACGGCGGCGATGCTTCGACTCCACGTCAGCGGCCCCCGCTGTCAGTCCCGGCTGGACTAAGTGGGACGTCCCGAAACCGACCCTCGTTAGGGGATGCGGACATCGAGCGCATGCTGGACAGGGTCACGGCCGCCGGCGACGACTCGGACTCGGATGAGGAGATTGAGATTCCCTTGTCAGGTCGGTCGCGCCGGGAAGGCGCGGATGTTCGTGCATGAGAATCGATATTCTGGTCTACTGGTCTTCTGAATGAAGAACGCGATGAGCATACTTACAGCACTTGCTCGAATTTCTTTCGCACCTGAGCATAGATCACTCTGGTGCGATACCGCCATTCATGCTGTTACACTTGGGGTCGTTACCACAGACGCAAAGAAACAGCAGTTTCGAATTAGGTTGTACAGGTCATATATCACATGCTCAGCGCCGGATTTTGAGTGAAATAACGGCGGATATTCACAGGGCATTGTCTATTGACGGAGACGGCTGCGTTATGAGGCTTGCCCAGACGTTCGTTGTGTTGTTTAAGCGACTCTGGGGTTCTTTTCAACTTACGATGTGACGACTGCATCTGTTCTTGGGTTTGACATCTAGCATATCCAGTGGATGGCGGCGTGGGTATCCATCCACCTGCATTCGGGTGAGCGGCGTTGGTCACGGGTAACTTCAACTGAAGATGCTACTTCAAATGGATAGGACAGGGTGCAAGTGATTTTGTACATAAGGAATTGGGTAGCGCAGAGCGTCGCGAGTCTAATAGCTTTGAAGCCAGCATTATGCCTACCGCCTCCGCTCCTGGATATCAGAAGTTGGAAAGTCTCCTACTCACATCTCTCGTGTCTGCCGAGATCGTGAGGTGTCGTCTCTCGGAGGTGGGAGGCCAGCAGGACAACACCACTCATGGCACTTTCCCCTTACCAGCTGTCGCGCAGCTGCGCAAGCGCCCCTGCCAGCGGCTAATCGCTTGAGACCTCGGGGTCGGTTCCATGCCAGGCTCCCGGTCCGACCGGGCGAGCCGTGGGTTAAACCCCCCATTTCATGGAGTCTGATGGAGGCGCATTCCGTGGAGGCGCAGCAGGTCAGCGACGCAGGTCGTTCCCAAGCAACCAAGCCGAGCGCGACTAATGGTCACTAGCGGGCTCAGCCTGCGGACAATGCGATAATCTCCGAGGACTGTGATTCGGCGCCGACTCTCTTAGCTGTGACAAGGCGGCTCCGCCTCCCGACTCGGTCGGGGGCGCCGCACCGCGTCAGCCAGCGGATGCGAGTACGTAAGGAAGAGGCCAGTCGGGGCAGTTGTGCTTTATAATAAGCCTGGGTAGTAGATAGGGACGGCGGCGTTTCTCCCTCTCTATTAAACTTCGAGTGGCAGTTATCGCTCTTCTGCTTTCTCTAGAAAAAACCATCATCGCCGAACTCCTATCGCTCTCTGGTCTCTGGTCTCTGGTCTCTCATTCCTCCCGTTCCCCATCTTACGCCGTCCTGCGAAAGAGCGCACAACGAAAGGAGCCGATTTCGCTGCTCACATAGAGAGCGCCTCGCCGCAATGTCAGCCGCAGAATACTATGGCCAGGGCGGCCAAAGCTCGCCGTACTCGACGCAGCCGCAGCAGCAGCAGCAGTACTACACTCCGTCTCCGCAACCACAGTACGGCGCTCCCCAGCCGCAATATGCGCCTCAGCAGCCATCCTACGCCTCTTCCTCACACCTCGCGCCCTACCCTCACGCTCCCAACCCCTACGAGCGGCCCACGTCAGCGCACTCCGCGACAGTGCCTTACTCCTCAGCGCCGCCTCCGCCGTACGACGCCCGCCCCGGCAGTGCGCACAGCGACATGAGCGGTTATGTGCCCCCGCCGCGCCAGCCGGGCTACTCGCCGGCGCCGCCGGACCAGAAAGACCTGCAGTACGGCCAGGCACAGGGTCAGGCTGGCGAGGAGGGCGAGCGCGGCCTGATGTCCAGCCTGGTGGGCGGCGGCGCGGGAGCGTTTCTGGGGAACAAGATCGGTGGCGGGGGCAAGCTGAAGATGATGCTCGGCGGCGTGGCGGGGGCGGTGGTGGCGAACGCGATTGAGCACAAGATCCAGGGCCATGGGCATTCGAGTCACCATGGGCAGAGTCATCATGGATCAGGGGGTATGCTTGGCGGGTTGCTGGGAGGGGGGCACCACGGAGGCCACCACGGGGGCCATCAGGGAGGGTACTATGAGCCGTATGGACCACCTCCTGGCGGTCATCACGGCCCTCCCCACGGTGGTCATCACCATGACCACCACGGAGGGCACCACGGGGGCCACCACGGTGGTCACCATGGCCATCACGGTGGATGGTAGACCTTTCATCGCGTTTTCGGATGTGCAGGTGGCTTGTGCTGTTTTGGTTTGTTTTTAGAAGCGTTACTGGTCCGGCTTGAGTTTTTGATATGCCGGAGTTTCGGTCCTGACTGAAAGGCTACAGATAATAGCTCGTCGGTCGTGTCATGGAATGACTACTGGCCTTATAGTTAGGGACAGTCGCAGGAGCATCTGCCGCATGCCGACCTGCTGAGCACGGATGTATGAATCTCACATGATCAGTGCCTCATTTACAGTACATACCTATTCATTAAGCACGTGGTGACGAACACATTGCAGTTCGAGACTAGCTGTGAATATGTTCCAATATATGAAAGGAGAGCCCTGCTCGCCATTCTTACGGTGTGACCATGCACAGCTGTCCCGCCTTAGACTTGGCCTTGGCCGTCTCAAACGCCTTATCAATCTCCTCCAGAGGGTACTTGCCCACTATCTCGACGCCGCCCTCCTTGCCCAGTTTTAACAGTCCAGACTCGGCCAGCCTGAGAAAGCCGGGGATGTCAGCCCTCTCGTACATGTACTGCCCGCGGATGGTCAGGCTCTTCCACAGCATCTGCGCTCCGGTCGCAGGCAGCTCTCCAAAGATGCCACCCATGAGGCTGACACGGCCGTAGTTCTCCAGCGCCATGATGGCGCTCCGGGTGTGCTTTGGATCGACGGGGATAGGGGGCGACACGTCGATGACAGCGTCGACAGGGCCGAACTTCTTCATTGCAACCGTGTCCTCCTCGAGATTGCCAGTCACCCGGACGATGCTGACCCTGGGAAACATGGCCTGCAGCTTCTTGAGGATCTCGATGTTGCGGCTCGCCGCGATAACGTGAGCTCCCATTGCGCTGGCCACAGCAACAGCAGCGCCGCTAAAGATGCCCGTTGCGGGCGCCACGATGACGCGCTCGCCGGGCTGCAGGCCGATGCCGTGCAGGCCACCGTAGACGGTGAGCTGAGTGGGGAGGTGCAGCAGGTCGTATGGCTCGAGGCCCATGCCGCCATCCTCGGGTTGCCCGCAGAATCGGGCCTCATTCAGGGGCCAGCAGTTCTCGAGCGGGGCGCGCACGTACTCGGCGAAGGCGGCCATGGCCCAGTTATCTCGCATGAGCTTATGGCCCCGAGGGTCCATGCTATCGGAGGCGGCCCACAGGATCTTCACATTGGGGTTATCACGGGCATGAATCATGGGCTCGAGCATGACCAACTGGCCGGGTTCAAGGCTACTAGTGTCGATGCCGATGGCAGCGACGCGGCCGATAGCGCGGCCGCCCGGGGTCATAGGCGTGGGGAAGGTGAAGCCGGCCACGCCGCTCAGGATCCGAGGGAGATTCTGGTCGACGAGGGCAGCAATGACCTTGACGACGACGCTGCCAGGGACAGGGTCCGGGGTCGGCACGTCCTTGAGGGTCAGGGGCTGGCTAATGGCCTCGCAAACCAGGGCCTTCATCGTGGGAGGGAGAGGAGAGGGTATGGTGAGCTGTGACATCTTAGCCGGAGGGCGTTCTGAGTCGGTCGCGTGCTGGATGAGTTGTGCAGGACAAGACGAGCTTATAATAGATGGCTATATTATAGGGCCAATATTTCCAGGATCTGGTTATCTGTATGTTCTTCTGCCCATGTCGACAGCCTGTGACTTCTTCGTCGCCATGCCTCGTCTTTATAGTCGGCTCTGGAAGGACATTAGCGGACTTAGGCGCCATGACTCCGGGGCTTCGCTTGCGGGTCTCGTATAATGTCGAGCTGGACTCCTCATGCGCTCTGGTAAATGAAGTGGTGATGGTGATCCCATGCCGTTCTGCCGTTTGGCTTTGGTGATGCGTCTGTTATCCTTAGGACGTGCCTTGTGTAAATAGTGCATGTCGATGGGGGCATGGAGTGGATATGCTCGTTGGTGAGCGAGGCCATGCCGTCTGTGGTTAGGCTGGATCTGGCAGTACGAAACGAGGTTAGCGCCGATCCGCCGGCACCGACGGCTTTCGACCCCACATCCAGCCAGGTACGGAGGACAAAGGTAGGCTGAGGTACCTCCCTAGGTATTTGCTATAGTACGCCTTCCGGGACGGACAAAGCAGCACAGCCCGTGCCGGCCGGTGTTGCTGTCTTCCCACGACGCATCTTCCTGTCCTTCCTGTCTTCCTGGCTCCTTTATCTCAGTCGTCAAGGCAGCACTTCTACCGGACTGTTCAGCTATTCTCTTTTGGGCTTCTCGCCGTCCCCTGACCCTCTCCGTACATCCACCAGCCAGAGGCGCCTATATCTCCAGGTAGGTGCGGAGACCACTCAGGTTGTCTGTCCCCCCCTGCGTGTCGACTGCTCCAGCATGCATCAGCCGAGAGGCACGGCTTCTTGCAGCCTCGGGCCGCGAAAACGCAAGGTTCACAACAAATCCCGACGTGGATGTGGCAACTGCAAACTCCGACGCGTCAAGGTACGCCAGGGGGTGCCCCCCAGGTCCCCCTCCCCTCGGCCAGGCTAGACGCTTAACTGGGGCAGTGCGATGAGTCGAAGCCCGGTTGCAAGAGGTGCCATCAGTTCGGCGTTGTCTGCAACTACGGACCGATGTCCGCTTCCACGGCTGGCGAGCTTCTCATATCGTTCGACGGTGCTGCCAAGATGGAGGTGTCGCCCATAGTCCCACTGTCCGCGAGGGACACTGCGTTGAGCATGATTAACACCTTGCTGAAGGGGTATCCGCATACATCTGGCACGTGGATGCCCCCCTACCAGCTCAACCGGCGAGACTTGGCGACCCTTGACCGATTCTGGTCCCGGACCATCTTGACCATGGGCACCGAGGAGACAAGAAGCCTGTTCCAGAGAGAATCATGCCGCCTTGCGAGCATGGTAGGCGACCTTAGCCTCTTCCGCCACACTCCGGTCCCAGACATATGTGCTTCGCTGACATGTCCCTTGCTTATTTAGCATCCGTTTCTGATGCATCTTCTGCTTGGCCTCACGCTGATGCACGACCGCTTTCTTTCATCGAAGCATAATCAGCAGCCCTCTACTGCAGAGCTGTTCCATGTGTCCCAGGGTACCTCCCTTTTCAGTCGCCGGCTCTCGGAACACAGTTCATGCACGCCTCTCGAGCTCGACGCGCTCTGGGCAGCTTCCACCTTTCTAGGAGTCATCACTGCTGGAGCAATCGAAGCCAAGACAGCGGAAGAGGCATGGCCCTTGCGGCCGCGCCTGAATGACCACCCTGACTGGATAACCATCGGAGAGGGTAAGAAGAAGGTCTGGGAGATCTCAGACCCTTCGCGGCCAGACAGTTGCTTCCACGCTCTCAAAATGCCGGCTATCGATGCCTTCCTCACAGAGAGTCCCAAGGGTGGTGAACTGCAGAACCTGCCCCGTGACCTCGTCCAACTTCTAGGGCTGATTGATCCTTCTAATCGGGCGAGTAATCCCCGGTATCATATGGCCAACATCATGTCGCGGCTGATGCCATTGGAATTCAGCCAGACTACGGTGCTGAAGTTTGCTACGTTCCTGACCCAGATGAGCCCGGCATTTCGCGACTTGCTTCAGACCAGGGATCCCGGCGCCCTCGTCTTACTCACGTACTGGTATGCCAAAGCGAGCATGTCCCAGCAATGGTGGACCTGGCACCGCGCAATCCTCGAGTGCCAAGCGATCTGCATCTATCTCGAGAGGTGTCACAAGCACATCGTTAATCTGGACGGAATCCTTCAGTTTCCAAGGAGCCATTGCGGCCTTTTGCGGCCAAAAACACTTTAACAATAACACGACTAATTGACACATGAAAACCAGTGGACAAAAGTATCTGGTCCCAGAAGAGAGAGAAAGAAAGGCCGGCGGGGACCTCGGCCGTCTTCGTTGGGTCGAAGAATCAGGGCCCGACATGCTTGCAAATTCAGACAGCTACTTGTGACCAGCAATAGCCTTTGGCTGATACAGCTCCTCGAGGTACTTCTCCTCCTCCTCTGACAGTACCTTGTCCCTCGCGCTGATCGCTTGGTCCAACCGGGCGACGCTGCTGAATCCAATGATGGGACTTGCAACGCGCTTGTTGATCCACGCCAGGGCTACATGGGCCATAGGCCAGCCGTGCTTCTCAGCAATCTCTTCAACGCGCTTAATTATGGTCAGATCAGGCTCTACCGTGCCGTGGCTCCCTGGAGAGCCCTCCTTCTCCTGCTTGCTCCTTGGCGTCGATCCAAAGGCGCTGGGTGGGCGAGCTAGGTGACCCCTGCAGAGCGGCGCCCAAGGAATCAGACCCACGCCGGTGTCGTTACAGAAGCGGTTCATCTCGCGCTCCTCCTCGCGATACAGGAGGTTATAGTGATTCTGCATGCTTACAAAGGGAGTCCAGCCGTTCTTCTCCGCGACGAACTGCATGCGGGCGAACTGCGTGGCCCACATGCTGCTGGCGCCGATGTAGCGGACCTTGCCCGACTGCACGAGGTCATGAAGAGCCTTCATTGTCTCCTCAATCGGCGTGCTTGGGTCAAACCTGTGAATCTGTAGGAGGTCGATGTACGGCGTGTCCAAGCGCTTGAGCGACGCGTCGACCTGGTTAAAGATGGCGGTGCGGGACAGGCCGAATTGGTTCTGGTAGTCCTTGGACGCCTCGAACGACTCTTTCATAAAAACGTGGCGCGCTTCGGGCTCCTCACCGACGCCCCAGTGACACTTGGTCAGAATGACTACCTTCTCCCGAGGGATGGAGTACTTCTTCAGCGCCTTGCCAACAATGATCTCAGAGGCGCCGTTGGAGTAGACATTGGCCGTGTCCCACGTGTTGAGGCCCTTGTCATATGCTGCCTTCAATAATGGCAGGGCCTGGGGACCTCGTGGTGTCACTGTTAGCAGAGTCCTAGGTGATTCAAGGAAGCAATCGAGCAAGGACAGACGGACCTCATCCTCCCCAAGCGTCCAGGACATCGATCGCGGGTCCCCGAAACTCATGCATCCAAAGATGGGCACCGAGACGCGCAGCCCGCTCTTACCCAGCCGCCGGTACTCGCATTTGGAGTTCTCGAGGGACGCCTTCAAGCGAGGAGGGAGTTCGTTTTGCGCCATCTTTTTATCCTGGATCCTGCCGAGCTTAGGGTCTCGCTTGTCGAGATGCTTGAGACAGAGTCTCGAGACTGGCTTCTACCCACCCTTTATATACTCATCCTGCCGTCCGTCGGAAGGAGGGGAACCACCGGGGACAGCCTCCGTATTTACGGCGAGACGTCATGTCACAACTGAAACCCCTCCTCGCTATCGCCGACGCGGGGCCCTTGGTTGCCATGCGGGGCTATCGGTAGATACGTCGCCGAAAACGCGGCCGAAGCCTAACTTGACCAGTCACGGCACTACGGCTAATATGGCTTTTGACTCTGGCCGATGCTCTTCGTCTTCCGCAAGCGATGACGAGATCGGGCATGCGACGTACTATTGGGTGCCGTGTTGCAGCTCTGGTGCCGCCCTCCGACTCCCTACGGCGATCGTTTCGGCGCCTGGGCCCACATGCGGCACGCTGTTCGGTCGTGCAAGAGCGCTTAGGAGGTCTTACGGCTGGTCTGGAGTCTGGGATCATATAAGGCACATGTTCCGCGGATCCCTCGCATCATTCTTCCCCGTTATGCAAGGCTCCAGCACCAGTGGCGCCGTCAGATAGATGTTCAGTGTTTCTACATGTCTCATCAACTGTCCAGGCACCCTGCTCCCGTGGCTATCTAGGTCCGGCGATAATCGCGCTGCTGCTACTGCCGCCTTGGCCATTGCAACTAAAATAGCCCTCTGCTTCTATATCTGATTAAATGAATCATATATGTACTGTGACTGCCGTCGCTTGTCCCTCCCATGTCATGTACAGTGCTTCCCCTCCTGTGGGGCTGCAAAATGAGCGCCCAGGCCTCAGAGGATGCTCAAATACGCCAACTGTCGTGGCCACAGGTAGCCGCTTACTCCTCCTCCTCATACTGAATGCCGTTCCCGGTCATGGACCGTCTGCAATCCGGGCCGTACCGGCAGGCCGGCAGCAGGGCCGGAAGCGCGGCGTGGGTAGAACGTGCCCGTGTCCGAGAAGTCGAGCCCTCGCTTGATGACGGCCAGCTCTGATCTCTTGACGAACAAGATCTCGCCGCCCCGTCCGACGTCGACATGCAGCTCGTTGACCAGGCTGATCCAGTCGTAGGGCACGAAGAAGTGCCGCACGATGTTGCCCATGCCGATGGGGATGCCGGTGCTGCTGCTAGGGGCGGCACTGCTGCTCGGTGATGAAGCGCCGGCGCTCTGTCTGCGCACCGGCATGGACCCCGTCGTGACGCCGCGCCTCCGGAAGAGGTCCCGTGTTGGGGTGAGGTCAACGGAGCACACCCAGTAGTCACGGTCGAGGAAGACGAGTCGGTCCCCGACCACGCCGATGGTGTGCTCGATCTTCGTGACCAGCGTGCCGAGGTCAAACGCTGGCTTGATGGACGAGAAGTTGCTGCCGACGTTGAAGTCATCCATGTTCCAGACGTGAATTGCCGAGCGGCGGTTCGGCGTTGAGTCCGGCGGATCTCTCGAGACGGTTGCGAAGAAGCGCTGGTGGTGTAGTGGGATTGTCGAGGACACCATGGGGGGGTCAAGGGCTGCGAATGTTACCGAGGCCAGATGCTCGAGCGTCTGCCATGCATATATCTTCGCACCTGTCTCCTCCACCAGAATGAGGTGCTGCGAGTTGATGTGCGGCACCCAGCGCGGACTCTCCCGGCCGTCGATGCGCTTGACGTACTTATCACCGTCAGCAGTCCCGTCTAGAGGCCAGAGTGTGTCATGCTTGTCCGTCGACAGAAGGAGACGGGAATGTCTGCCCGACGCCAGTATCTGAGAGATGCGCCTGGCTGGCCTGGTGTCCAGAAGGATGTCAGAAACCTCCCATTCATGCTGCGACTTCCTCGACACCCTCCGTGCCGTCACGCGGCTCGCAACATCGCAGCAGGTCAGAATATTGCTTTCAGTATCGAAGTGCAGGAGCATAACGGGGCAGTTCCTTGTCTGCAGAAACAGCTGGTGGTTCTGCGAGTCTTGGACATCGTACACGTACACCGCGCCGTCTTCCTTGCCACAGAAGACAAAGGGCGCCGACCGCAGGCAGACCATGGCCGTGATGTTATGCGCCTCGACGGCCTCGTATTGGATTTCCAGGGGCGCCGTCGAGATGGATATCATGTCGCTGGTCTCGTCGTCTGCATCCTGTCGGAGTAGTACTGAAGGCTCCCAGATCCTGCACTGACTGCCCCGAATCTCAACCAGTCTGAGGTTGTCTGCCGTGAAGGCCAATGTCCGGATCTTGAGTGCATCGGCTTCGAACTGGATCCTGTATAAGAACTTCAACGTTGGAAAGTCGTACAGCTCTATGTTGCCCCTCGAGTCGCCCGCGGCCAGAGTGCGGCCGTCTGGCGAGGAGCAGAGTGTCTGTGAGTTTGCGGATGTGTGTGTATTCACAACGACTCCTGTCTCTGTATCGTAAAGAATGAGATCGCCGTCAAAGTAAGCTGCCGCCAGCAGAGACGTCTCGGGTGCGGCGCTGAAAGCGACATCCCACACGCTCGACACCCCGTCTGCCTGCTTGGTTGAGCCGTGCTCCGTGGAGCCGATGTCCTTCTCATAGACGTCGTAAAGGCGCTGGTCATCCAGCTCCCAGAGAATGAGATCCTCGCCGCGGTAGACGATGGCGAGGAGGCCCATGTGAATGCAAAATACTGCCATGTCTGGCGCGCGGGCGTAGAGCTCCGATCCCTCCTGCTGGAATGGCTTCGTCCAGTTGACGGGTTCCCGGAACAGCTCCCCGCTACAGATATCCCAGCAGAGCAACGTGTTGTTCCTCAGCGCGGCCCACAAGACATTATCGTCGTTGTCGAATGCAAGGGCCATGCAGAGAGCCTTGGTCGGGAACTCGAATCTCTCCTCGCCAGTCTCCACATCCCACACACGGACGCGACGTGGCCCGCCTATGGCAACCATCTTGCCGTTGCTGCTGAAGGCGAGAGACCAGACCAGCTCACGATGCTCCGTCGACTGACTCTCTTGGAAAGTTGTGTGGTCGTACAGTATAACTCTGCCTTTCGACGTCCCTAGGGCGATGTTCTCGGCAGACGCGGCAATGGCCTGCGGTCGTTCGGGTTTCGGATACGACATGGTCGACAAGCAATCGTCCCACCCTGTCGCCTGGAGACCATGCACGCTGAGACCCTTTGGGCTGCTGAACTGTTCACGGATGGCCGACCCTGGCGGGCAGAATGGGGGTATCAAGTGATGAATCGCAAACGGCGTCGCACTCAGCCGCTTCCCGAACTTGGTGACCAGGTGTATGAGATCGTTCGCCCAGCGGCTCATGCAGGCGCGCTCCTCATGCAAGCCGATCGGCGGGGTGTGCTCTGCCCGTCTCTCCAGAATATGGCTAATTGTCTTGCCGGCTTGGAAGATCTTTTGCAGGTCAAAGTGCCTCGCGACGTACTCGATCCAGCCTAGGACGTTGCCGGACATCAGGAACTCTGAGACGCGGATCAGCAGCTCGTCATCATAAGACCGAGCTTGTGACAGATGGTGGAAGAGGAACTCTGCTGCATAGTCTGCCAGAGGTGACTTTTCCGGGACTTGGGCACCGAAACTCGACGACTTGCGGGACCTCTTCCCCCTCACAGGCTTCATCGCATGGTCGGATAGGCATTCCAAACATACCATGGCCAGCTGACGGTGGCCGGCACCCCTTTCGATCTTGTACTCCGAGTCGACATCTTGCCGCGTGAGGAACTCCCGCGCCGTCAAGTGGATAAGCTGGAGCTTCCTCAGCTTGTCGACGTAGACGAGGTTGCCGCAGCACTCGCCGACGGAGCGCTCCATGTCGTCAATTTCATCCTTGATGTCTGTTTCGATCGCATGTTGCAGCTCGTCCATGTACAGAGGCCGGACCGCGCAGGCCGCCCACGTGAGTATGGCCTTGACGAGGTCCTTGTTGAATCTGGTCTCGGACATGTCATGCAGGATCCTGAGGTACAGGTCGTTCATGTCGGACGGGTTGCTGTGCAGAACACGATTCGCCTGCGCCGCGGTGCGGACCTGCAGAAGTTCCTTCACGACGACCTGGGCCCAGAGGAAACACCCTCTCGCGCTCTGCAGGATATGCTCGGCCATGGCTCTCTGGGCATCCAGACTGGGGGCTGGAAACCGCTCGAGGTTACACTCGAGGAAGAGAGAGATGTCTGTTTGATTGTCATCCTCGGTCATGACCTCCGACGTCACCTCCATCTTCAAAGAGACGGTGCTCTTGTACGAGTCGATCGAGTTCCTCGACGTGACCAATATACAGAGGGGCCAGAGTTCTTGCGCCTTGGCCAAGAAGGTCGTCAATTCCTGGCCTCCTCTGGCCTCGTCCATGGCGTCGATGATCCAGTACTGGGGCCGGTTGAGCCTGACCTTCAGAAGTCCGGCTAGAAAGAGCTTGCGCCACACCAGATTCGCGTCGTTCTTGTCGATAGACGTCTCGTTCCAGGTCTCTGCAACGTCGAGCACTGCAGTCAGGACCTCGGGATGGAGGCTCGCCATCTGAAAGGCCATGGACCGGAGGAATGAGTTGATGGTAACTTTTGACTTGTCCGCCTTGACGAAGAAGAAGAAGCAGCAGTCCTTGTCCAGCTCGCGGAGATGAGAGATGATGGCGCTTGCAAGGACACTCTTGCCCGCTCCAGGGCGGCCCCGAAGCCAGTAGAGCTTGGAGGAGAGCGCGTCCCGCCACTCAATGAAGGTTGCGCGTTGAAGAAGCCACTCACATGATCCCTCCAGACGCAGAGAGTCCAGAGTCATCAGGACATCCTCAGGCGCATCTTTAACTCCTAGAAACTCCACCAGGCTGTCCAGTAGGCGCGATGGCGCATTAGGAGTGTCGCTGTAACCAGACGGTATCGCAGGGACAACGCTGGTGGCAGTGCTGCGCTGTTCGTCGATGGTGGTAGCCAGGGCATTCCTGACGGTCACATACGACGGGTCATCCCTCGAGGAGAATCTCGCCACGTCTCGGTGGTTGGCGGCAAGATACATCCTCCTCTCGTTGGGGTAGTTGAGCACGGCGGCAGGTTTTTCTACTATGAGCCCTATGCCGCCAATAGGCAGAGTTTCGAAAAACGAGAAGAGTCGCAGACTGCTCGACACGCTCGGGAACTCTTCGTTGATGGACTGGAGCGCCAGAGATGCGGGAAACAGGTCGTGAACAAATGGGCGCGGCCCGTGCAGGGACAAGAGGCGATTCAGCGTCTGCGAGAGATGAGATCCCTGGTGCGGAGTGGCCAGGAAGACCATGGCGTACACTCTCTCGAATATGGAGTGGTACTCCGCGGTCTGGCTCGCAATGATGTAAGCCCTCTTGACCACCAGCCCGCCCATGCTGTGGCCGATGAGGATGAGTGGCACCTGGCACGCTCGTTAGCTGCAGGATATGCACAGAGATGAAACGGAGCCCAGGGAGATGGTATTGCCAAGCCGTGGTTGACCTCGCTCATAACGCGTGGTCAGGCTAGGAGAGGAGCCACCATCGCAACGGCGGGCTAGCATGCACACATGCAACTGTTTCTGAAGAAAGAGGAGGCTCGCGACTTACCCCCTGATTCCTAGGGATACCGGGGGCATCATGAATAGCACCGAGGAGAGACCTTGCGAAGTCGTGGATGTTCAGGATGGAGTCTCTCGAGAGCCCGGAGTGGTAGCCAAAGGTATGGATACGGACGTCGGCGAAGGCGGCGTCTTCGGGCAGCCATTTCTGCGGCCAGAAGGTGGACTCGTCGCCCTTGGTCCAGGTGCTGTAGGAGCCGCCGTTGAGGCCGTGGACGAAGATCAGGTCGGCGACGGGAGTCTGATCTTCGGGCTCGTAGAGCAGAGACAGGCCGAAGGGGCCCTTGGGGCCATCGCCCTGGTCAGGCGTCCTGCCGCCTCTCCGTACGATGCTGCCGAGGAACGATCTTGCCGACGACGACGTGTTCGCCGTGTTCGCCGTGTTCGACGTCTCCGCCCTGTTCACACGGACAAGAGGGGACCGAGAGCTCTGCCCGGGTTCCATCGAGACGGTGAACGGTGAGCGAGCGGGCGCCAACCACACTGGGGTACCGGCCGGCCGGCTCTCATGGGAACACTAGGGAAGGGAGATGGAAGCTAGTGCACGAAGGGACAACAGTCAAAGCATTGGTAGGACAGGTGGAGAAGAACATGCGGAGCAGTCGGGCCTACAGACAGACGTCAGGTCAGCTCGCTTGGGCTGCTGTCAGGGATGGCGCAAGATAGGACAAGCTCCGGATGTGGGAAGAGGAGGAGGCAACCGTCGATGCGGCTCAAGCAGAAGAGGGGCGCGGGTGGCATCAGATCCGGCAGCTGCTGCGGGCAGGCCGTGGGAAACGGCCACGCCCAGCAAGGCTCCTCTTCCTCCTCCTCCTCCTCCTTGACACGCATCCCGCAGTGTCGGCTGGCCCGAGCCTGACGGGAGCGGACCACGCTGCCACGCCATCCTTCCTTCCCACTGAGCTCCCAGGACCCTGTCGACGTGAGGGGTTAGCGGCGGTTACTCGTGACTTCTTGGGCTCTAGAAGAGGCATTTGCATGCGGAGTGAGCAGGGCATTAGTTGGAATTTGGGGGCGGAAACCCTGTGATGGTGGGGAGACCCATGTCAGTTGAGGGTGATGGTTGCGCCGTCTTATCTGCAGCTGGATCCCACCGCGGGCCGCTCTTCTTCTCTCTCTAGAGAACTTATCCTCGCTACGCCGACGCCGCCTTGTTGTGCGTGTGGTGGACAACGAGAGCGTCGGTCTTGTCAGTCGTCAGGGGGGCATTTCGCCCTTTCTCACCGGCTACCTCGCCTCCCTTGCTGGCCCGCTCCGGGAGCCAAAGCCGGCCCGTTCACGCCTGATGAAGAAGACTCGCAACTGACAGGCATCCCGCAACTAACGGGGCTGCAGGATACTATTGGCCCAGCTTGCAGTAGCTCATCGCCAGAGAATGGCCCCAGCCGTCGCGGTGCTTGGCGTTTCTCCGCGCAACCTCTCCTCACTCTGCAGAGATGCTCATCATTGCGTACCTCCTCTCCTTCACAGCCTGTATCCCCTCCTGACATGCTCATATTGGTGCATCACTGTCTCTCCCATTCGCTGCCGTGCTACCCGTGCCCAGTAGCGGGTGAGGACGTTGACCTGAGTGTTGTGACAGGATGCCCGTACTGCATGGCTTGACGCCACGGCCACTGCAGTCGGGCAAATGCAGCTGCGGGATCACCCAATGGACTGACTGACTGGCGCGTCCGGGCAGCGCTGCGCCCGCAGGATCATCGAGCTTGTGATGAGGGGTTGGGCACTGCGGCTGTCCAGCTTTCTTTGTCTCGTCCAAGGACACGGAGACCGGGCAGCGACAACTAGCACAGAAGCCGCTTCTAACCAGTCATTTGAAGCTTCTGAACCCCCTCTCGTTATGCGTTGCACTCGTGAAAGATAAACGACGAGCCAGTGACACCTATCGGCCCCCATACAACGACTCCCTCGCCAGCGAGATGATCTCGCCTACTTTCTGCAGGGCCGCCCTGAAACCCCTCTTTTCCCGATTTTACACGTACTATGTACATTTATGCACGGCCGACTGACAAACAACCACTGAGGCTTCGAGCTCCTGCTGCAACGGTGCGGACCGGCGCCGATGTGTGGTGAGGCTCAACGCAAGGCGTTTCCTGTTGCCGAAACCACTCGGTCCTGCTCGTCGAATTCCTGTCCACCACGTACACTGTGCTTCCCTCATTAACACTGCCGTTATAGAGACAGAGCTTCCCACTCGCGTCTCCGTGTTCCTCTGGACTCCAGGTTGACGCGCATCTCGCCACCACAAGACTGCTGTTCCCAGTTCTCTGCTGCCTTCCCTGGTCCGTCTCTGAAGGCTGTGAACTGAGTGGTCCTTCGTCTCGAAACAACCAAGCGCAACGCAAGGTCGGCTGAACCGACAGCAGGCAAAATGACTGACAAATCCATCTGGAACAAGCCAATCCCCGTACCTGCAAGTGTCATTTCATATGTCGACGACGCTGTCAAGGAGTGTAAGTCTGCCAGCCTCGACGGTCTGATTCAGCCCGTCGCCCTGTTTTCGCCTCCTCTCACGGTGCCCCCCCCCCCTCTTTGCACCTGTGCCGCATGAGCCCCTCACGAAGCTGAATTACGAGTCTTGCTGCGCCAGTGATCCCTACGGACAATACAATCGTCGGTATCTCACCCTCGGGCTCGTCGTACTGGTCGAGAACGGCAAAGATCGAGACAGAGACGCCTGATGGCGAAGAAGTGTCCTATTTCCTCAAGGTGACCAGTCCCCCTCCGTCTCTCGAGAAACACATCATGCCGCCCTACGGGACCCGCTCTAACAGGGTATGCTGCTCGTGACAGGTCCAGCAAGGCGACTATGCCCGGAAGGTCTTCAAAGGGGAGTTTGCGTCCATGAAAGCGCTCCACGACATCATGCCGGAGCTGGTGCCTGAGCCCGTCGGCACTGGCCACTATGCGCAGGATGACAACACCTGGTTCTATCTCTGCGCCTTCCATGAGATGGTCGACGACGTGCCCGATGTGGAGGAGTTCTCGTCCAAGATCGCCGAGATGCACAGGCGAGGCGTGTCGCCGGACGGCAAGTTCGGCTTCCCTGTCGATACCTACGGCGGGAGGATCCCCATGATCTACCCGGTGTCCGACACGTGGGAGGAGCTCTTCACCAGCGTCATGGGCACCACCTTTGACGTCGAGGAGCAGACTCAGGGGCCGGACGAGGACATGCAGATGCTGAGGAAGGGTATCATGGAAAAGGTCATCCCCCGCCTGCTGCGGCCGCTTGAGACGGGCGGGCGCAAGCTAGTGCCTCGCCTCGTGCACTCAGATCTCTGGCATGGAAACGTCGGCATCGACGTCAATACGAACGCCCCCATCATCTTCGATGCTCTGGCGCTCTACGCCCACAATGAATGTGAGACTTGCCGCACCACCATTACTGTTCTCTAGGCTTACTCGGGCCTAGACGAGCTCGCCCCATGGCGGCCTGTTCGCCACAACATCGGCAGGCCCTACATTGTCGAGTACCTGAAGCACTTCCCGGTCTCGGAGCCAGCCGAGGATTTCGATGACCGCAACCTGCTTTATTGCATGTGAGTGTCCCTGATAGGCAGCCTCGGAGTCATGTCGGGACGACATTAACTGGCGGACAGCAAGTTCAACTTGAACTCGTCAGCTCACTATCCCGGCAACTTGCGGTTCCGCAACATGTGCGTATATCTTTCGGCCTTCTATAGCCGTCGAATCTCAAGCAGCATTACTAACACGATATACGTCCGTCCGCAGCGCTCGCGAGGAAATGCGGCAGCTCGTAGAGAAATATCCGGATGGATACGAAGGGTACATCAAGGGGGAGGCCAGCAAGGACTCAGGCCAGGAGCAGAGCGTGCCAGACATCGACCCTGCCAGAGTCATGTCGACAACACCTGCAGTTGAGCCAGTCTAGCTTTCCTAGCGCCTCTTACCCTATCTCCTTTTCCCTCCAGATGCTATCAGCTTCCGCATACTGTGCAGCGCAGGAGAGTGTTGTCCCTCTGTAGGGGTTAGCTATAGCCGTACAAGTAGGTAGATAGTAAAAGAAAGGCCTTAAGGCAACAAATAGGTTGATTGTCACATTGACACTCAGACTTTGTTTTAACACACAAAGGCAGATCGGTGCGTGCCGCGGGCGCCCAAGGCATAAACTGATGATACACTCACTCCTGGGCGATTGCCTCCTCCGCCTTGTCCGTCCGCCTTACCACCGCCAGTCAAGACGATCGCCGGGTTCGAGTGGATGCAATTCGCTGTACAGAGGCCAACCCCGCCTGCAACTCCGCCCCCTGTCAGGCCGATCCCCCCCTTGTAACCCGTGAGTCTGCGCTCTGTTGCCGTTATTGCCGCCTGGGCGGGATGCCCGCGGTGGCTTCAAACCCATCACTATCCACTGTCGGTCACATCTCTGCTGAGCCGGTAATGAGGACAACAACTGCGCAGTGGCTCATTCTTTGGTGAGCGCGTATCCCAGTCCTACCGGCAGTCTCGCCTGCAGCCACAAGTCGGCAGGGGAAATCAAGCGCATGGCCTGGAGCGCTGAAGCAGCAGAGCCGGGAGCCGCATCAAGCCCTCCTCTCGCAGCTCTAGACGACGTGGGCGGCTCGACTCCTGGACAGTCTCTGCCTCCTCCGATCCCGTATACGGTCTTCTCCAAGTGGCAGAAGCGCTATCTCACATACCTGCTGGGCTACCTCTGCCTCGCTTCCTCCCTCACTGCCACCATCTACTTTCCCCTGATCAGCCTCCTGGCGCAGCAATATCACACATCTGTCCAGGCCATCAACCTCACCATCACCCTCTACATCGTCTTCCAGGGCCTGGCCCCTTCATTCTGGAGCCCGCTCTCGGACATCCTCGGCCGCCGGCCAGTCTTCCTCGGCACCTTCGCCGTCTACACCGCCGCCAGCCTCGGGCTCGCCTTCAGCGACAGGAGCTATGTCGCACTGGCGCTGCTGCGAGCCGCCCAGAGCATCGGCGGCTCGGCCGTCCTGAGCATCTCCTATGGCGTGGTTGCGGACGTGAGCACGCACGCCGAACGGGGCAGCATGCTCGGCCCGATGCTGGCGAGCGGCAACCTGGGACCCTGCCTGGGACCGGTGATTGGCGGCGGTGCCATATTGGCGAGCGGGCAGCCGAGGTGGTGTTTCTGGGTCCTCGTCATCTTCGGGGGCGTCGCTGTGTCGCTTGTGGGCTGGACGTTTCCGGAGACGAGGAGGACCGTCGTGGGCAACGGGGCAGTTCCTGCAGAGGGGATATGGCGGACATGGTGGGCTGTCTCGGTTCAGTGCCTGCGCAGGCGGAGAGGACGGAGCGCGACGAGTGGCACGGTGGAGAAGAAGGATGGTGATGGCAAGAGACAGGAGGCCACGCTCGCCAGCAACGGCGATGCAGATGAAAAGGGGGCAGCACATCACCAGCCGGGACCAGACCCAGACGACGTCAATGCTTGCGCATCCGGCAGAGGAAAGCTGGCCATCCCCAACCCGTTCTCCTCCCTACGCCTCATCTTCTTCTGGGACACCTTCCTCATCCTCTTCTTGGCCGCAAGCCCCTACGCGGTCTGGTATCTCGTACAGACCTCCATTCCCGTCATCTACGGCCGCGTGCCTGGCGGTTACGGGTTCAACGACCTCTACGTCGGTCTCTGCTATCTCGCCGGCGGCTCGGGTGTTATTGCCGGCGGAGTTATCGCCGGCCGTCTGATGGACTGGAACTACAGGCATGTTGCCCGGAGAGCCGGTTTCCCAACAGACGGACAGGCCTACCACAACATTCGGGACTTCCCCATAGAGGAAGCCCGAAGTCGAGGCTCCATCACCATACTCTTGGTGTCAGTGTGCGCCATCGTCGGCTTCGGCTGGGCCGTCCAGCGCAAAGTCCACCCAGCCGTGCCCCTGATCCTGCAGTGTTACATCGGCGCAAAGTGCACTGTCCTGCATCAAGTGTTCAGCGCCCTGCTGGTCGACATCTTCCCGGATAAGACAGGGACGGCAGCCGCCAGCAACAACATTACGCGCTGTGCGCTGTCCGCCGCGGTGGTGGCGGCGCTGCAGCCCCTCGTGAGCGCCATGGGGAGGGCGTGGTTCTTCACGCTGGTGGCTCTGCTCGATGGTGGTTTATGCGTCATGTCAGTGCTGATTTTGAGGCGCTGGGGGAAGGCCTGGAGGCACAAGAGAAAGATGTAGATATACACGCGGTTTGCACCTGTTGAGGCACCGGGATGATATCCTAACCCAGACTTCGTAGCAGGGACCACGGTGAAAAGAACGCCACTTTGCACAACTGATCAGCCAATGCACATTGTTGATTCTCATAGAAGCACTAGGACAAGCCTGCTCGTCATTGTGCTTTCGTCGGATACGTGTCGTAGCTGACATTTCTACTGTCTCGGTGCTTTGCGGTCGAGGAACACATGCCGAGGTTCCGCGGATCATGGATGGTATCCTCTACAGGAACCCAAAAGGATCCGTCAGCGTTATAATTCTTTATTTGCAGCGTGTCCCACGCATCGACATGTCACCTGCCTCTTCGGGTTGGGGTCGGATCTAGGCCATTCTCCGCTCCTGTCCATCTGAAGGCGACGTACGAAAACTTGCGCCTGAGCACTGATCGATCTCACACAGCACGCTGGCCATTCTCTATACAAGGACCAGGGTCGATGGGCCATTGAACCGCATCAATGTCATGTATGGACAAACTTGTTCGACGCTGGAGACACCGGTCGAGTCTAGGATTCGAGAAGATGCTGGACGGCCCCGTTGCCAAAGACCCTCTGCTCTTCTACCTGTCGCCCCTACAGTTATGGGTGGGCAGACTAGTTGCACGTGTGAACGAATCGGGCGATATGGAGAACTCCTGGCTACCTAAGTTCACCAAAGCCAGCCAGCATCTTCGGGGCATATTCAACCAGCTGCGGCGAGGCAGTGGTCTGAAGGCTGCTCTGCTTCTCAACTGGGAGATGGCCGGGATGCTGCTCCTGGGAGGCATCTTAGAGGTGGGATCCCAGTACCTAGAGAATAAAGGAGTTAGCCATCGGCTGACTCTGCGTAGCTCTTAAGCGCGACGGCATCCCTCGGAGCGCCATTGATTCTGCACGAGTTGCTAAAGGACCCTCAAAGCGTCCGTCTGGCTTCGCTGTTGGTCATCGCTAGTCTCTGCGCAACTCTACTTGGAAGAGCAAAAGATCAGGTCTGCCGAGTCCATTCTATTTGGATAGAGACTATGCTGCGCACAGCAATATTCGAAAAAGCTCTGAGGCTCTCTCGCGGCGCTGGAATCGCCCACCCGCCCGCCAAGGTTATCAACATGAGTGCCGTCGACGTGGACTTTGTTTCAACATACATCTTGAAATTCCATGACATCTGGAGCGCCCCATTGCAGCTCTCGGCAATCGCTGCTCTCACAGCCGTGTTACTTGGCCCATCCGCCCTTTTCGGTGAGCAACAGCTCTCACTGCCAGTGCCGGTTCACTACTAACCCTGCAACTCCAAGGTTTCTTGCTAATGCTTTTTCTTTTCTTCGGGCAAAGCTGGGCCAGTAAGATAACTCGGAGATCGTATGTTTCATACATACAGCTGAATGACACGAGGCTCGGCGCGTTGCGAGAGTTCCTGGTCAACATCAAGAGCGTCAAAGCGACGGCATATGAGTTTGTCTATCGTCGTCTGGTGTCGGGCATCCGGGAGAAGCAATTGCAGGCACTAGGCCACTACCTGTCAGCCGCCTTCGCCGTCTTTACGGCCTTCAGCGAGAGCATCCCTAGCTTCACTGCTGCCAGCGCGTTCCTAGCATATTACCTCACGGGCCATGAACTCACTGCGGCCGTGGTATTCCCAGCGCTCGCGTACTTCAACATGTTGTACCAGCCCGTGTTCGCCGCATCGTTAGCCATCACGCGCCAATTTGCTGTATGGCCGTCCCTTACTCGTATTCGCATGTTTATGCTCGCTGAGGAGTCGGCTCCTACACTGCAAAACTCATTTCACAGAGAGCCATTCGACAGCAGTGATGCCGCCGTGATCTTCGACAATGCCTCTTTCGCCAACCCGAGCTATGCAGATGACCCGGAGAGAGCATGGAAACTCTACGTGGGCAACCTGATTATTCCTCGCGGCAAGCTCACGGTCGTGGTTGGCGCAACAGGAAGCGGCAAGTCAAGCCTGCTTCAAGCCATCCTAGGCGAGATGACGCTGGCGTCCGGGGAGTACTGTGTCCACGGAACCGTAGCGTATGCGGCTCAGGATGCTTGGATCTTGTCCGGCACTCTTCAGGACAACATCGTCTTCGCAAAGGAGTTCGATGCTGCGTGGTACCGGGAAGTGACGCGACTGTGCGCGTTGGAACATGACTTCCAGTCATTTCCAGGAGGGGATGGGTTCATTGTAGGCGAATCCGGGAGCAATCTCAGCGGAGGGCAACGGGCCCGGATAGCATTGGCCAGGGCCATCTATGCTAGGCCTGACATCATCTTGCTAGATGATCCCCTGTCTGCGGTAGACAGCCAAGTCCGGCACGCTTTGTTCGACGCCCTTCGCAGTGTTGATTCGACTATAGTGCTAGGTAAACTGGGTATGCTCATCACCCTGTCGAGACTTTTATTGACTGCCCAGCAGTTACTCTCCACACTTCCTTTGCCATGCAGGCAGACAACGTCATCATTGTTGAGAACTGCCGCCTTGAGTGGTCTGGAAGCGGCGATGAGTTGTTTGCAAACGGAAGTCTTCGAGATCACTACGTTGGGGAGTCCTGGTATCGGGAGCTTCGCAGCAGTGAAGAGTCGAATGGAAGTGGCACAGGGCAGGTCAGTCTCGATAATGGAACTACAGGTGAAGAAGATGTTCCTGAGGCATTCATGCTCGTTGAAGAGGAGGAAAAGGCCAAAGGCGCTGTTCGACTAAGCGTGCTCAAATTCTATTCCATGTGCGCCGGAGGCCTGTTTCGAAGTGCCGGTGTTTCTGCCGTAGCTGCAGTCCTCACTGGCACAAAGGTTATGGTGAACTATTGGCTTCTCTGGTGGACCGGTGATGCTCTCCTCTTGCCTCAGGATCAATATCTTAGCGGCTATCTGGGACTCACTCTCGGCCAAACTTTCTTCACTGGTACGTCCTTCCGAGGATTTTGGATGCCACAGCTAAATGAGGTGATCAAGGTCTTTTGGCACTGGTTCTGGTCTCGTGCAGCCTCACGTCGAGCCGCCAAATTCACCAGGCGGTTCTCGACAACATCCTGTCGGCTCCTCTCTGGTTTTTTCAACAACAGCCCGTGGGTCGGATATTGAACCGGCTCTCCTCGGATGTCGAGTCGCTCGACTTCAGGATCATAAATGCCGTTGACGCGATCCTCGGGGCAGGCAGCAACCTGGTAGCCTCGCTCTTACTCATCTCCCTCTCATCGCCAGTCATAGTTGCCGCGGTGGTGCCCTATATTGTCGTTACTGCGTGGTTTCAGTTGCGGTTTAAGGCGTGAGTAATAGCCCTCACCTCTAGGGAATTCAGGGGGCCTAGAATCTCACCGTAGCCAGGTGTGCACGGGAGATCCAGAGATCGGTCTCGGTGCTGCAATCTCCCGTAACGGCGATCTTGAGCGAGGCACTGATCTCACCGATGACTATCAAGGCGTACAATGCGGTGCCCTTCATGACAGGTAAACACGGGATATCACTTGACATTCTCATGTCGGCGAAAGTTGTGCAAAAGTCCCTGGATACGTGGATCACCCTCCGTGCTGAGATGGCGGCTGTGGGCCTGCTCCTGGTGGTGGCGATGCTCACGGCTCGCGGCGTCATACCGGGCTCCCGCGCCGGTTTAGCTCTGAGTATGGCTACGACTCTATCCAAGAATGTCTATCTATTCGCCTGGGCCATCACCGATGTTGAAATACAGATGAACTCTGTCGAACGCCTCAAGACCTATCATGACGATCTGCCCAGGGAGGGCCCAGTTGACGATCACTCCTCAGGCGACTGGCCATCTAAGAACATGGTCGTCATGAAGAACGTGTCATTGCAGTATCCTTCACGGCGAACACCAGCGCTTGACAACATCTCGCTCGAGGTCCCCGCGGGTACAAGAATAGGAATCGTTGGCCGCACAGGTAGGTACGCTGCCTCAGGGCGGGTTAACGCTGTACGTGTGAATGGGCAGTTACTGAAAAGTTGAGCTAGGCTCGGGTAAATCCACGCTCGTGTCGTCCATATCGCGTCTAGTGGACATAACCAGCGGCAGTATCACCATCGACGGCATAGACATTTCACAAGTACAGCCAGCGAGGCTGCGGCAGGTGGTCCACAGCCTACCTCAGGAGCCTCTCATTTTGGAGGGCTCACTACGTCAGAATCTAGACCCAGGCTCTCTCCATGAAGACCAGGAACTTCGGATCACGCTCGGTGTCTGCCAGGTCGGCGAGTACTTCACTGCACGTGGCCAAGAAGATCCCTTGGGACAGACGCTCAGTTCCGGCGGCACAAATCTCTCTGCCGGCCAGCGTCAGCTCGTCTGTGCGGCACGGGCGCTCCTCGAAATGCCGCCCATATTCCTGGTTGATGAAGGTGAGTCGAAGGCCTAGATGCCTGTTGGCACAATCTCCAACCAAGTGCTCCTCGTGTTGTTGAGACTTACATTGTGGATACGTACAGCTGCTGCCAATGTCGACTTTGCCTCGGATGAGGCTCTTCAGCAGGCACTGCAGGAGATGCCCTCCACAACCACTATGTTCGTCATTGCACATCGCGCTGCGTCACTGGCCTGGGTGGACCGTGTGATTGTGATGGATACAGGGCGGATTGTGGAAGATGGGACGCCTTTTGAGCTTTTGAACAGCGTCGCCAGTTACTACCGGCAGGTTGTCAAACAAGAAGGCGAGGCGGCGCTCCAGAAGGCGCTGAGGCTAGCAAGGACCAGGCAAGATAGTAGGTGACTGAACTAGCAGAACAAGCTCGCGGAAGACGACGGTAGTTGTCTTGCGCTAAAGCCCTCCGCGCCTCTATTCACACTAAGTCGTCGGCAGTTCATTCGGAGACGGTGAAGCCGGTGCGCATCTTGGGCAAGAGGAGACCAAGCTGCAGCAAGGCCGAGCAGTTCCGATCTCCTTTGCCCAGCTCTGCTGACGTTACGTGCCGTGAAAGGCTCGAGTGAATCTTGGTGTCTCTATCAACACTCTCGAGCTGCGAGAATGGTGGCAAGATACGTGCTTTGCCGTAGAAGCCCTCCCAAGCAAGCTCCCACGCGCCGCCGAGTTGCACGGGGGCAGTGATTCGTGATTCGTGATTCGCGAAGAGTGTTATCTCGCCCACATCAGCGCGCGGAGCGTTGGATGTCGTGCTCGCATCCCTGCAAGACGACCTCGCCCAAGTGCAAATGTTCATCCAATCATGTGTCTACGCCCGTGTAAGCCGTCCAAGGCCGTCCACCATTCTGGGGTAGACGGCAATGTCGCCATCACGCCTAGCGATTGAATGATGCATCATCACAGATTACTAGACCGCAACGTTGAAACAGATCTCCGCAATGCATATTGGCCTTAAAGCTGATGCTAGTCGTTCGTCGTCGGCGACGCTATGCTGCCGAGTCGATATGCGGGAGTGTGTATCGACATAATCCCACCGCTTCGATCATTATTCATCAATTATCACCGTGTCCGCAACGTCTAGTGCTCAGAAGAACCAGCATTTGGAACCAAACCGCGACACGAAGCGACCACAGGGCAATGGCGACCGAGACAAATACGGATGGCGAAGCTGCCGAGAAGCGTGTCGAACTCTTCACCCCTGACGGTTCAGAGCTTGAAGACGCCGCCACTGGCACCATCAATGAGCGTGCCCTGTTGCGGAAGCTCGATCTAAAATTGCTCCCAGCTGTGGGAATTTTGTATTTGCTATCGTTCCTAGACCGTAGCAATGGTACTTTCGGACGCAGTCTTCGTTTCGAGGGATCGCTCGGCTAAGAGGTGATATTCTAGTTGGAAACGCTCGTATCGAGGGACTCGCTGCCGACTTGGATATGAGTACGTTGCGCACTTCTTCATAATAATATGGTCCTGCTAACATGCCACAGCTGGAAACCAGTACCTCACAGGCTTGACACTCTATTTCATCGGCTATGTCATCTTCGAGGTGAGGCCCGCTCCCTGAACTGGCACATCACAGGTTTCTATCCATAAGCATTCCATGCCAAGTGGCAACCAATATGGGCGTGCAACGTTCATCGACCACCTGTTCTAACTGGACACTATGGAGGTTCCTTGCAATATTGTTCTGAAAAGAACCAGTCCGAGGCTGTGGCTCCCAACTTTGACCATCGCATGGGGCATCGTCGCGACGCTCCTGGGGGTTGTGCAGAATTTGGCAGGCTTCTTCGTCGCGCGCTTGTTCCTTGGCAGTAAGTCAACCTGCTGTGCCCATATATATTCCCCCTCACTGGGTCTGATGCTCACATCCGTACAGTAACGGAAAGCGGGTTGTTCCCAGGTGTTGTGTTTTACTTCTCGATGTGGTACAAACGACGCGAGCGCCAGTTTCGGATATCGTTGTTCTTCAGTGCCGCAGCGCTTGCTGGCTCTTTTGGCGGCATACTGGCATATGTAAGTCGTCACAAGGACCCTCTGCCGGCTTTGATGGCAAGTCTCACGACGTATAGGGAATTGGCTTCATGGCCGGCGTTGTTTGGGACAATGGCTGGCGATGGATATTCATACTTGTTCGACTCTCTTCTCTCCCCCGCCCCCTCCCCTCGCTCACCCTTTCATGCCATTACCTGCCTAGGTATGTCATACTGACTTCTGACGATTGCGGTTCCTCAGGAGGGGCTCGCTACCATAGTCGTCGCCGTTGCGGCGTACTGGTTTATCTACAACTACCCTGACACAGCAAAATTCCTGACCGACAACGAGCGCTCCGTGATCCGAGCCCGGCTCGCTGCGGATAGTGATGCGACCCACGACGAAAAGTTTGCTTGGGGCAATGTGGCCAAGGCGCTGAAAGACCCGAAGTGTTGGCTCTACGGGCTGAGCTTCCACACAATGAGCCTTCCATTGTACACCTACTCTCTCTTCCTGGTAATTGCACCCCCTGAACCCAATGCCCCAGCCAGATGAAAGCGCAGGCCTGACTTGGAGCTAGCCCACAATCATCAATGCCCTCGGGTACAAGGCGGCAAACGCGCAGCTGCTCACGATTCCGCCGTACGCTTTTGCCTTCATCACGACTCTGGTGATTGCCACGCTCTCGGAGCGCCTGAACCAGCGCGCTCTGTTCATCATTGGCTCAGCAATATTCGCAGCCATCGGGTACATCATACTCCTGAGCAATACAGACCCCCTGCATCGTCCCGGGGTGTCCTACCTGGGCACCTTCTTCGCGGCCGGTGGCATCTATCCGGCAACGGCGCTGGCGCTTTCATGGCCCGCCATCAACGTCTCCGGCCAGACGAAGCGGGCTGTCGCCAACGCCATGCAGATTAGCATCGGAAACCTCGGCGCCGTTTTGGGGACGCAGTTGTACCGCGCGACGGACGGCCCTCGGTACATCGTCGGACACAGCTTCGCCCTCGGGTACCTGGTCGGTAACGTCGTGGTGTCGGCCGTGTTGTATTGGCTTTTGAACAAGGAGAACCAGAGGCGACAGGAAGTTGCTGCCGAGGTGAAGGAGGTTGGGGAGCTTGCAGACTGGGAGGGTGACGATGACCCAAGGTGGCGTTTCCAGTACTGATCGATTACGCGATGAAGAAAAGGCCACAGGACGTTTCACCAACATCGGAGATATTCCGGAGCGTGCGGCACAGAGACCGGCTGAAGGCATATGTTATGTTCTATGTGGTGACGTCGGGGATTCATTTCCATTTCTGTCTCAGCCGGAGAGCCAAAGTTGTCTGGAATGTGCGAGCAATGGGATAAGGCTGGAATAACTCAGGATATCTGAATGCAGGCTGCACGTACCTGAGCACCTGGGATTCTAGGATTGCATACTCAGGTAGGTAGGCAGGTAAACGGAGATGCTAGTCACGGTTGTGTCCAGCATAGGTACGCTGCCAGCACCAAGAGGAGCAGCGCGGTTGACGCCAAAAGACCTCGCTCGCACCGTCAGTAGAGCATCAAACACGATCTCGAAACTGAAATATATTTGTCAGGCATCTATCCCTGAACTCCCCTAGGCGGGCTATGGTTCCATAAAGAGGACCGGGGTATAAGCAAGAGTGGCCATCCCAATTACCACCCCTCAGCAGGCACCTTATCAACCCCAATGGACGTTGTCCGTGAATCCCCAACTGTGGGTATCTAAGCGAAGCCAAAGCGCGGTAATTTCAAAACAGCGATGGTGGAAGATCCTCTCTCATCAACTCATAATGTGACCCCACCCCGGCTTAAGAACGAGAGGGCTGTCGCAGCCTCGGTCTCCTTCAGAAGCTGCTGACTAGGAGTGGAAGGCTCACCCGAAACCCACTGGGCAGACCGTCTGTCACCACCTGCAACTGGAGTGGTCGGGCTCTGCGGTCCCGCAACGGCCAAAGAAGGCGCTATGGAGGCCGACGCGTGTCTCATTCGGTCAAGAAACGGTCGTCCGCCACAGCAAGGTGCTTCGTCAGCGAAGGAAACGGGTCGTCGAAGACTTCCTAGCACCTTCTCAACAGGGCTGAGGGGCTCTCTAAGAACTATCGGAGGTGGACGAACCATCTGGTTGAAGAGGACATCTTGAATAAAGAAGGGATCTCTAGGACGCTGCGGAAGGGCAGCATGGGCCTTGGTGTCCGGGGACATGATCAAGGGGCCGGGCGATACCACAGACGGCTCAAGCGTGGGCAGGTGTTCATCGTGGACCTCTGGGCTGGCCTGTAGAGCGACGGATCCTTCAGTGGAAGCAAGCTTCAGCGGCGGGAGGATCAGGTCGACGGGTTCCTCGTGCATTGCCTGTCCAAGTTTGGGTTGAGCAGTCTGGCCCTCGAAGGCTGCAACGGCGTGAAAGTGAGTACCAGTAGCGGGCTGCGACGCCTTCTTCTGTCGAGTCTTCTTTCCGGACGGCTTGGCCGCGGCTTCTTTCGTGGATGACTTGATTGGTGTCACCTGCTCAGCTCTCGCTGGAATCTGAAAATCATCATCGAAGAAGGTCTTGCGCTTTCGCTTCCGCGGGTTAGACTTGACCGCGGCAACAACTGAGCCTTCGTGGCTGCCGGGCAATGGAGACGCAATGACTGCTGGAGAAGAGTCAAGTGATATGCCGTCGTTACTCGCCACCGGTAGGCGACGTACCCGTAGGTGGGTAGACTGGGGAAGCTCGACTAGTTCAGGGGGCTTCCGGGCACCGGTGACACGTTTGTGGCCTCCTCTACTGGCTATGGCGGCTTGCCTGAACGTAGCCGGGCTCTCCTGTCCAGCAGTGACGTCTTCTGTTCCAGTGACCTCTGAGGCGAGCTGATCCAGAACGGCGGTTGCGGGCTCTGCCGTCTTTTTTGCCTCTGTTGGCGGGGAGAGATCTTCCGTTGCCATGGGCAATGCAGTCCTGAACGGGAATGTTTCGACTTCCCGACCGCTGATACGAGCCAAGCTGATCATGATCTTCCTCGATAAATAAGCTCCGTTCGTGTAGTCGTCTCGCAGAGCCATTGGGCGCTTGGCAGCGGGCTTCTCTCGCCTCGCGCCTTTCGTCTCCAGCTCGTTGCTCTTCCTGTTCTTCCGCCCGCCGTTGATGACCTGGCTGTTCCCATTGTCATCACTCCGCCGTCTATTCGCCTTGCGGGCATTGTCTTTCGTTGTCTTGCCATCGCCGTTGTCCTTCGTGGTCTTGCTAGGTGCCTTGGTATTGCCCCGAGCGTCGCGCCGTTTTCTAGCGCCTTGTGTCGTTTCGCCTTCGATGATAGTTCCCGGGGGGAGGAAGAGCGTGGGCTTCTTCTCCCTCAAGTCTTGCACCCAGGCGTCACAATCCCATTCTACCCAGTAGTCGATGACGTCGGCCCACACACTATCCGCTGGTTTGGTGAAGTTGATGAAGACAACCTTCCCTCCCTTGTTATGCACGGCCTTCGCAAACTCCTTGACCATAACTTTCAAGCCGTGAACTCTCAGACTCGTGCCCATTATCAGTAAAAGATCGGGAGCAAGGGACAGGTCGTGTTGGACGATGGGCGAGATGAGATGGGCTTTCGGATGCTCCTCGCCGTAGAGAACAATGTCTGGTCTGAGCTTGCCTACGGCAAGTGCACGCTTACCCTTCTCTTCACGTGCTGCAGTGGCTCCTTCACAGTGCGGGCAAAAAGGTTGTCTACCATGGAGTGTCTCTTCCTCTCGTCCATCTCGGTCCCAGTCTGTGGTTCGCCCGCACTGGAAGCATCGAAGGCATTGAAGGGATCCGTGTAGGAAAACGCATTCGACCCCGCGGCTCGGGTTGGTGTCTCCGCTCTTGAGTAAGTCACCTCGATTGTCACCTCTTTCCGGTAGTAGCCCGGGGGGATGGGCTCCTCCTGGGACGGTGACTCCGCTTGATCTTGAAGATCGGCTTGAGAAGCGTCCCCGCGAACCCGGCCCAAGATCGAGTCCCGTCGCGAGGCCAACTTTGTCTTCCATTTGGTCAATGTTCTGCGTGTAGCACCGAACGAGCTTGCCCGTGTCGCGGAGTTGCCTGATGAAGTAATGACAACCCGTTGGTGCGACATTCTTGGCTCTTTGGCGCAGCGAAGTAGCGAAGGAGTAGAAGACTGAGGTCTTTAACGGATCTGACCAGATGGTCGCGTCGAAGAGGTCGCGTCCCTTTAGGTTGGGCAAGCTTGAACGACCAGAACCCGAGGATTGCGAGGCGAAAAATGGGTTCGACGATGGCGGAGTGTCTGCCGAGCTAGAGGAGCTTCTCTGGCTGCTGGGAGGAGTGGAATCGCGCATGTACGTATCTTCCTCGTACGGGTCGAACAGGACAGGAGGTGGTGATGAAAGAGGGGAAGAGCTGAAAGAAGTCGGGGCTTGTTCAGAGTCGGACAGCGACTGTGATGATGCATGGGCGAAGTGTCCGGGGCTGCGAGGTGTAGAGACTCGCTCATCAGAGCTCAGTCTGAATGGTTCCGCTTTTACTGCGCCCGGCGTGAGTCGCAACATGCCTTTCAGGAGTCCTGCCTGCGACCGGAGACTCGCTGTCGGGCGTGGAGACACTGTCGGCCGCAGAGAAGGCAGCTCAATGTCGACCACGACATCGTCTGGGCCGTCACATGACCCTTGCCGAGATGGCTCCTTCTCTCGTTCGAGATCATTAGGCTCAGGGAAGCTGCCTCCCAGCTCAGGCACATCCTCCCGTACCAGGGCTCCCTCACCTTGACTCTCTACTCGTGGTGCTTCCCTCACGGATAGTGGTTGCTCGTCCTGCGTCGTATCGAGGCCTTTGGAGTAGAGGTCAACCCCCAAGCTGACCTCATCGTCGCAACATATCCTTCGCCGTTTTGCTGGCCGCTGCTCTGCACCTTGCGGGTAGTCACCATCTTCACCTCCAGCACAGTCACCCGCCACTGGGCCGCTGCCACTGACTGCTGCGTCCAGCTGGGCCTGGATCATAGAATAGAGCCCATTCTCAGATCGGAAGTCCTGCAGAGCTGGTCAGGTCATCTTGCACGGTATACAGCACACGGAAAGACGGCACGCAAAGAACGGTACTAACTGGTATCCCAGAGTTGGTGCTAATTCCCGCCCCGGTGACAACAACGACTTTTCTCGACTTCCACAAGGAGTCGGCGATCCCCTGTAGGATATCGCTAGACTCCGGCTTGACGTGTGTCGTCGGCATCGTGGAAGATTCGAATACAAATTCCCAAGAGCCTCTGGTTGTATGATCGATACAAGTGTCAGCGCAAGCGCGACCGTTACCGCTCAGAGGCTTCTGAGAAGGCGAATGTCGTGGTTTAAAGAGTTATAGATGGCACTCAGCGCACTGTGCTTATGGTAAGTTTATACAACTTTGAAAAGACCAAGCGAGCGGCCGCGTTCTAGACATGCCCATTCAGGTGGCAGACGAGGCCGGGCAACACGGCCTTTGAGTGACGGACTTGCTCCCGCCAGACCGGTCTTAACCGCCCAAGACGCGACAACGTTCTGAACAGATATAGAACCGCGGAAGCCCTAATTGGGCGCGGATAGGACAATACGCGACGGGTATAGCCAGTACGCACGTCCCGGCAAAGGATGCTGCGGCAAGGACCGAGACAGCCGTCGGAACCAGTTTTCTCGTTGTTGCCAACAATAGCCCAAGAAGCATTGGCTTCAAAGGGCTGGCTACGAGGCCGTTCCCGCTTCCTTGGCGCGCTGATGCTCGTTCTCCAAGACCTGAGACGCCGTCTGAGCTTGTGTCTCGCCGGTGTTGATGGGGTCGTCGCGTCGTTTCTCACACACGATATCGTATCGAGCAACCTGGAGGTCTCCGGACTGTCGAGACGTCGCGTCGAACGGACCTTGCTGCCTTCGGCGGCCGGGGGAAGACACCAGCTGGTGCTCTCTGCGCGACGCGTCTGTGGAGCGCCCCCTCGCTGGCGCCCGCACAGTTGCGATTGCGTCAAACGACGACAAGACGAGGCTGATGCAAGCGGTCTGTCGGCTCTTCAGGGGCGCTGCGAACGATTCGGAAGCGACAAGGCGCGGGCAAGAAGAGGAGCGGAATATGGGAGGAGCACACAGAGGGAAGTGGTGGGCCGTGGCTCTCGGTGGTATGAAGTCTGGCGACGGATGCCGAAGCCAAAGCTCGAGCGGATCCGTCTGATGGTGCACGTTCCGGCTGGCCCAAAGTACCTATCAGGACAGGTACTTCAATATCCATGCGAGAGCCGGCGGCCGGTGGAGTACTCCGGCCGTGCTGTACAAAAGGGCGGGACAGCCCCAGTGACTGGTAGGAGACTAAGTACCTACTGTACCTCCCCGCTACGCCCTGGGGCTGTCGCGGCGGAAAACAACGGCGCACGGACCACCGACAACATCCAGATCTTAGCGTGTTATCACGCGGCCCGCTTGACGCGCTAGAGTACAGGAATCCACAGTAGGGTACCTACTATGTATGTACTTACGGAGTAGTAGATTCAGTACTAGACGGGAGTGGGTAGGTGAGGTAAGGTATCTAACTATAGGTACCTCGGTACTGTACGGAGTACTCCGTACAGCCACCTTACCTGAGGCGCGCATCATGGGGCGGACGGGGAGCGAAGAGAATCCGCCTCGACTCGGCCGAGCGGTGAAAACCAGGTGTGCAGGGATGGAGGCGTCACTGAGATCAAACTGTGGCTGTCCAGGCTGCCATGCGATACCTTTCATGTAGTTACGTGGTGGTACTCCCTACTATGCCTACGGCTACGCATGTCGTCCGAATAGATCCCGGCCAGACCTCCATCCCTCCAGGTCCGCCTACCCGTCTCTGTGCACATCTCCCGCCCCGAGAGCACGTCGAGGGCCGGCCGTCAAGTCGCGGACTCCAGAGGCATTGCCGACACATCGGGCCATTCGAGATGACGGTCCAGCTGCTGCGGCTCCTCCAGGGTGACAATGCTCCGGATGACGCTCTCGATGCTCGTCCGCCCCTCGCCGACGTGCGTTTTGACCTGCACGCCGTCCCTAAAGGCGAAGGTCATGGGCGCATACCTGATTCCGAGCTCCTTGACGATGCTCAGCCCGCTCTTGGTCGTCGAGTCGAACTGCAGAAACCGCGCGTCCAGGACCTTGCGCGAGAGCCTGTGGGCGAACTACTCTCAGCGTGCTGCTAAGGGGCCTCGGAGGCCACGAGCAATGCGACAGATGCCCAAACGGGCGGAGGAGCGGGCAATTCTTACTCCTCGAACACCTTGAGGGCCTTGTCACTCAGCGCAGAATCAGGCAGGAAGGCCATCACAAACACCCGGTCATAGTTGGCGGTGATGTTCTGGAGCTCGTCCCAGCTGGTGATGGCAAAGGAGATCCGCAGGTCAGTCTTCCGCCCATCCTCGAAGTGGGAACCTGTATGTCTTGCTTACCTGAGGACATCTGTCGTTACCATCTTCACTCTCGAGAAGACTGACGGGCCGTGGAATGGCGCGCACACTAGTATGTGGGTGTATTGTTCACAGCAAATGGCGTCTTCGACTTCTTGCATGTGTTTGTTTGATCACCAACATCGCCTGCCGCATCTCCCCTCATGCGGACCGGGACTGCGCAATCCAGGCCCTTTTAAAGGATCATCAGCTCCCAAAGACGGCGCAAAGCCCCTCAGTGAGCCTATCTGCACCCTACTCGTACTAGTTACTGCGCAAGGCGCATCACCGGCACCGCCACGCGCCGTGTCTTTATGGCTGGCTCCTTTTCGCACGCCTTCTCACGCATCCGCTTCCGCCCTTGGAGTTGGCAGCTCGTCTGGTCTCGCCTCGCCGGTTTCCCCCTCAATTCGTCGCCAGCGGTATCCAACTCCGCGCTTGGGTCTGCCTTGCGCAGCCCTCGCGCAATTGAGCCCCGGCCTAGTTCGCGCTGTGATTGCTGTGGTTGTTGTGCGGCTGCGGCTGCGGCTGATGGACCCCACCGTCGATTACCTGATACATCAGTCGACTAAGAACTTCATCCTGTAGCACTTCGCCGCCTGTTCTCCGTGAGCTCGCTGTGGCGTTGCCGCGGGACACCGACAGTAGGACCGTCAGAAAGGGCGGCGCACCTCCCCCCCTCCCCCGCGAGGGGGCTGATGCTGTCGAGCTCTCCTTACTGCCGCTGTCTTCCCCGGAACGAGTGCCGGTATGGCTGATGTCTCGGTTGGCCGTTCTCACCCGATACATCTGATCTAGCGCAGGTCAAGCTAGGGCAGCACCAACGATCAGTCTCGCCGGCATTTTCGTCGCCCTTCGCTCCGCAGCCTGATTGGGAAGACGATTTCCGCCTAGGGTCCTTGGTTGTCACCGACTGGAAGATCAAATCAGAGGATCAAGACACGACGCACGCTATCAGGCAAATAGCCACGGATCCAGCTGCTCTGTGGTCTCTTTTACAGCGGGAAACGTTGAACGCTGGTGTTTCCCTCTCAGAGCAGCCTGTGACTGACGCCGTATCCCAGTCTTGCAGTGAGCCAACGTCGATGCGACTTATGTAGGTTCATTGGAGGACACGGCGGGAAGGCCCGATGATCCTGATACTGGCTCTCCTAGCCGCGCTTCTGAACGCACCCTGGGCAACGGAAAACTTCAACGTGTGGCACACGGATGACCTTGGCCGCGGGCTCAAACAATGGGTCATCGAAGAGATCTTGGAGCAGTCGGCAAGTCTGGGGTGCTTCGCCTGGGAAACTGCCACGGAGATCTACCCTGTCTCTGGTGGTCATAGGATCCTGACCGCATGTTGTGCGTTCAGCTTCCTCATCGCCCAGAGTTTACAGGAACAACGTCCAGGATCACGCTGCATGAGCACCAAGCAAGCTTTCAGGCTGCAGGGTGCCGATTCCCATGTTGGCAACGGCTCAACGAACACTTAGGCTGTGTGCCCAAGAAGGTTGCCTATGATATGCCGCAGATGTAGCCAATTTCCACTAAACTGGGATGATGATGTGAACAGCAACGATCCCCCACCCCGCAAATCTCCTCGTGCTGCTCGAAGACTCCAGCCATGATGAGACCACCTTTAGGCTCCGGACTAACACTGTCGTCTGACTATCATTGTGTTTAGGTGCTTCATGGCAGCCGCAGGCATTGTGAGCGTCTCTAGTCCCTCCTTCCTGCCAACCCGAAGCTAATGGCAGCGATGGGCGGCCCTCTTCATACGCCGCTCTAGTCTAGTCAGGAGTCTAACCCGATGTTGAAGCTTTGAAATATAGCTCGTCATGCGACTGAGCAACAGTGGGAAGTACACAAGAGAATGGCAGCTCAGTCGCAGATGCTCGACCGCTAAGGCCCGCGAGGCTCAGTCGACAGGAATTCCCGTTCTTCGTGTTCGCATCAGCAGAGGAGAGGGGAGCGCGGCAATGTCCTGTCGGTCCTCTTGTGAATACAACGAAGCATGACCTGAGGCTCTGCGGAAGTGATCCAAATCAATGATCTTGTCGGAGGTTTTGCCCCCTGAGACGAGACGGTTTGATCTGCGGCTTCCCCACAACTCATGCAGCCAAAGCAACCATTGGCCAAATGGTTGAGGTCTGGCAGCTCGTCTGTCTAGTAGTATCTTCACTGAAACAGGCAGGCCGAGCAGAGCATGTTATTTATGCCGTTCTCATCAAGCGCAAGGGGTGATTTGGATGTCGGAATGTGTTGTCATGACGTGCAAGGGTCGACGGCGTGTCAACTCTCCTGTCAAGGTCCGGCGCCAAGCTCGCTGCCTGAGGAGTTCATACGACGGCTACAAACCTCTAACCCCTTGGGTTTGGTCAAGCTGGATTGCCGAGTATCCCTGGAGACTATTATGACCATATCAATCGTTAGCGTCCTGTTCATCCTGCCAAATTGAATTGCTTCCATCCGTGATCGAGCAGCCCTGTTGGCATTGCATCATTCAAGGGTCTTCCTAATCTTGCTCGTGGGCGTCTTTCGCGGAGTATAAAGGAAGTCGGGAAAATGGTGTCTACACGATCGCTTCGGTCTTTTGCCGCTGCTGTCCTGATTTCGCACTCCTCGGCGCAGAAATGCAGCCTCCAGTTCGACGGCCGGGTGCCCTCGACGTTCAGCCCAGTAAGTTTCGACTCGGCGAACAACGGCATTTTCAGCTCGAGTAACGTCTTCGGGCAAGGTATGCGAGACACCGTGGCCCATATCTAGGGAGACAAACAAACTTACCCTGCCGTACGATGAGGCCTCAGACTCAGCCAGCTCATCCAACTGCCGGCAGTCACGCCATCTCTAGTCTGTATTCCCTCTTATGCTAGCCCATCCCAGCGAGCCGACTGACTTCGATTGCTCTCTAGTTTGACGTTGATACGATATCTCTCGAAGTTACCATCAGGTCCACTATCCCCTACCCCTAGCCCTACCCCTCCCGCTGTCAATCTACTTACTCTCACTCGCATGGAGTCGTCCCCAGTAACCTGTGATTCTTCCGCAGTGACGAGTCTATTTTCGCGCCCAGCGCGGACAACGTCCAGGCCGGGTTTCGACGGGCAGAGCTCCTCCCAGCGAGCAACACGGGCACAGATCCTTCAACCACTGGCGTCAAGACGGTCCACTTCAGCGTCATGAAAGACGGACAACGGCCTCTTAATCTGACCCATGAGTACCAGCTCGTCTTCCTGGAGAGTAATGACTTCAGCACAAATCAGCTGGTCTTGAAGACGGGCACGATCCTTGGCCAGGCTACGACAGAGCCTGACACGCTGCTGTTGTTTGGTAATGTCGACCAAGACCCGCCGCAGATACTTTTCAGCACCCCGTTCGCGGACGATGTATTCCACAACTTTGCTGTGACACTGGATTTCGACAATCTGTGAGACGTGACATGGCACCTGTGTACAAGGCGCGAAAGTCGTGACTAACAACTCCTTTCCAGCACGACCCAGGTCTTCTTTTCAACCGGAGCAAATTCTCTGCTGGCCGTGACCCAACCTCTGGCAAACGACGTCAGCGGCCAGGGCCAGTTTCACTTCGGGGTGTTGAAAAAAGGGCTGGACGGCGGTGATGACATTGTCAAAGACGGGATACAGGAGCCCGGGATCGATGAAGGTATCATCTTCGGGGGCATCTTCGAGGAGGATACCTCGGCCGGCTGCGTGAGTCTGTCCGCCTAGTGCTGGCAGCGCCTCCAGCAGGCTCGCAATAGCGACCCCGAAACCCCCTGCTTGAACGATACATGTTGGAAATGGCCGAGCACATGCCTTAAATGCCTTCCTATCGGCTCCGCAGCAGAAGTGCGGTGGCGATAAGAGGAAGGAAAAGGAGCATAAGAAACCGGCCCGATGGTAAGAGCGAGTTAACCACAATCTGGCTTGTGATGGTTGGTCACTTCAAGGATGATCATCTGTCTGTCTGTCCGTCTGTCTGCCTGTCTGTCTGTGTTATCCTGTAGAAGAGAGTATTGAAACAAGTATTGTTGCGAAATACAGACCTCAAAGGGCTGACATCTCATTACATCGGGTATTTGTTAAGGGGTCTCTGCGTCGAAAAACACAGTCGGCACTTGCAGCAGTGAAGGATTGTGAAACCCTCGCACACTTTTTGGGAACGACTTACGACAGGATTTGGCTGACTTGGGAGCTGGGCGCATCCTTGTCTTCACAGGCGTCGATCGTTCAGACATCCCAGTTTCTATGGCTCTTCGAGGGCAGAGTGCAAGATAGGACAGAATCTGGCAGTCCACCAGTATTGGCTTCCCCACAACTCGAATATAATGAAAAGAGGTTGAAAGAAGAGGGACTAGTCGCACCAACTTAGTTGCAGATTACCGCTGTCTTATTCACTAATATCTGGATACTACACTGCTACCTCTATATTTACCACGCTTGAGGAGGCCGTTCAGCATGAGGCTGTCCCCAAAAGCTCCTAGGCTGCTTCGCATTGCTACCTCAATGGGAGAGAGGCACGGGTAACGTGTTGGAAATATGCTGACAATACCCATGCCGAACAAAACGCCGAGACGCCAAACAGCCATGCCATAAACCCTCACTGGACAAGATTGATGGTCGTCGAGACAGACAACAAGCGGTAGATGGTGCTGTCGAATTCCGAATCCGCTCGGAAGTGCTCCCCGGCTGGATCACTCAGCGGTCGGTTTGCTCTCGCTTCGCCCGTCGGGCACTTCACTGTCAGAAGCCGTCATCACCGCGCCATCCTTGGGCAGTACGCGCAGCCTCAGGCCGGTGAAGACGCAGAGGGCCACGGCGACGATCTCCTCGAGAACAGCCATACAGAGGAAGATGGTGACATTCCCGTTAAACGCGTTGAACTGCGGGTCGTTGGCGAAGTCGGCCACGAGGGCATAGGCCAGGCGCACCGCGATGAAGGGCGCACAGAGGGCAAAGCACACCATGAGTTTGTTCTCCTCCCGCGGGATGAACCGCCACTGGCGCATCAGAGTCAGGAACAGGGCGACGGCAGCCACGTAGATGCCCGCGAAGATGCACACGGCCACCTTGACCTCGCTGTTGGACTGGAACGGGTCCGGGCTCTGCGCCGACTTGGTGCCGCCGTAGATGGCCAACGAGATCCCCGCGAAGGATGCGACGGAGAGCAGCGTGAAGATCTTCTTGGTGACGCCATTGGTCACGAAGCGGTTCCTGGGACGGGGCTGTTAGCTTCTTCCTTGCCGCAACTGCCGGGCATTGCCACGAAGAGGGTGGGGAAGGTAGGCCAGCTTACACCCGAGACAGCAGGCCGATGTTGAGGACGGTAAGGGGCGACAAGCCGATGGACTGGCAGATCAGCGCACCGCCGTAGGCGGCTCTTCCAGGATAGTTGATAGTGGCGAGCTGGAAGCTGGCGCCGAGGATGCGCAGCAGCGAGAAGGTGATCAGGATGACCCAGCCTGAGCTCCTGCTAAATCCATGACGAGAGCAGAGCAGAAAGGCGCAGCCGAGATAGACAACAAAGGCGACCAGCTGAAGGACCGCAACGCCGTCACGATACGTAAATTGGCCAGCGGCGCCCATTGTTGCCGTGTGCCAGAAACAGAGCCCGAGTGAAATAGAGGTAGTCGCTAGCTGACAGATTTAAGGGAGCTCAGCAGGGCCACGTAAGGGCGGGGTGAGTGAGGGGCGGAAGGTTTGCAGTGAGGCCTGGCCACGGAGACGACGAGGAGAAGGGGGGAGCGCACGGGGCATATATATAGGTGTGTAGGTCCGGGTATAGGTATACATACCTAGATTTCTGCTCGACGGGGATGCGCGGCCAGGCAGCCACTGCATCAGGACGGCACAGAGCCATATGGACGCTCGCTTTGATGCGCCGTGGTAGGATTGGGGGCAACTCCCGAAACAGCCTCCCATACTAAACGGCGCGGGCGCCGAGGGGGGCGGTGTGGTTCGGGTTCGGCACAGAGGGCCCGGGTGGTGGGGCAGCCGGGACCGAAAGCGATCCCGACATGAGAATCCGAGAGAGTGGGGAACCGGGGTGGCACGCTGCTCCCCCGCCGGGACAGCCCAATGACAGGCCGGTAAGTCTCCGGTGGCACAAAACAGTCGAAGCAGCGAGACGGTTCAAAGCGCTCACGCACATACGCACACACCACTGTAAACTCTCCAGACACGAGTCGATGCATCTAACCTAATCATGCGTCTTTGCCCACGTTCCGGGGAGACGCGAGCAGCATCTGGCGCCGACTTGTATGTCTTCTGCGCAACTTGCCGGCCTGAACCCCAGGCCGGTAGCTCAAGTGTTCCCCTGTGACTTATCCCCTTCGGCCCTTCGCTTGCTTTCTCTGGCGTAGAGTCAAGTCCCGGGGCTATAATCACTTAGTCGCAGCTTTCCTCTGAAGAATCTCTGTTAAGGGAGTCCCATCGCAATACAGCCTGTAGCTAGCAATTAGGCCGTCTTCACCAAACTCCACTACCTCCGTTTCGGGGAAGTTGGGCACCGCCTCGCCCATGAAAGTAATGTCGTTATCCATCTCTGTGACGAGTGTCGTGCCGTCGTTCGACTGGAAGCAGGACCGTCGCCGAAGATGCACCATACTCCACCGAGTTGACAGGTCTTTAACGCCCGCAATGACACCTTCCGGTCCGACCGCTAGTGGGTTTGCCATTCCACTCAGATGTAGTTTCGCGCCGGGCTTGATGAAACTACCAAGCTTCTGATAATCGATGTCGGGTGAATCCGGCTTCATGGATATTATTGTCATCCAGAAGTCGTCCAGCTTCTTGCGGTTGCTTCCTGCGTCGCTCGCCATTGTCTGCTGGTAATTATGTTGTGTCGTGGGAAGGTCTCTGGTTCGTCTTAGAAAGCTGGTTGTAAAGGTGAGGAGAGCTTACCCACTGAATGCGTTCGTTACAGTCATAACCTTGCTGCTAGGGCGCTTGGACAGGGGCGTCCGAGCCGCTCTTATATATCATATAGCCTGCAGTACGCAGAGCATCTTGTCAGCTGAGCTTATCACGGCGTTAAGAACATTATAAATCTCGCATGCAATAGCGTCAACATTGGCCCTTTATCTCCGCTCGCAGTGGATATTCAGGAACCAGAAGAGCGTTGATATGTTCTTTAGTGGTAATTGTTAATTACACAGTCTTATGTTAGTAATTAATGAGTGCAACGCGTTGGAGAGCAAGTTAACGCTGACTGTACATTGGACGCCTCAATGACCGTTCTCGCCAGTCTAGAGAAGATAATTCCGCTTCTGGAAAACGATAAGTACTTCCAGTCGAGACGTTAGTTGACCTAGACATTTTGGCCAGCGCAGACCGGGGGAAAGGTCTGTGTGGTAGGCACAACAGTGCTTGCCAGTGTATAAGGACGCATGGTTGACTTTTGTTGACAGTACTATATCAGAGTCCGCATATTTGTTGTCTCGCTGACACAGGCAGCAGTATGGACAGGCTTGTTTTCATCTCCACTATCTCACGTCTTGGGTAGTATGCAATGCCGAGTGTGTGTGCCTGTCTAATTTTGTCATCCACGGCAGACCGTGTCATCCTCGCCATCTCCTTTCCATATTCTAGGTTACAAGCTGTTACTGATGCTTGTCCTCATTCCGTATTCTTCTCTTCCGCTTTCGTCGAGGCTCTCGTTGCCGCTTCGCTTGACTTCGTCTTGATAATACACACTGACATTTGTCGTCCTCATAATCCCGTTGTATGTCATGATCTCTTCTTGACTCGCCGTCGGACTGCTGCTCCGAACCTCGGTGCGAACCTTGTTACTCTTTAGATCTTTCAGGGCAAAAGTGCTCCCTGCGGTGGTATTGATACGGCTTGTAGTGCCGAGTCCGTTCCTGGCAGAGCCAAAATTTTCGGCATATCTGTCGGAGGTGCCGCCGTACTTGCTGCGGCTGGAAAACAAGCGCGGGAACCACTTGCGGAAGAGGCCACGCAGTGCCGGTGCTGATGCGGTGACAATGGCTAGGTTCGTCTCGATAGCAGACGTGCAGAAGCCCAATGTATAGGTCGGATCGGCTCCTGGAGCGGTGAAGAAGGCTTGATAAATGAAAACAAGACGCACAACCCCCACAACAGTAACACTTGCAGAGACTGCCATTAGCAGATGGGACGTCAGGCAGGAAAGCTGATGGACCTACATGAACCCCAAGAGGAAGACAAACATGAGGGCTATCTTGAGTTTAGCAGCCATCTTCAGGTCCAGGAAGATCCAGAATGGCAGCGCCAGCACTAGCAGGTCGGTAAAAATAGTCAACGCAGCGGTCGCAACGTAGAAGGTCCCTTGCTGGACACAGTGGCCGCCTGGAATTGTTGTGTCCCAGTTATAAGAAATAGGGTGGCACTGGAAGAGAACAACAAGGAATATGGCTATCATCAGAGCGGCGTTGAAGACGTTAAGGGCATGGATGGCCCACCGCACGCCTGGTTTCTGTGCTCCGAGACGCAAGAGGAAGAGAAGTATCGACGACTTAACAAGTGCTAGGATCGGGTTGTAGAGCACTTGTACGGCGAAGTTCCATATCAAGGGAGGCGTTTGATCGTGCGCAGGAATATCCTTGAAGTGAATGCCGATGTAGTTCGTTTTCATGACTGAGCAGCATTCAGAAACCGTCTCCTTTCTCGACCATACTAGCATAAAATGGAAGACCAGATGGGGACTTACAGAAGTATGTTGCCACGGTCTCGCCGATAGACATCGTCTAGTGTCAGTTGTCAACCCAGCGTCCAGAGAAAAGTGGGTGAAGAGGACGGACCATCGCAACGCAAACGAGGGCATCATCTAGAGCGCATGTCAGTAGGCTAGCGGTACCCAACAGAACAATGCACCCACCGAAACCGAACTGCTTCGTCGATGCTCTGCTGTAGATTCTCAAGCACAACACGCTGAATGCAAATACTGGGAAGAAAAATATGATGGCGAAGCCGAATTGCTGTAAGCTCGTCGTTGGATTCGGGTCGAGCGCCGTGGTTGTCGTCGCGTTCACGGCCTGTCGAGCCAAAATCTCGACAGGGTAGTGGTTGGACTCGAGCATGGTAAAGGAATTGATCACCCTCGGCCCATGAGTCGTATCATCAGTCCACAAGAGACGCGGGCGTTATTAAGTACAGACGGAGCCAGGGCCAGAGGCAGGTCATAGTACCCGCGCCCCAGCTTCTACAGGTTGCCGTACGAGATACACAGATAGAGATCTAAAGGAAGTTTACCGTCGATGATGGCAGGAGTCCTCAAGGGGCAACACACTCCGGCGCCCAGGAGGTCCCACTCGGGACTACCTCGCCTACCTCTCTAATGCGTTTTCCTGCATTAGAATCACACTAAAGAAGTCCTCAAGGCCGCGAGTCTGTAACAACAACGACTTGGAGGGAGTCGGCGGTAGCGTCCTGCAGCTGCTCCCACTCGTGATGCAGGGGACGACAGCCACGCCGAATCTTCAGAAGCAGGGGACGCTACCACGGTAGGGTGTTCGGAGTAAAGGGTCGCATGTATACTAATATCGGACCGTCGTCTACGACCGGTCTCTAGAAAATTGCAACGGGCTTTTCCTTCACTCCGTCGTGCTTGGCCGGGATCCATGCTGAGCCCAGGACAGGGAGTCTGGATGGCCGGCCAGCTTGGCATCTCCTACACCTTCCTATCGTATCCGAATCCAGACCTCCCTTCCGGCTCATGATAGGTTTTGAGGCTATGTGCCCGTATAGTCCTCTAGAACCCCGGTTAGTGCAGGTCGGGTTCGGTTCAACGACGAGGGGGTTCAGCAATGGCCAAGGTCTGAAGGAGATCTGCATCTAAGTAGATAAGAGTAAATAGGTATATGGTGAGCAGTCTAGACGTATACCAAGGGTACTAGCTACCGACCTTCCGCATTCACGCATAGTCAGGTACCAGCAGCTGCCGGCCATAAGTCGCCATTTGCTTGTGCTGCTGGGGTCTGAAAAGCCTACACTGGACCGCTCCTTGCACGTGGTTTAGGTATCGAAATAGATTTGCAGAACGGGAGAGGGGGGAAAGGGGTGAAGCTTCGCCATAGGCCTGTTCATCGGGTCTCAACGATGGTACACATAGAGCGTCAAGGACGGGGCAAAGCGAACGAAAACAAAATGAGAGGGACAGGTGCAGCACGCAACGTACTATACAGTGTGTGTTCCGGTAGACAGATTATCTCTCAAAGCCACTGGCCCGGTCATAAGCTAGTCCAGGAACACTGCGCATAAACTATTTACCTCTCAGTCGGGTTGAGATCTGACTCTGGTGGTACACGCCTAACGTTCAGCTGCCAGCTAGAAGCTAGCGGGCCAGTGAATCGGGAACAAAGGGTCAAGGAGTTGTTGCTATTGACAAATTGCAACAGCTTGGCCTTGTTATGCTTACCGGTAGACGATCCGGGGGAACCGGCTCGACTCTCGCGAGCCGGAGATCGATCGCTAGCATGGATCAGGCAAATCGGAAACCCCACTAGATCTCAAAATGGAGCGGCGTCCGCAAGTCAGGGGTCGTTGGGTGTGAGTGTAATGCTCTCCGTTTAGCATCTTGCACGAGCAAAGAGAGCGTGTTAGAGCGAAACTTCTTGAGGGCCAGTTTCATCGCGGTTTCCTGCATGATGTTGAGCACAGGTACACGGATCTAAACGACCTGCATTATGTATGTAGTTCCCCGAAGTGATGTTGACGGGACCCTCTTCTTCTTAGCCTGGAGATGGCGTTGGCGCTTGGGGAACCGGTGGGCGGGCCTTATATATGCATAATTCGTTCTTAGGAAGGGAGATTTCTGTCCAGCCGTCAGCGCCAAAGAAACCAGTGGCTCCTGGCTACCTCAGCATAGGCAGCCCACTCGAGTAGTGTGTGCGTGGCTCGGGCCTGGGCGGGTGTGCTTCCCAGTGTTCGAGCGAGTCACGAGGCGAAGCATCTGTATAGGACGGAAAAGAAGGTCTATTGATGACAAGAAGCCGGTTCCGGTATGGCCCGGAATCGTCCTCACCTGCGCAGTCAGTCTAGGGACGGGCGTCCTCGCTGCCAATCTGCATGATCTGGATCATCTTCAGCTTGGGGTGTCAGACTGATGATGATGTGTGTGTCTTCACGCGGGGAACGAATCCGCCTCTAGTCCACTAGAATGGCAATCATTTCCGTCCTTGGTCCTAAGGAGGCCAAGGCCTCCGCTTTCCAAATTCTCACGACGGAGTACTGTACATTAACTCAGACTGCTAGGACTCTAGTTCCGTGCCCTGCACTCCGCCACGCACCGATCCCGCGGGCTTCTTCCAATGACCAGGAGTGGCCGCCTGTCTCGGTTCCGAGAGACACTCAAAATGCTGCAAGCTAGAGTAGTTCCAGAACCTCGCTATTAACGGGGCTAGAGTACTACGGTCGCGCCCGTTTGCTACTCTTGATAAAGGCGCGGGGGGATACAGGGGGCCACCCTTCACGCTCCACTCCTCAAGGTGGTCGATGCTACCACCACCGCCGGACCACGGGCTGCTCTATCTGCACTGCTGCAGCCTGCTGTTGCTTTGTTGCAACGGAATGGAAGTCGAGCCGATGCAACGTCCTGTATTCATGCGAGGTGAAAAGACGGATGAGTACAGAGTGGTACGCAGCCAAGGCTCTAGAGGAGTGTGCTCCTATTAATCCAAATGGTATGGAGGTAACTTACTCAGTAGGCGCTTTGAGATGATTAACAGCACCTTGCTAGACTCGAGACCCGTTTCCAAGTGTCCATGGGGTGGGCTTGCAGTCCCGCCGACGGGGGTGAAGAGGAGCACGGTCTCTGCTGAAAGCAACTTGATGTGATAGTATCCCGATCTTCCTCCACCTAAAATCCGCACCCCTGTGTCAATAGAGCAGTGGAGCTCTTTCTTGAGTATCATGCCGGCGGAGTAGTACTCTATCTCTCCTAGCTGGGGCCACGGTCGCGCTGCTGACCGGCCCGTCCAACGGTACGTTGGGGAAGTTAATATATTGTGCTCCAGGCCTCCTCTGGCTGCCATGTGGCTGTCTTGTCTGGCGTTCACTCGTTCGTCCTCCCTCGTTTCTTTGGTGCATCCTGCAGGCGGTCCTAGTGATGTTTCTTCTTGCTCCACGTGCTGTGGCGGCCTTGGCCCTCGTGCTGCCCCTGGTGGCACCCCAGACCTTGACCATCAACAACACAACCATCGGTGGGTGTTCATCCGCACACTTTCCCCGTCCACATCAGGCTGTCTGGAAGCCAAACTGACGTGTCGCCCAGCCGCCAATGCGTCCACGGTCGCCCCGGCGGCTGACGTCGTTGCGGCCGGTGACAGCAACGCCTCGGCGGACTACTTTCCTGCCGAGGTGGTGCAGCTAACGCCGGACGTCATCACCAACTTAACCATCCTAAACCTCACCGGCATCGGCATGTTTGACTTTGGGGACTCCGACGATGCTGTCACCAAGCGCTCTGTTTCCAGCTGCAAGGTCTTCCCGGGCGACAGGGCCTGGCCATCGAACCTTGTCTGGACAGTCTTCGACCTGCTGCTGGGCGGAACGCTGATCAAGACGACACCCATCGCGGCCTCCTGCTACAGTGACTGGCCTCGGGACGAGGATGCAGCCAAGTGCGATTACATCTCCGCCAATTGGAATAACAACTCTCAGATGCAGTAAGTCCTGCGGCCATGGCTCCCCTCACCGTCAATGGCAGAGGGGCTGAAAACAGACACTTGCGTGCAGCGCCGAGGACCCAACATCGGTCATGTGGCCGCTCTACCAGGGCCGTACCTGCATGCCTACGGATGATCCGTCTGGCAACTGCACTCTCGGTGGCTACCCCGAGTATGCCGTCGCGGTCACCAACGTGGCTCAGATCCAGCTGGCCGTCAACTTTGCCCGCAACGCAAACATTCGCCTCGTCGTTAAAAATACCGGTCACGACTTCAACGGCAAGTCGGCAGGTGCCGGTGCGCTGTCAATATGGACGCACAAGCTCAAGTCGATCAAGTACATGCCGAGCTACGCGCAAGGCAAGTACCGAGGCCCTGCAATCAAGGCCGGCACCGGTGTCCAGGCCTTTGAGCTATACGCTGCCGCTCAGCAAAACGGTGTCACCGCTGTTGGCGGCGAGGGCCGGGTGAGAGCGCCTCCCTTTGAAGCCTTTCTTCGTCCCTTCCAACTCCCCACTCCGTCTCACCCTTCTGGAGTCTCGTCCCGCCCGCTTGTGCTCCTACCGCTAACCAGGGCTGCGCACAGACTGTTGGCGTGGCTGGCGGCTTTATGCTCGGCGGTGGCCACTCCCCGCTCTCGAGTCTTTACGGAATGGCTGCTGACCAAATCCTATCCATGGAAGTCGTCCTCCCGAATGGCCTGTACGTCACCGCAAGCGAGACATCTAATCCAGATTTGTTTTGGGCGCTTCGAGGCGGTGGAGGCAGTGAGTCTCGCGGCCCCCTTGTGCGTTCTCCGTGCCGTATTGACCCGCGGCATCCAGGCACATTTGGCGTTGTCACGTCCATCACGGTCAAGGTGTTTCCTAAGATGCCGGTGGCAGTCTCCACTTGGAGCTTCATGACTGGAGACACCGTAGCCTCCGACGTTTTCTGGCAAGGCGTCAAAGCGTACTTCGCCAACTTCGTCAAGTACGCCGATGCCGGCTGCTACGAGTACTTCCAGCTCATCCCTCTCGGCTCAGACTCATACCTGTTCAACATGGCCCCTTTCTTCGCGCCCAACAAGACCCAGGCACAGCTCGAGGCCCTCCAAGCCCCTCTCATCAGCGCCCTCTCCGGCCTGGGTATCCCTGTAAGCCCGCAGTATTATGCATATGACAACTTCTACGATGCCTGGTACGCCCACTTCCCGCTGGAGACTGTCGGCAGCACCACTCTGAAGACGGCGTCCCGTCTCTTCCCGCGGGCCAACTGGGCCAACGACACCATCTTCAACGCGACGTTCGATGCCGTTACCAGCACCATCAAAGAAGGCGCGACCATGCTGGCTTTCAACATTGCTGCGGCACCCAAGGTGGGCTATCCCGACAACGCCGTCAACCCGGCGTGGCGCAACACCGTACTGCACGCGATCCAGGCCATCATGTGGGATGAGGACGCCGACGTAGACACCATCGCTACTGCCTCCAAGAAGCTCACCTTCGACTGGATGCAGACCTGGCGCGATGTCAGCCCCGGCGCCGGCGCCTACATGTCCGAGGCCGACATCCTTGAGCCCGACTTCCAGCAGGCCTTCTACGGCACCAACTATGCCCGCTTGTATCGGATAAAGAAGCAGCTCGACCCATGGGGCCTGTTCTACGCACCCACCGCAGTGGGAAGCGAGGACTGGATCGTCACGGGCCAGGTCGATGGGCTGCCCACTCAAAACGGAAAGCTCTGCACCGCTTGAGGAGCGTGCCGGAGCAGGTGAAGCCGCAGCAGGAGGAGTAGATGTTGTATCATACCAGCGAAGGGCCGACGGCACGCGTGTACATAATGCCCCCGTCTGTATTTATATCCACATCTTCACAAGAAAAAAGAGGATAATGGCAGCCATGACACCACCATGGAGTTGCTGTGTGCGTCTGTCATCGGAGCCGCTGTGCAGTACTACTGGTACAGTCGAAAGCCGTTAGAGCAGACTTTCTTATACTCCTTAGGTACCTTCCTACCTACCCAGGAGCTTGAAGTTACCTAAAGGTAAGGTAAGGCAGGTACCTTAGGTTGGGTACCTTACGGTTCTAGAATCAGGTACGTTGTAAGTCTATATGAGGTACCCGTAGGTAGTAAAGCAGTAAATGAGGCATACGGAGCCCTCGACGACCAAGGAGGTACCTAGGTAAGGTATGTACGAAGTAAAGTACCTTAGGTACCTACTTTCAGTGGTCGGCGGAAAGGTTGCTCCGATGCCCGACATCTCCTTAAGGCAGAGCTGCACTTCGGGATTTTGGTGAGCACTGTCGCGCCTCTCAGTCACAGTGTCACCAGATTTGGCCTTCCCTCCACCAAAATCGGTCGTGTCCACTCCTTTTCTGCCAACCTTCGCCCTTCCGGGTCCTTGACAGAGAGCCTTGTTGGCTTGCATCTCATCCACTAACAGCCATCAGGACGCCCTCCTCGAAATCATATCTATCCGCCTGACTCTGCGCCGACGCGTTCTTATCATCCCGCAAAACCCGGAAGAGGCGGGCCTCGTCGCAGCCAGTGCTTCCCCAAAGCGGATAACCCTGACGCAGTACCTCATTCTCCCTCTCAGGCGTCTGGATAGAGGAGCAATCCAGGATCATGTCTGGGGCGAGAACTAGGAGGCAGGCTGCCCTGAATGCCGTCGCGGACTCCAAGGCGCAAGCTGCCAGCAATCGCGACGTTGCGCGGAATGAGGATGGCGCTGCTCACCCGGTCCGGGTCAGCCAAAGCGAGAACATATTTCTATTTGTACCAAACATCATCGGTACGCAAGACCCACCTCATGCTGCTGTCTTCCTTTCTCTCCCCGTATGTCCAATCGATCTCCTAACTTGATATTCTTCTCTAGGCTATTTCCGAATCGTTCTTGCAGTCGCCTCGCTATACTACATGCCCTTGCATCCGCGCACATGTTCCCTTCTCTACAGTATGTCCTGCTTGTTGGACGCGCTCGATGGATACGCCGCGCGGTACTTCGAACAGTCGACGCGCTTCGGCGCAGTGCTTGACATGGTCACGGACCGATGTACTACAGCCTGCTTACTCGTCTTCCTCTCGTCCGCCTTCCCCCGATGGGCCATCATCTTCCAGGGTCTGATCTCTCTTGATCTTGCGAGCCACTATATACACATGTACTCCACGCTAGCCATGGGCGGCTCTGATGAGAGCCACAAGAACGTCGACAAGTCACGGAGCTGGATCCTCAACCTGTATTACACCAACAAGGTTTGTCGGGACTTCACGGCCGGAGGCTTGGTCATGCTGACGTTTTGCAGAACGTTCTGTTCATAACATGTGCTCTCAACGAGACCTTCTTTATCGCCGTCTATCTACTCTCCTTCTCGAGCCCCTTCCTGTCTCCAGGTCTCCTGAAACAAGTGTCCGAGAGCGCTGCGGCCGTGATCCGTCAAGGCGATGAAGTCAAGCCATCGCTGCTCCGGCAGATTTTCACCAACCCGTACAGTGCCGCTGCACTCGAATTGGCACGTGCGAATAAAATGGTGGGTCGCCAGATCTCCTTGCGTTCTCCTGTCGGTCGCGCGCTCGCTTGCAGTACTGCCTACGTCTTTCATTGCGAGACGGAGTCGGATTATTTTGATCCAGATCCCGGCTGATTCCGCTGCTGTAGGACTCGACTGTGCCTTGGATCATTGCCAGTGTCAGCTTCCCCGTTATGGTACTGAAGCAGTTTCTCAATGTCGTACAGCTCGTCAAGGCGAGCAGATGGCTGGCGGAAGGAGACGTCCAGAGCCGGAAGGAGAAGGGCCTTCCGCGTAAGAAGAAGGCCACATAAGCGGTTACCGACCATTCTATACCATACGCTTATTGGATCTGCTCGCCTCCTCCACTTCCGACACTGTATATCTGTATATTCATACCCTTCTGTTCCCCGGCAGATGGCGTGGCCTGGTATTATGTGAGTTGGCCGTGGTCCCAGCGTTTCCCTGTGTTTCCTTTCCCCCATTGTCAGGAGCTTTCTTCATAGATTTCCTAAAATATCCTTTGTAATAAGAAATAGGCGGCACCGGGTTGGAGAAGGAGGACGTTGTCATTCCAGGGTGGCCCCCGCCAAATCATCTACGGCAACGCGGGAGTCATTTGGCCTGGGCATCGCATTGGGATGGTCCCTTAGGATTCCGTAGCCTGCATGCTACTGACTACCCTCAACATGAGCCGTTATTTTCCGGCTGTGCGCCCGGAGACGACAAACATAATACCTAGAGCTATTTATCGTGCTAATAAGAAAACTAAACCAAGATGAAGTGTGGCCACTACACTGGAACCCGATTGAAGTGAGGCTAGGGACATGGCCAAAGCCAAGCTGAGGAGCAATGACGAAAGGATATCATCGTGCGGGCAACGTCCCAGAAAGATCTGGACACTAAGGTCGCCGGCAGCGTATGACAAGAAAGCCGGTACCGAGAAGCAGAGAGCGTGCCTTGACTGCCGACTTCTACAAGCTACTACGGAGCGGGATAGCCTTTCCTCTCCGTATCGGCGTGCCACGGGCCCGAACGGTGGTCCGCTGATCAACTTACCTCTAGACGAACGCTCTGCCGGCCAACATAATGCGTGGAATGTACAGCCTGGAGAGCCTGTTGCATTGAGCTCTAGAATCTTCACTAGCAAAGCAATTCCGAGAGGGTGACAGCTGATTGATCCGGGAGTTTCTGGGGCGGATTTTGGGGGGTTGGAAGGGTGTGATGTGAAGACTGTAGGGGCCATAGCGCCACGCCTACCGGCAGCGCGCAGCTTCGAGATGAGAGTGTCATCTCCGTAAAGATATGAAAGTTGTTAGATAGATAGCGGCCCTCTCGAATGCAGATACATACAGTGTCACCAGCTAATTGGGTGCCAGTGCCGTCAGCCGACAATGCCGACAGATCAAGGACCATCATACGTGACGTTGAGCTCGGTGGCGCGCTCGACGCCGCCCCAAGCTCTTGTGCCCTTTGCGCAGACTGCAACGGGTATGAATGCCAGGCTCCCTCATTTGTCCTCTTCGCCGACGGGGGCCAGCTTGCCGACGACGAGATACTTGCTCTCGAACCTCTCCTCCCACCCTTGCAGCGCCTCCATCTCGTCGCGGCCCAGGTCGCTGAGCGTGTCCAAGGGCCCATCCAGATCCTTCGTTAGCATGTCCTCGTCAAAGCTGCCGCAGGCGAGACCGCGGCTGGCATCGCGTCCCGCGAAGTTGGCGTACGGTCCGCCGGGGCCATAGAAGTTGCGTCCGGCGGAGACATCGAAGACACGACCCCGCACCGCCAGGTAAACAGGGGCACCGTTCTCACCGTTGTACGGGAGTAGGGTGCGGGGGGTGAAGGTACGGAAGACAGTTGCCGGGGACTCCTTTGGCAAAACGGGAGGAGGGGAGGGCCGGAAGAAGGCGTAGACGGCATAGATGAGGAGGGCAAGGAGGAGGGCGTTGAGCGGGGTGACGAGTGTGCTGCTGTTGGCGAGACGGAGGCAGGTTAGCTGGGAGGGGCGACGACGCCGGAACCGCGGCCGGGCCGTGGGGACGGAGAGGCTCTCACTCACCCGTTGACGCCCGCTGGCTTCTGGGCCTCCTGCGCCATGCGCTGCTCGACGTAGTCCATAGTTCAGGGCTTTGCGATACCTACTTGCCTAGATGCGTCTACCAGAGAGCTGCTCTTCGTGATGAGAAGGCGTGGTAGATGGGCCGGGACCGCGAGGACCATAAATAAGATCGTTGCCCTCTTAATATCTGACGCCGCCGGAGGGGCCGGACGTCGGCAAGGGAAGCTGGTGATTACGTAAAGCTCAACTCCTCACGTTCCATTGAATCGTCCTTGGCTTAAGTAAGGATCCTAGGTACCTATGTCACTGTACGGATACAGCACAGGTACACAGACCCTCGGTCTCTGGTGCCGAAGTACCGAGGTATGGACTAATTGAGGCAAGGTACCTCTAGTTGATTACTCGTATCTTCACTGGGATCCTTGAACACCAAACAGCGGGACGTTGAGGAAGAAGGCGACCCTTTCCCTGACCTTGTTCCCGAATGCCGAGACTCAAAATCCCGCTGTCTAGCGCTCCTTGTCCTTGACTGGGATATCAGAGCCTGTGGCCTTCTTGTACTGCCCTCGCACAAAGTCACTGATCTGTTCATCCTTGGCCTGCTCCAACGCCGACTCGTTGGACTGGTCGCCCTGGCCAAGAACATGCTCCTGGACCCAGTCGACACCTGCCAGCGCATATCGGTGGTCAGCACAAAGCCATTTGCCTTTCCGGTGGATCGTGTCGTACCTTTGTCCAGAGCATCCTCCTTCTTCTCGCTCTCGCGGCCGCCACCGGCCACGCTGTTCAGCTTGTCCATGAAACCGCCAGATGTCTCCTGCTCCTCGCCTGGTGGTCTCTGCTGCTGCCTGCTTTCATTCCCGTCTTGTTCTCCTGCCAGCCCCTTGACGAAGTCCATGGCAGTCTGGGTGTTCCCGATGTTCGAGGGCCGAAACTAACAAGGGGCTCCTATAAACCGGCTTGAATGAGCATATACTACTGTATCCCAGGCTCTGTGCAAATATGCGAGAATGGAGAAGAAGACATAGGCACACCGGGGAAGCAGCTGGCGTATATCTCTGAATATGTATGCCAACGTCCTGTAGCGCCTGGACATGGAACCATGGAAGAGGCGGGCAGTGATGTCATTGGTATGATCTTGTCCCGCTGGCCAAGGCAGACACGTCTTGGCGACGCCATCATAGCTCTCCAGGTGCGTGACTGACCACCCATTGTCTCAGTCTCTACACCCTGGTATTCCCCGCCTTGTTCGGCGGTCAGTGATAACACGGAAGCTAGATAGGCTGTTTACCCATGCTTGGCCTGCGGGCCTTCGTAGCCTTACAACGCGACAGGTTTATGTAGAACTCTTGCCCGATTGTTTGACACTGATATCATGTAGGGCTCTCCGAGACAGTGGATCGTATAGAGCAGTGTCCTACCAGAACGAGTCCCAAGTCTCCAGGAAATAAACATCACGAAACAAGGAGGCGAGAAGCGGCGTGGCCAATGCTTTCTTTTACACAACAGAATGAGTGTATGGGATAGCTGCTCTTCAGCCTGTTCTGACACTGGGAAGTTAGCGATTCGGGATGATTGCCATCAGGGTTGACCCGCTCAAGGAGATCAAAACGGAAGTTGTCTTGACTCTACTCGAGGGCAGTGTCATGAACAGTGAGCCAAACTACCTTAGGCCGCACTTATCTGCATTTTTCTGACGATGCCTTGCGGGATTTTGATACCACGAACTAGGATGAGCGGATCCCTTTGGTGAAGAATACTTAAATAAGCCGTTCACAGGCTGAACTTCCCGTCTTCAAGTCTAGCAATCCAAGCCTCCCTCGACGCAGCCTAGTCAGTCAGAGCCCATGAAGCTGATGGCCTACAGGCTCACGCCCAATACCCAAGGTATACACCATACCTAATAGCTCGAAGTCATATCATCCATTGTTATCTCTAGCGGAATGGGCCCTACCTCGTCTTAGCAACGCGTACAGGGGACAATAAGGGGACAGTAACAACAGGCTCAGCCTCTGTTCACTCATAACTCTTAACCGCTGGATTCTAAAGACACACCACCTGTGCCTTGGTTCCGGGGGTAAGATATGAAATACCTTAGATGGGTTGCGCAATATCAACGATATGATATCATATGCCAGATCAACAGCTCTTCTCCGGACAAGGCCATTCATTATTGGCACGCAGCTTCAGCAGCTGAAGTTTCCTGGAGTTTCTGAAATGGAAAAGACAAGGCTCTTCGAATTCCCTTTCTTCTTCAGGCTCTCCCAAGTCTGGCCTGGTAGCGTCGGAAACTATTCATGGTCGTGGCCGAGGATAGCACGTCGTAGTGTGTTAGATAGACACTTTCTAGGATATCTTCATAAAAAGGCCTTTTACCATACTTAGGTGTATCTCCCGGTATGTAACGTTGTGTTATGATTTGCATAGATGCTTAGGCTTGCATCCTCGGTGTTCCCCTTCCAGGCTCTACCACATAGAGTTGGGTATTATAAGAAGGTAAGGTGTTAGGTATGCATTTGATGAGTATAGCTCCCGTCCATGCTGTCATCAGAGTCTCCAATCAAAAATACGTGTCATGTCTGTAGATTGTCGAGTATGAGCTCACTTACAAACTACAACATGCATACACCGAAACCCCGGGACCGGCATCCCTGAATCGAGGAGGGGCAACAACTGATCGGAAGCTTGGATCAAAGGACGATATAATTAGTTGGGTACGTTTCGTTGCAAGCTTCTCCGCCCGACCTGTGAAATGTGTCAGGCAGAGTCATACACACAGTGTCCCAGAAACAAACTCGCCAGCGCCGCACCAACCACCCAAGCCTGAGACCAAGACTGCGCCCTAGATGCCACTGCTGTGCTTCCTGGGGAAGACCCTGCGCTGGAACTGGAGGCTTGGACTTGAAGGTCATATGATCGTCCCGTCGGAATGCAGATAGTTCCTGCGGCGCACTGCATTACCGCACTCCATTGACCTGAGGCGCAGCGCTGCCACGCCGATGTCATACAATTCCACTGCCCTTCAACCCCGCCGCATGCCGACCCAACTGCCATCTGGTCGTTTTGGCGTATCAACGGGTTAAGGAGCGTGGCATTCTCAGCGGGAAGGGGATTCGCTGGCGAGGAAATGGCCCCCGCGGCGGACAGAGGCATGCTGGTTAAAGCAAGAATTGCGTGGACTAAATAAACTTGTGTGGTAGACGGGAAGCGATATGCTGCAAGACCGCGGCGCCGGTTTTTTTCCCTTCTGGACGGTTTCACAAGACTGTCTGGATCCGTCGAGGTTATAGCTCCGCTGCTGAAGTCTCCGATTGAGCAGGATCTGGTTCCGGACATCCTTGCTAATCGGCGTTCTGATGCCGTGGACTTGTAAGGTTGTCTAGCGAAGGCGGACAGTAGGTAACTTTCTTGCCACGGACGTGCATGATCAACAACGCCCTGGGAAAGTACACGCGTGCCACATCTTGTCGTGCTTTTATAACCCCGAACTTCCTCTCAATTTCACCTGTCGCTCTTTTCCAGTAAGGAGTCGAAGTCACTGGCGTATTGCTGCCCAAGTCCGCGGCCAGCTGATATTTCAGAGACACTATGGACGTGGTATAACGCCATTGGTCGGCTAGGTGATGATGAGTTGCTTTACAGACTCGCAGTCGGGGCACGAGCCACGTCGAGACTGGCTTGGAGAGAGCGGCGGTCAATTAGCGGCTGTTCTCATTCATCGTTCCAACTGTTCCATGGTAACCCTCTCTAAGCAGGTATCCACGACGAGTTCTAAGGAGCTCACCCATCTCCTGTGCCCATTATGAAGTGTTGTGTAACTTTGATGTGATCTAGGCAGGAGAGGAGAAAATATAACAGGGGAAAGCAAAAACGCCAATATGGCGACGTTTGTACCTCTTGGCTTCAGGGCTTTAACTGATAGTTCCGCCCTCGTGCACCTTCGGCTACCATCTCACCTGATATGCGGGTAATAGTCACGGCCAGCCACAGTGAAGCGAGCATCGCTGGCATCGAAGTATTGGTGACAAGGCTTGGGCGCCCTTCCCACACACAGTACCCCCCCTCGCATCTTGCTTCTTCAGTTTTATGCTAGGAGGATACAAGCGAGGGGGGTATTAGGCTGTGGCCACGTCTCCTGCGCAAGTGCTCCGTGTCGAGAGGACAACCCGGCTCGCTACAAGTCCGGGCTAAGAGCATTGCTTGTTGGCGTACGAAGCAGTTGAAGGATGCGAAACATCTGGTACCCTCAAAGTGGTCCACTTCCTTGGAAGGTCTCCTGCCACGACAGAAGCCGAAGAATGCCATATCACGGCCGTCGTTCTCATGTCATAGCCCTTCTACTGCGCTTCCCACCACTCGGGTCACCGCCCTTCTCCCTCGCCGCCAGCCTCTCTCTCACCTTCCGCAGGTTCTCCTCGTCCATCTCTTTTCTCCAAGTACATAATTCCGCAAACTCGCAGGTCCGGCATTTGAATGCCTCCTCAATGTCCACGCCATGCGCCTTGCGCTTACCATTCCACCATTGCATGTTCTCCGCAAGGAACTGATTGAGGCTGTTGTCGTCGACGGGAAAGACATTTTGGCCAACAACTGCTCCTCCCTCGTCTGCAGACTCTTTGTCGCCTCGTCCTTCTCCATCTTCGTCTTCTTCTTTTTTGTCTCTACTAGGCGGCGTCGGCGGTGGCCGTGATCGGTATTCGGCCGTGACAAGCGGGCCTATACTGTCCTCGCCATTCGGAAAGGTAAGCCGAAGCTCACTGATGAGCAACTTTATGAGCTCACTGAGGCTGCGATAGCGAATCAGATCCCGCATGCCAGACATCGCGCGGGAGGATGAGCTCCTGCTGCTCCTTGAGCTCGGACTTGATGATACCGTAGACATCGCGTCGATAAATATCTCATGGTGCAAACTTCCGATCTGAGCGATGAACTGGTCGGAGAACGGCTTGTCGACATCAAGACCGTAGCGTCTGAAAACGAAGTGGTAGTCGAGCTCACCACACGCCATGTCGCTGAGGAACCGGTGGTACAGAAAGAGTTGGACCTTGGTTGGCCGCACGGCCGCCCCGGAAGGGAGCGTCTTGGAACCCCGAGTCTTGACGTCGACTAAGTAGATCTTGCGGGTCGAACCATTCCTTGCCCCGGTAACAGGCTGTTTGGGAAGAAAGTCGTCGATCTTCTTCTGCTTGCCAGATCTCTGGCTGTCTTGGCTGCTCATGTACTCTTCCTCAAAGTCGGGATCAGGGTTGCGGTAGGTCAAGCCGTCGATCAAGCCGTTCACGACATTACCGTTAATGATCCCCCACACTTCAATCTCCCTAGTCAGGCCGGTGTCCCGAAGCGTCCGGAGCCCTTGTATGACATTCCATATCCTCAAGCCGAACAGGTCCTCTTTGCTAGACACATTCACCTCTACGGTCGTGTGCACCTGGTCCTCCAGCTTTTTGTGAACTTTGGTGCCCTCTTTCATGGCTCGAGTCCGAGTTTTCTTGCCACCGGGAAGCCGAGTCAGGGTGTACTCATACTGCAGCTCGCACCATGCCCCGGACGTGAGATCGGTTACAGAGAGGGGTTTGTTGGGATACGTCCGGAAGCGCTCGAGAGGCGACTGCATTTCCGCAGGGGACATCGGTTGCCGAGAAGGCTCCGGGGCCAACTGTGAGAGCGCGCCGGTCACTAGCCGCTTCCTCGGTCAGTCAGGACCATTCCTCCGTGCGCATCATCTGGGCTGGCTAGCCGGCAAGCAAGCAAGAAAAACTCACAATCGGGGTACGTGATGTCACTAGACGGTATGGCTGTAACGATAGGGGGAGACGCAAGTGCTGCCGCCCTGCGGAACGATACTTGGTCGGCTTCATAGGCCGCGTCGATGCTAGCAAGAGCTGCCTTGCCTCCGGGCCTGCCATTGAGAAAGCTCGGCACATGGCTGTAGACAGAGCCAGGATCGAGGCTAACGGCGTCAAGGGGGTCGTTGCGGGATATCTCGAAGTCGGTGGAGGAGTCTCTGCCGCCAAAGGCAGAGTCGATGTCGTCCTCGAGAGCCGACGGTGCAGGCGCCACAGGGGACAGCCAGGACCGAAGGCTCACGGAGACGGACGAGAGACCAACGCGGGGTGCCGCTCCAGAGATCGGGGCCGTGGCAGGAGGATGCACGGGGATCTGAGATGCCAAGGCGGCAAGAATCTGTTCGTCTTCCAGAGAGAGATCATAGCCATAATCGCTGTCGCTGTCGCTGTGGGTCTCGAGAACAGTCGTCGCCATGGGGGCGGGCTAGCGGCTGCACGGGTTGCTGCATTCCCAGAAACGTGGAGATCGCAGTGGGGATAACGACGGGGAGACGACGGACTGCGTCATGGCAGGCTGCCGCCGTGACCTGATGCAAATCAGTTGAATGGAAGAGGCGGCTCAACTCGGCCCTGGGGGACTGAGAGGGGAGAGGGCCGAGAGAGGGGGAGGAGAGGGGGACGCGGGAGAGAATGTCTGGCCCTCAACCCTCGACTCCGCTCGCTCGACACCGCGTGTTCACGTGGTCTGTGTTTTCTGCTGTGGCCCCCAATCTTTCTCGGGCAGGCAACATTGGTCCCGGAAACGGTGATAGCTCGTACTCACACCATCATCCGGGGGAGATTCGCCGCCGCCGCTGCTGGTGCTAGGTAAGTTAGAGGTAGGTACGTAGCATTTTGCAGGGAAAGCAGGGTCAAAAAACCTCGCTTGCCCACCTACCTAGCTGCTACCTACCAAGCTACCTACCTACCTAACTTAGGTGCATGTCGGTAGAGGCGCTCCTCTAGGTCGCTACGTACTGTAGGTGCCTAGGAAGGTACCTATTTAACTGGATTGGTAGGTATTCTGCTACCTACGGTGGGAAGGGGTCCCTACCTGGTGTTTGGCATCACAGGTGAGGGAAGATGAGTGGCAGCCTGGAGAAAGAAGAACGCAAGGTGGAAAAAGATGCGAGGCCCTGTTTAGGCTTCAATATGGATTCCTTGCCCTGCCTGTCAGTCAATCAGCCAGGCAGGCAAGCGAGCAAACACTCTGTCCACACACAAAAGTCTGTCCTGTTGCTTGCTTGCTTGCTTGTGCGCGTCCTTTCTTTCTTCCCCCCCTGATCTCTCGCCATTGTCAATTGCCCGTTGATATCTCCAGCTCGAGTACAAGTACCTAAGGTCCCTGGGGACCCATCACCTAGTGACACCTAGTGACACCTACACGTCGAGGTCCTTCCCGTCCTGCTGCCCGCCTGCAGATTGCCGGCAATGGTCTCCGTCTCTCACTTCCTCTTCCGTCCCCACCTCAGCTCAGGCCCTCCGGCTGTCCTGCCGTCAGCGGCGCCGGCCCCTCCTGCCAATGACAAGCCCCCTGCCGGCGACGACCTGCGAGCGCCGGTCGAGGCGTCGCCGGCGCCGGGTCTGGGCGGCATGCCTCCGGAGATTCTCGTCCTCATCAGCAAGCAGCTCATCTACCCGGATGCGCTCTCGCTCAAGCACACCAGCCGCTACCTCTATAGCCTCGTCGACACCGGCGTCAGGCTCAAGGTCGCGTGGCTGATGGAGCGGAGGATGCTGCACTTGGAATGTCCCAGCAACACCCGCTGCGATCTGGGTAGCGACCTCCGGTTCTGCAGGGGCAGCGTTGCGTACGTGGCGCCCCGGTACCCCTCGTCCCTCTTGTCTCCTCATTGCTCGCCCCGACTGACGACGCCTCGGTTCGGTACTCACAGGCTCCTCATGCAACGCCGCCGAGAGCACATCGAGTGTGAGTCGCGCCCCGGTCTGGGCTGTCTCGTCTACGGCACAAGCGCGTGTGCCCACCGCGGCAAGCTGAGCGCCTTCTGCAAGCGCTGGATGAGATCGCAGCTCACCCTCGAGCTCTGGTGGATCGTGCTAGCCGCCTCCGGCGTTCTGCTCTCCTGGCTCTGGATGGGCGAGCTTCTAACGAGCCGGAACTGGCCATGACAGCGTCCGCTTCAACGACCCGGGCCCTGCTGCCTAGGCTCGGACGGCAGTGGCGAGGGTGCAGTGTCTTCGCCATGGACGGAAGCTGCGCGAAACATGCCGGTTCGTCTACAGGTTGGGAACAAGCATGGTGCCATGAACAGCCGGAGGGGAATGCCGCAAGACGCATCCGTCATCCTTCAGGTACGACGGTGCTCGAGTCTGGTCTTAGAGATAGTCAGTCGTCGACATTGCGCCAGAGCGAAAGAAAAGATGCGGTTCGTCTCGGAATAGATTTCATATATTCCACTTTGGGCCCAGCGAACGGGCGTTTTGCCTCGAGAATGCCCAGGCCCTAGCAGCTCAGGCGGTTGTTGCAGCATTGTCCACCAGGGGGTATCCTAAGCAAGCAGATTCCGGGGTCCGGCCCGCCATTTGCCCGCCGGTGCTGCCTAGAGCTGAGCCGTCGCCCGACGTACGTACACACAGGTTAAGGTAAGGTGCCTTGCCTTGGTAGGTCCGCTGCCGTACGTGACTATACCCCACATTTCAAGGCACCCGATACGGAAGACTACCTATATCAAGGGAATACGTGCCCGCTTCCTCGACGACCAGGGCTAAGGTACAGTACGGTGTCCCTCCCTGCCTGCCTGCCTGCCTGCCTGCCTGCCGACCTCGCCTAGATGTCAGCGACCGAGACAGCCTCTCAAGCCGATACACCGCAGTGACCGCGCTGGTCTATGCAAGACTTGCGGACGCCCGACGCAAAGCTTTGTTCACCGGAACAGCACGGCTGGACCAGAGCGGCGGCCGGAAGAGCAGAAGAGAAGATGCCGCGAGACGGGTCAGACAGCCGGAGGAGGAGTGAGGATGCCGCCTGTTCTATTGCTTCGCCGGCGAGCGTCAACGGCCAGGCGTCGTCCTGCCCGTTCTTCACCATGCTGCCTCTCGAAGTCCGCCGCTTGGTCTATTCCGAGCTCTGGAGAGCATCGGGCCTGCGGCAGCATGTGCGCCGTTGTCAAGGGCCGGCGGGCAGCGCTCTCTGGGCACACTCGCCGTGCCTCGCGGATCCAGCCGACAGCGATCCGCGATACGCCGCCTTCACGAGCCTACGCTCAACCCCAGGCTCCGACGCCCTCGAGCTCCGGAATTGGGAGACCAGGCTCAAGTCCAACGCCAATCTGCATTGGGAGTGTGACGAGCTAGCGGGCGACAGGCATTGCGGCACGTCTGCTTTCCTGCCTGTCCTGATGACCTGCAAGCGCCTGTAAGATGATCCCCGCCGCTCAATGCCCCTCCCCGCCGGGGAGGAGCGGCAGGCGGATACTTCTCCACCGGAGTTTCCTCGATGCCCTCAGGCCCACGCTGAACGCTGACATCCGGCTGCCGTCGGCACAGATATATGGAATGCGCACCGTTGTTGTACGAGTCCCTGACTTTCTGCTTCACGGACGCCCTCCTGGCCCGGGACTTCTTGTCCGGCCAGCCCGTGGACCGCGTCCGCTCTCTTGAGATTTGCATCCGGGCCAAGCCCATCATCCTCGAGCTCTATCTGGACCCTCCCCACGGCAACGCAAGCGTTGCTGGTCTCCCCGTGACAGCGGACAACAACCCTTGGGAGAGCCTCTGTCGCGTGCTGTCCACCTTCACCGCCCTGCGCTACCTTCGCATATGGTTCGACTCAGAAGACTTGCGGCCCTGGCACAGGCGCGTGGCCGAGACGCGTGTCTTTGCGCGGCTCTTTCAAGTCAAGGCAACCAGCTTCACCCTGGACCTGCCCGATCTCCCCGCCGATCCTAGGATGCGCGGCCTACCGGGGTGTTACCTTGAAGGCGGCAACCTCGACCGGGCCCCTTTTATTGTTCGGCGAGGTCCGCGGCCAAACAACTGGATGGTGCATCTGTCCCGGGTGAGTGCCCTGGCCTTGGCCATGGATCACTAACCCTGCTCACAACATGGCCACATTCCAAGCCAGGATCGATGCAGAAGCCACGTCCGCCCTGGTCTTCATAGCCACGCGTTCCTCGGGCTCCCACCGCACGTTGCGGCTATAATAGCATGGCTCGAGGGAGACAGTGACCCAACTAGCGCGCATACTGCGTGCATTCTTCATAGCTGCCACGGCACGGAGCAGAACATGCTGGTGTTGGCAGATAGCCCCTTAAGTTGAACAGGATCTTTGCGTCTAGAGAGAGAGCTACTTGGGCTAGAATCACCTTCGTGGGCAGACCTGGGATGCCTACGGTAGATGTATTTCATCTTCGCGCTTGTGTATTAGAGACCCGAAGCAGCCGCCTGATGGCCGTCTGGCACGCCTATTCCGGCACCAGCTTCCATGGCTTGTCGAAGCGATTCGCCGGGTCATACTTACGCTTCAGTCCCTTCAGCCTCTTCGCATTCGCCCCGAACGCCCTTTCGGCACTGCTGATCTCGTTCTCGACGTAGTTGTTGTACTGGCCCACGCCCTCGCTGCCTACTTCGTCCCCGCTGAAGCCCCCAGACCGGATCTGTGCGGCCAGTTCGCGCTTGAGCTGCCTCACTGCGGCATCGTTTCCGGGGTCGAGCCAGTTCATCACGATGGCGGCATTGAAGTATTTGCCCCTGTTGGCAAACGCCGCGGCGTCAGGTGCCACCTCGCGAACTTTTTCATTGGGAAAGAGCTCGAAGCCGATGACGCTGCCGCGTAGATCCTCCTTCTGCGGGTCTTTGCTCAGCTCCTCGACGCCAGAAAAGAAGCTGTCGGCGGCGCTCTTCACCACGTCCGCCTGGATTGGGGCTGTGACGTTGGCTGCGCCGAACTGCCACCGCTTTCCATGGACAAACACGGCGTTGGCCATTGTGTTGGCGACCGGGTAAGGAACCTCGGCTGCCGTGTTGAGCAGCGGGCCGACTGCCAGCAAATCGGCGAAGAGCTTTTCACCTTCGGCGGCCGGCCCGTTGTGGAAGACTTGGGCGGCAACGATGCGGGGACGGTCCGGTGGAGGGCCGTAACCAATGATGAACAGTACACACTGGTCGCCGGTCTGGATCTGCAGCCACTTATTGCAGGCGGCGACAACGTCGAGGAGCTGTTCGAGCGGGTAGACGTACATACCGGCATAAACGCTTCCCTGCGCGAAGGCTCGGCTTGTAAACTTGGTGGCCACGCCAAAGCTGGCGCCGGCACCGCGTGCTGCCCAGAAGAGATCCGGGTTCTCTGTCTCGGAAGCTGTGACGATCGCACCGTCGGCAAGGACCATCTCGACAGACAGCAAGACGTCGATTGTGAGGCCATGCCGCGGGCTCAGGAACCCAAACCCGCCGCCTAGCACCAAACCCCCCACGCCAGTGTGGGAGACCGTGCCCCCCGGAGTCGCCAAGCCGTGCTCCCAGGCGGCCTTGTCCACGTCGGCCCATGTGCAGCCGCCACCGTAGGTGATGGTGCTATTCTCCAGATCGACGCTCACGCTCGACATTCGCCGCATGTCGATGACCAAGCCTCCATCACTAGACGACATGCCGGCTGTAGAGTGGCCGCCTCCACAGACTGCGAATGGGATCTGATTCGCTGTCACAAACTTGACCGCTGCGCTGACCTCCTCCGCTGTAGTGGGCTGTACAATCGCACCCTTCGAGGATGCTCTTCGCATCAGCATGACGGTTCTCTTCAGTCTCCCTCCGTGCTGTCGTCAAATGTACTCACGGCTCTCTTTACACTGATTGTGCTCCAGCGCTGGATGCCTTCTTCATACCCGGCATCCCCGGGCAAAAGGACAGTGCCCTCCTTGAGGTCGTTCCTCAGGCTGTCGACGGTGATGGCCGTGGCAGCCACATTAGGAGAAGACATTATCGGGCGATGTCCCTCGTTTCTAGATGGGCAATCAGTCAGGGGCCGCAACACAGCAACTCGAAAGAAGAATTCACAAGAGTGTGGAAGGCACAATCCTCTTTTATTTTGTCTTCAGGGGCCGCAACACAGCAACTCGAAGGAAGAATTCACAAGAGTGTGGAAGGCACAATCCTCTTTTATTTTGTCTTTGCCCGGAGGGCGGAGGCATTCTCTCTCGGCTGGATTCATTGCGTCGGGATGATTACATTCATCCTCCACTCCCAAGAGTCAGCCAGCAGTAAGCAATCCTATGGGCCTCCGTAGTGAGGAACAATCAATTTGGGAGCTGAGACAGCAGCCAGGTGACCGAGAGTGCAATAGACTGCTCGGGTATCCAGCCACGGTGCAGTTGTCCCGGGCAATAATAATATTGCGTACCCTGACTTTCGTATACTGAGGCTTGTCCGCCATCCGCATAAGCATCTACAGGACCCATAGGCGCGGCCGCTTTGCTCCGACAATTAGATAACATGTCAGCACTACGAGATCTTAAGGGGTAAGATAGCATCCGATGCTCAACATATGCTGGAGTCCAAGTTGTGTTTACGGCTCGACAGAGGGGTCACTACTGTAACCGGGTCTGCTGCGGTACCTGAAGACTCACATGTGGATGATGCAAGCAGCGTTGTTGCTTTGACTGAAGTGTCTGACTATTCGGTCTATACGGACCACGGTGGTCTCTTGAGGTCGCGTGTCGCAATGCAATCAATCTGTCCAGTTGTCTATTTCATTGTCCTCCAGACCAGAGCAGAACAACGGGTCAGCACTCGCTGCACGCTGTATGTCTCGTATGTTCAAGACCTGGTATCAGAGCAGAGACACCACGGTACATCACACTGGACCTTACGAATAGATGGTTGCGCTAAGCGGAGACAAGCAGAGAAGGTGAAGGCCGAGTCCTCACGTCAGAATACACCATTCAATAACCGAGCACCGCGGGAAGGAGAAAGGGTAGGCCGAGACAAGTTCATGAGTGGAACCACGTTTCGAGAAATGCAAGGTCGAGTTGTGGCAGGAGATGAGCTATTCACACCAGCATACGGGCCTTTCATCCCTGTTTTAACAATAAACGATGGATACGCCAGGCGAATGAATACGTGCCAGATAATACTACGGCGCCAAATCGATCCGGAACGGGCTTGAGCCGCTCTGCTGCGTGAATATAAAGGCTCGTTCTTGGAACTGTGCAATAGACCTCCGGACGTGTGTTTATTGCTTTGGCGTGCGATTGCAGGCAGCTCCAGCCTGCCTGGACGTGACCAGTCGTGAGTTAGGCCCTCCACCAGTCGTACAGAGGAGCGGTGCTAACACAGAACTGTGCCTCCAGGCGCCAGCTCCAGCGGCATCATCCATCGAAGCCACCAGGTATCCTCATATGGGCAAGGCAGAGAAGCGCCAATGCCTGAAGGGGCGCATGTGGTGAAGATCAAATGGCGGCCGGATGCCTGATCCTTAGGTCAAGCACATCGTGCAGAGCCGCAGTCCACAACTTCCTTCCTCGTCAGGACCCTCACAAGTTTTCTATGAAATGTACCTCTCGAACTGAAAAAGCGCGGCTCGGAAATGGCCGCCTACTGGAATGGACCGGCTGAAAGTGAGGAGGGTGTCCGATCACAGAAGCAAACGAGAAAGCACTGGGACGCTGGGGGAGGCCCAGCGAAGAAGGCGAAGAACAGAGACCACCAGGAGAAAGAGATGGCCGCCGGTGAATGAGGTCCCAGCAACGGGGCGATTCACTGTGCAGCCCTGACCGCCAACGATAACAACAACCTGGGACGGAAAACGACTTCGTCGGCAGACAGGCGCGTGGAGCACAGCGCTGACGTTGCAGACTCGATCCTGAATCCCCTCGAGGCCACCCCAGCGGTCGTCGACGACCCGTATTTTGCAGAGCTGCCGGAGACCAGCACGTGATTTGTGCAAGTGGTCGCAAGCGAGAATACCATTTTCGTCCTGTCCGAGTTCGGTGACGTCTGGGGCTAAGGCACCTTCCGTGACAACGAGGGAGTCTTTGGGTTCTCCAAGGGGCTCATCCGCGACCCCAAGGACCCGATGCCGTGTGAGCAGACAGCCACAAGCCCGGTACTCGTGAGGGGACTTCCGGGCACCGGCAGGGCGCTAGCAGGCGGAGCAGGACACATCCTGGCGCTGACGCACTCGGGCAACGTGTGTGCATGGGATCCGGGTTGCAGAATCAGCTGGGCCGCCGCCTCGGCAGCCTGCGTGCCATCCACCGCTTCGACGGCCTGGTACCACAGCTTGTCGCGCTGCCCACAAACAAGGTCCGCGAGAACTTCGCAGGGGACCACCACAGCTTTGCCCTCACAGCAGACGGCAGTGTCTGGGCCTGTGGCCGGAACAACAACGGGCAGACAGGCATCCCGGTGACGGACGCGGGGCGGAGGCTCGCTGACAAGATCAGCGTTCCTATTCCAACCAGGGTATCCGCCCTGCAGGGCTACAAGGTCCGCACGCTGACCGGCGGCCCGTACCATAGCATTGCCTGCACGGAAGAAGGACAGGTACTGGCTTGGGGACGATATGACTCCGGTCAGGTGAGGCTCGACCTGGACAATGTGCCCGGCGAGCACTTCGCCAAGGACCCGCGGGGCAGAAGGGTAGAGCTGTCAGTGCCCACAGTTGTGCCGGAATTGGAGGCCATACATGTTGCGGCGGGTATCGACTGGTGCGTCGCGATCACGGCCAAGGGCCAGGACTACTCGTGGGGGTTCTCGTCCGACTACCGTACCGGCCTCGGGATGCTCGGGGAAGTGGTAAAGCCGAGACCCATGACAGGCATCCGGGATAGTATCCGCTGGGCTGGCTCTGGAAGGACATTTCGTCTAGTCATCGGCCGCGTCGAGGGCCGATGAGCGCACCGAGCTGAGGAATGGAATGGCGCGTACAAGCCAATGGGGACTGGCTTCTTCAGCATACAACGCCAGGCCATACATATCGGGCGGCTGCGCGTCCGTTGTTGCCATCCTCTCGGATGCCACGCGGGCATGAAGGTCTTCAGACTGGCGGCTTCACAAGGGCCAAGAGTCGGGCAGCGACAACCCCGTAGGTACTGCAGGTGAACTGCTACTCTAGAATGAAACCCCCAGAACCCAGGATGGCTATGGAGCCAGCTGCTACTTCTAAGAAGGAATTATCGACAAGAAATTACAGGATGCCCATGCATCTGAGGCAAGTCCCCCTCCCATCCTTCCATACCCGAGATCAAGATGCCTCACGGTACGTCAGCGGCCGAGTCTGGCACAATAGAAAGTGCGGAGAAAGACGACTGTACAAAAAGGCTCCGGCCATCAGCGAGACATGAAATATATGCAAACGATTATTCGCAACGAGGCAACACCGAGTGGCCAAGGATGACTCTTCCCCTAGGCTCCCGGCGCCGTGACATAGTTCCGTCGTTGACGTTGATTTGATCCCTCATAGAACGCCTGCTCTTTGCATGTCGTACCGCCATCAGAAAAAGGAAAAAAGTTAGGTAATTGGCTGGTCGTCTCCATGACCTGTCTAGTACGCCTGGCCAGGCACTGGTTTCCTGCTAACAGAACCTGTTGGCGGGCTTTGGCGGTACTCCTTATTCGTGAGACGGGGGCTGGGGGGCGTCATTCGCCTGTCGATGCCGCTGGGACTCTGTGGATGACCGGCCGGATTCCGGCCACCAGGTGATTGTGGTCTCAATCCAGGACTGTGCGGCCGACTGGGACGTCCGTCGTAAGGGCTTGCAGATCGGCCAGCAGGCGACTGCGGACGTCCGCCCATCAACCCAGCAGGCGACATTGGGCGAGGATGGGCCGAGGCAGCCTGTGGCGTCATTGGCCTCTGAGCTTGCGGGTGGTGAGGCCCACGCTGAGGGTTCACGGGTAGCCCAAAAGGTCTCCTCTGAGCAGGGCGTGGCTTGACTGGTCTGGTCGAGAGGCATGTCCGGGGAACAACACCTTGCTGAGACCGGTCAAGTCGAATACAAAGAGCCTGAAGGTTATTGCGGTCAATACTGGAACTCAGCGACTGCCATGATTTTCGTGACTCACCCAACCATCGTCATATTCATGCAGGAGCCTGACCAGCTGGCCAGCCTTCAACCCCATCTCGTCCTCAAGTGTCGGCTTAAAGTCGAGCTGTACTCGATGAACAGTGGAGGCAGCAGGCCCCCCAGCTGCAGCGATGGCTGCAGCACTGGCTGAAGGCCCAGGGGCCTGACCCGGAGATATCGAGCTGATGCTGAACTCGGTGCCCGCGGGACTCGGTGGAACCGGGGACAATGGAGGCGGCACGGTGAGGTCGAGAGGCTTGGGACCGTCCCTGCGGACAGAAGCTTTGCGTGTTAGAGACGCGCCAGAAGCACCGGTACCTGCAGCTGTAGCAAGTACGGACACGTCAGGGGGTGAGTTGGTCGTCGTTGCGACGCCGACAGGGGCGTCATGGGAGAGTGTGGATGAAGGTTTTAGAGATCCGGCCAGCTGGTTCTCCGTGATGGGCGTCTGAACGCGCTCTGCATCGTTGCCGAAAGGATCCGCACTCTTTGTGTCGATGGTCGTCATTGGCCTCTCCCAGGCACTTGAACCAGCAGGTCGGTTGACCGTAGGGCTGGAGACCATGGCAATGGCGGCACCCCTGCTCGTTCGCCGGTCCGGATGTTGATGGGTACTCAAAGTAGGCAGGAATTGGGTAACGGGCCGGAGACTCAAGCGTGGAGCTGAGGCAGGAGTACGTGGAATCTCGTTGCGGTCTGAGAAAGGACCATTAACCTTTTCGTCGTCGTCAAGGCGCTGCTTCTCCATCTGTCTCCGCCGTCTGCTGAATACAAAGTAGACCAGCGCGAACACGACAAAGACGCCTGCCAGAACACCGATAGCTATACCCGCCTTTGCCGCCGTACTGGTTCCTGGACTGTTGCTTGATCCTGTGTCGGCCGTGGATGTCGCTGACGCATCAGAAGTAGGCGACGGAGAGGAGAAGCTCTGGCTGGTCGGGGTGGGGCTATCAGTGGCCAGAGCCAGCGAGGTCGCGACGCCGGAAGCAGTCGACGGGACTATCGACTTCGGTAGAGACGCAGTATCCTGGATCAGGGTCTCAGTGGATACCGCTGTCGTAGCTGCAGACTTACGTGTCGTCGTTATCGCCGTCTCGGAAAGAGTGCTGTGCGCCGCCGTGGTCTCCGTGTCGCGGTCTGAAGGGGCAAGGGTCGTCCAACCAGCCGCCGTGCCATCCCAATTATCAGGAGTCATCGTTGTGTAGACAGTCTTGTAGATAGTCTGGGGATCAGCGGCCTTCTGGAAGGGATTGACCTGGTTCAACGCGCTCTCCACGGCTCCGGTAAAGTCATCCCAGTCCCGGCGCGCGGCGGCGTGGAAGCGAACGTGTTGGTGATGCATCCCAGATAATGACCGGTGAACACAATCCTTGATACCAAGAGACGCCCACCGCACCACTGTGCCTGGATGGGGCCAAAGTCAGCGACAGGTGACGGGATACTTTCCCGCGTTTGGGTCGATTCGCTTGGCGGAGTGCCGAAAGACGACGGTCTCGCATGCGCTGCAGTGGCTAGTGACGTAGAAAGACAAGAGTGCTTCGCGTTCGCCTAAGGGATGGCAAGGGAGGATGATGAGCTCGCAGGTCGAGTGCAACAAAAACGAAAGCGCTGAACCGGGAAAGTCACACAAGCCTGCCGGGAGGTCAGCGGTAGAAACGAACGGCACGGTTGTCGACAGACGCAATCGACTGCTTGACTGAATGAATGGATGGATGAATGAATCAATGAATGAATGAAAGACAGGACAAAGCTGAGGTCCTGACGACGGTGACCAGTGCAGGGCTCAGGGAATGACAGACGAAGGCATGGCGAGAGGAGGCAGGGAGGCCACCTTATCTTCCGAAAGGAGCAAAAGAAGAGGTGAAGGAGGAGGTGAGAAAGTGCGAAGAGGGCAAAGACCAAGGGCAAGTGGGAGCGAGAGAAGGGGGTACATGGTTCCATAGAAGGTCCCGACGGGCATCAGCCTCGGAGTGAGGTACTGAGGTACTCCCCACTGCAGTACTGAGCGGGGTGTTGTGTGGCAGCGTTGCGGTGTCGCAGCTGATAGGTACATGATCTATTGTACCTGTACGTACGAATCCTGGAGTTGGGGGCGGCCAAGGGATGCGTGCCTACCTTGTATTTGGCCAATGTACTCCGTAGCTTACATGAAGGTACGTCGTACCTTTCCCAAAGTCCATCCCACCCTGCCCACCTACCTGCCTTAACTCTAGAAATAGTGTGCGGCTAGGTAGGTACCTTACTGTGTGTACGTGCCTGACGCTAAGGCCAAGTCCCTAGCTGTGCGGGCTGGTGGGCTAACAGGTCACGGTTTTCAGTCCCAACTTAAGGTACCTATCTACTAACCTGCCATCTTGTCCTCGGTGCTCTACTCCATACGAAGTACAGATACACAATGTCACTCCCGACCGCCATCAGCCATGTTGCATCAACGTGATTGATTGATTGCCTTTGCAGATCCCATCATATTGCAGGTCATCCGTATTTCGACCGCTCAGCTAAGGTAGCAGGGTAGCCACAGTACCTCCTGGTAGTGCGCTGCAGGGCTACCGGGATGAACCGTGACAGGCCAGGTACTCTCGCCTGCCGATTGGCTATCACAGGAAGAGGATGTGCCAATCATCCACCAAGCGAGATTATGAACATGAAGCGCAAATATGATTGGCTCGAAGGGTGCCATCAACCCCAGCTTCTGCAGTTTCGAAACACCGGCGTCCCTCCATGCGGTGATGTAATCCCTCAGAACAGCCAGTTGTGTTGGCCTGTGCGTCCCCAGTCTCGAAACAACTCTACTCAACATACGCGGGTTTCCTCTCTCCAACATGTCCCTCCAAAGGCATGGTGGTGCTGATGGCGCGGACCTGGTCGGCTTCGGTATGACGCCACGTCAAGACCGCAGTATTCGAACATGGCAGGTAGGTAGGTATTGCCTTCTCCCGCCGACTGTATCCCGCTCTCGTCGAGCCGCAAGAGGTCCTTGATTCATCAGGGAGGGATCTTTTGGGTTTGTCATATAATAATGCAGCGCTCCTTCGAGTCCAGTCCGAGGACCGTATCACAACCATAGCATAATCCCATGCGATCCCCATGCGAGCACGATCTTCCACCCAATCATGCACCTCCTCAACACAGCCGGGATTGGCCCACCCTTATCTCCACTGCTGTTGGCCATTCTGGCCTTGGCCCTGCGCGCCATCGTAGTGTGGCGGATACCCAAACCCTCCTGCGCCGTGTTGAGCCTGCCCCGACCAGTTTTGCTGAGGAGGTGGAGGCGGAGGCGGCGCGAATGGAAAAGGAGGGTTCCAACCCGGCATCTGGAAGTTGAAATTTGCGGTCCCGGCGGGCGGTGGTGCAGTTCCGAATGGCGGTGCCGGAATACCCGGGGGCGCGATCCATTGGCCTGATATGGCGAGGCTTCCACTTCCGTCAGGAAAAGAGGGCGGCAGGGGCTGGTGACCAGATCGTGGGGGCAGAGAGTAACCAGTCGAAATATCAGTGCCATACCCGGCAGCTCCAGCCTGACCGCGGCCACCATAGCTCTGGCCTCCTCGACCGCCGCGGCCGCGGAATTCTCCACGGCGTCCTCGGTATGAGCCACCACGGGTATTGCCCTGATGTACCGAGTATGTCGCTGGTGAGGGAGGCGGCGGTAGGCCCTGACCAAAGATTGCTGGGCGGGCTAACGGCCGGTACGGTCCATCGTCGTCATAATCCAGGCCCACCTCGCTGTTGCCATCGCGCCGTATTACTTCCTGACGCAGAGGGTGGCCAACATGCTGCTCGCCTAGGGCCCTGCCTCTTGCGCCACGTCGTTTCGCTTTCCTGTCTCTCTTCTCTCTCTTGTGCGCCTGTTCTTGCTCGTCGTCTGAGAATTCCATCTCCTCAGGACCAACTTCTTCATCATGCAGATTGCTGGCGTCTGAGCCCTTCTGCTGCCGCAACTGCCCCGGGAAGACGTACTTTGCGTGCTGCGTTGGGTACCAGATTTGCAAGTCTTTGACAATACCGGCTGCCGCGACGTCGTCGACGGAACTGAAGAGCATCAGGTACACTGGCCGGTGAACGGTGGCGATGGTGTCGTGAACCACTCCGACGACGGTCCTATCTTCCTTGCACAGGATGGAGCCGCTGTCCAAGACCACCGAGTTCTGAGTATCAGTTTGGGCATTGATGACAACTTGTGTGCCTTCAACGATATGTGCTACACTGCCAAGGAGAGCGACTTCTTCTTCCGCGGTAATGGTGATGTCTGGCTTCTGGTCAGGTTCCTCGGCCTGTTCGTGCTTCGTACGGACCTGAGCGGATGCTCGGGTGCCCTTCCCCGCAACCCCGTCTCCTTCATCGTCACTCCCCGCATCCGCTTCCATAAGCATGCGTGCAGTCTCCTCAACAGTAAGTAGACTCACTTCCTCGTCATCGGAGTCATCGGAGGAGGAGGTGTCGGAGCAGGTTTCCGATTCGAATTCGGATTGATATGGTGAAGAATCCGCCTCCCATTCAGGTGCCGTTCTCACACCCTCGGCTTCATCCTGCTCCCCTACTGTATTCAGATTCTCGTGCTCTGCAGGAGTTCTTGCCCTCTCTAGCAGGCCGTCGAGGGCGGCCTCGAGGGCATGGGTGACATCGGGAGATGTTGGGGGCGCTGGCGCTGATTGATCTGTAGCCTGTGTGGAGCCTGCCATCGCGGAGCTGCTTTGTTCTTGAATACCCTCACTGATATCTGCCATATCGAGATCTGTTGACGACGAGCGGGGGTACTGTTGCTGTCCCATCTGCTGCATCATCGCTTCCACCTCGTCCTCCGCGCCCTTCCCGCTTTCTTTCGTCGGCTCAGGCTGCTTGAAGTCTGCTCGGTCACTGGAATTATCGGCAACCATTGTTTCCTCACCAGAGCAGCCGTCCATGTTTGCAGCGGCAGCTATAGTGTCCGGGGCAAAGTTCGACGCCGGGAAAACTTCACCTGGCTTTGCAGAGCCGAGGCCAGGGATGGCGGGATTTGCAGTCATTGCTAACGAAACGTCGATAGGGAGGGGGTAAAGTGAGCAGTGGGTGTTCAACTAGATTCGTCTCGAAATGTGTGGCGTGCGAGACTACCCAGTCGTAAGGTTAACTAGATCGACGAGGCTGGTGGGAGAGACAGGATCGAGGAACAAGGAATTGCGGGGAGATCAAGAAAGCAGATGGGCAAGTGAGTCTGCGGAGGCTTGAAACCGTTTCAGCGCACCACAAACACAGGGTTTCGTGGTAGAGAGGAGTGCGATGAGAGTTGTTTTGCACATGTGTGTATCTCTTGAAGGACCACAGCAAGGCAGGTAGGTGAGTAGAATGAAGTCGTTAGCGAAGCTGTTGTGTGTTCTTTTTTTTTTTTTTTTTCTAGTCTGCCTCAATCTTTATCTGCTTCTTCCTTATCGTTATCGCAAATCTGGGGTATGTCTCGTGGCTTCTTATTGGAGTCTCAGGTATTAAATCGACGAGAGGTCCCACTACTTACCTGTAGGTAACTAGTGCGGCTTTTAAGTATCTATGTACTCTTACTAGGTATTGAGTCATTAGACTCATCCGCATGGAAATACCTGGGGTACCTATCAAGCTACCTACAGGACAATCCTTAGTGTTAGGACACACCCGCGTCAGCGTCAGGTTTGTTGACCAACGCTTTTCTCAACGATGCGGTTATCGCGAAACACCACATGCACGAGAGCCTCCTTCTACGCACCAGTGCGCACACCGGACAGTCAACATGCCGCCTAGACACGCTCAGAATAAAGACTTTGTGCATCCAGCTGCAGCGCATGCCAAAAAGCAGTAAGCCCTTGCCCTCCGAGAATGCGATGGGCAAACTGTTGAAGGCGGCCAAGCTGACCACAGGCTGCGACACGTCGCTGGCAGAGCCCCGCCAAGCACGTTCGTGATTGAACCTATCACGGCGTTCTATTCCTTCTTCGCCGCGAGCCTTCTGTCTGCATTGTATGCACCGATACAAGATTGCGACGAGACATTCAACTACTGGGAGCCCACCCACTACCTCAGCCACGGGTACGGCCTCCAGACCTGGGAGTACTCTCCCGACTACGCATTGCGGAGTTGGCTGTACATCGGACTCCATGCTATCTTTGGCAATCTGCGGCGTCTCCTACCTCAATCCACTAAAGTATGCTCCCGCTCCCGTCTGGTCTTTTTGGGCCGGGCGCCCGACAGGTAGATGGCTGACTGGTGCCCCCCAGCTTGGAGAGTTCTACGCCATACGATATGTGCTGGCCTTCATGTGCGCCATATGCCAGACCATGCTTTTCCGGGTCATCAGCAAAAATGTGAATCCTCGGATCGGGTTTATCTTCGTCATTGCTACGGTCCTCAGCCCCGGAAACTTTCACGCCAGCACTGCCTACCTGCCCTCCAGCTTCGCCATGTACATGGGAATGCTCGGGGCGGCCGCCTTCATTAACTGGAGTGGTGGTCTCAGGGTATCTCAAGCAATATTCTGGTTTGCAGTCGGCAGCCTTCTCGGCTGGCCGTTTGCTGCAGCACTGTGCATCCCCTTCATGGTGGAGGAGGGCATCATGATGTGCGTCAGTGACAAGGACCGTTTCATCGAGGCAATATTGCGAATCGGCCGCGGCGTTGTCGCCGCGCTCCTAATCATTGTGAGTCTGTCCTCGCCGATTCCGCCTCGGATATGGCCGCTTACTGTGCAGTCGGTGGACACGGCCATCAACACATTCTTCTACAAAAAAATCGAGATTGTCCCTTGGAATATCGTCGACTACAACATCTTCTCCTCCACAGGGGGGCCTGATCTTTATGGCACCGAAACATGGTCCTTCTACTTCAAGAATCTTGCCCTGAATTTCAACGTCTGGTTCGTGATGGCCTTGCTGTCCATGCCACTTTACCTGGCGCGTAAGCTCACTTCGACGTCCCGGCATGACTTCCAGTCAACTCTGCGGGTCATCATTATGCTTTCCCCATTCTACTTGTGGCTGCTTATCTTCACGTCTCAGGCACACAAGGAGGAGCGCTTTATGTACCCCGTCTACCCCTTTCTGGCTCTCGACGCAGCTATCGCTGTGCACATTCTCCTCGACATATTGGGCAATGCCGACCCCGGGTCCTTTGCCGGGAGGATCCCTAGACAGTTCAAATCCCTCGTTGTTTCTGCCATGGCCTTATCGACTCTGCTGCTAGGTGTAGCACGGGTGGCGGGGGTCTGGTCTGCATACCATGCGCCTCTGAGCCTCTACGAGCCGTTGGGCGCTGGCATGCCGGGGGGTGTTGGCGCCGTCGGCACCGTGGGCGACAATGTGTGCTTCGGTAAGGATTGGTATCGGTTTCCCAGCTCCTACTTCCTTCCGCGGGACATGCACGCCAAGTTCATACGATCCGAATTTCACGGCCTCCTCCCGGGCGAGTTTTCTGAAGCGCACATTGGCTTCGGCTTCTGGAGTGGAACATGGCTGCCGACAATGGGCATGAATGACCGCAATGAGGAAGACCCAGGAAAGTATGTCGACACCCGCACGTGCTCGTTCCTCGTCGACACGCAGTATCCCGAGAACCACAAAAAGGGTTTTTCGCTCCCGCCCAGCGAGCCTGACTACATTGCGGACACAGACAATTGGGCGGTTGTGGCATGCGTACCCTTTCTCGACGCGGCAAATACCGCTTTCCTACCGAGGGCATTATACATCCCGAACTGGTCCATCATCCCGGACAAGTACAGGCGGAAGTGGGGAAGACACTGTCTGCTGCAGCGGAAGAAGTGACTAACACCTCAGTGAGGAAGCTTATGGCATCATTAACCGTAGGATCCCGCTTGGGGACGTGGTCAAGTAATGCCCGCTATTGCATTCCGATGCTTGGCAGATACGGCACCCCAGTCGGCCTTCGACTGATCTACAACTATTGGCCAGCTTCGAATACCTTTGTGAGTTCAAGTCGCGAGGCCGCGGCCCTCGTCAGCACTCGTCCGGATCTCCGCTGCCATTATGGGATCAGACCGCATAGCTCAGGGCGTTGTTAAAGCTCTCGTCTTACATGAGGGGCGGCAATTATCATCAAGGGACCGGCGGGAGATGATGCACTTGGGAGGCGCTCCGCGGTGGGAGCAGGCGTCTAGCTATCTACCAGGTGTTCTCTCCAGCAGTGAGACATTATATCCTCCTAGATAGCGAAGATAAACTTGGACGGCAGGTCGTTTGAACCATACCAGCACGCCATCTTGTCACCCTGATTTCAACGCCCGCACTGGGCCGAGTCTCACTGCTCCTGTTCGCTTGTTGGGTCCCTAACATCATGCATTTCGTTCTTCAGCTATTAGCGACATCCGCGTTGTAAAAGTGGATCTGGCAATGTCGATCGATGTGAGCCATGGCTGCGTCTCGGCTTTCTTCAACCAACTCCTCCCAGGGTGCTGAAGCTACTCACGGTCTCGTCGGCGCAACCAGCTGGGGTCTGGTACGCATACGCGCCAGTGTTGATAAAGAGAGCTTGGTTCTTGCAGACCAGCCAGGCCGCCAGGTTCTGTCTCTTGATCTCGGGTGTCGACCAAGTGACTGCGTCACCCTGGAAAACAAATGCGCCAAACGTGTTCTTGGTCTTGTTGAACCAGGTAGCCAGATTCCGCTGGCTGAAATCGACCGGTTTCTCCACGTTCATGTAAAGCGCGTCGCCGCCTGTCATCTCAACAAGCTGGCCGTCCACGATATTGTACTGCCCAGCAGCCCCGTAGTCGCCCAGGATGGCCACGCCTGGCTCGTTGGCTGGGCTGGTCTGCAGGTACTTATGGAAGTTCGGGGCTTCGACAGCCCGGATCCAGTATTGCCCCTCGACGAGTGTAGTGGGAGTCGGCGCTCGAACATCTCGTCTGGGTACTGGAGAGGGTGTGAACGGGACGTCGGGAACGAGGGTGGATGTCGTGCCATCAATAATCGTCACCGGCGAGGTGTCGTGCACGGCCGGCAGGGTGCCCGGCGTCGCGGGTGCGGGTGTCAGGAAAGTGATAAACGTGGTCACTACGGTGGGTGCCGGTCCACTGACGGTGATGGTTGTCCTTATTGTGTCGGTCACGACGGGCTCGTCTGGCACGCCGAGCAGCGTCGCATCAAGCTGCCCCGGCACGCACTGAGAGTACCAAGGACTGTGTGCCGTCGTCAGCAGCGTGCGGCCACCCCAACTTGCGCTCCTCGTCGGCATGCTTACTTTCCGAATGTGCACATCATGTCGGTCGGACACGCTGTCGGGCCGGCATAGCTTGATCCGCCGCCTATGGCCCTGTCAACAAAGATCCCAAGCCATCTTTGCGTCGGAGATGTCTTTGGCTGCTCACACTGTCCCCATGAGGTTTGGGCCCGGTTGCGCTGGGCTGCTGCTGCTGCTGCTGCTGCTGCTCGCATGGCCCACAGCAAGACCTGGGCGGACGTCTTGCAGCGCATCCTAGAGTTTTAAGGCAAGTCCGCGTCTAATCGCTTTGCACGCTGAAGCTGCCTTGTCAATCAGCAACTATCAATACTTTCTGCCTTGGTCTGATAGTGTCGTTAGGACATCGGTCTATTGCTAGAAAGGTTCTCCGGCCATGACATACTGTGACCCCAGCAAGCCCTTGCGTTCTTCTAGTACCCCATACACGCTCGTGCCGCAGACACTGCTACTGCCACATGATGTCTATTTCAGGCTCATCGGGGGACCTCCCACCGAATCTTCTTTGTAGACTGGACCTCTCAGGCATCCTGCAAGCCTCGCACAACCCATCCTCCAAGAGAATCCACTGCACTTTGGGTGGATATCGTATATTGGACCGGTCCAGGCCAGAGCCTCCCCTTCCCCCCATCCCTTTTTTTTTTGGATTGGGGTTTTGGGGGGGGGAAGGGAAGAGCTTGACGGCGGAGCACCTAGACAGCAATCCATCTAAGATCCATCGGGGCTCCGAATAGCCTGAATCAGCGGGCCAGGCGACATTCAGGCACGAGCCTCTATTCACCCGAGAGTGCCCTATCCAGATGGCAACTTACACGGTTTTCCTGCCATTCGGCCCCCTTGGCCTCACTCCTTGGCACTTGCATCTGGCCCAGAGGCATCGGATCAAGCATACAAGCGGCAATGGTTTGGGTGAGGTAGGGGAACGACCGATATTTCGGTACGGTAGCGATCGTCGCCGGCAGCACAGAAAGGAATGCAGTCTGGCATGTATATCCATTAATGTTTTCTGTGGGTTCCTCCTATTTCCGCCGTCTGGGCGCCGCATGTGTGGTTGTGTATCGTAAGGGAAATAGGCACATCATCGATCACGGCGGTCCTCAACTGGAGACCTTCCAGCTCGAGAGCTTAGAGCCTCGACTTAGCGTCAAATGTTCAGCACCTTCTGCCTACAGCCGGTATCTAGGCTGTTTTCTCTCACATCCACACCTAGTGACAGTGGGTTGAAGGCCCCTTCCTAGGTATCTTACCGCAGTTACGATACTCTACATGTCAGCTGTCAACGCCAGCCCCCTGTTCTTCCCTAGCCGCAGGCAAGAGTGGCCAAGTATGGCTGCATCGAGAGAGCATCGAGACCCCGATGTCACAGAGATTCCGAGGTCCCATTGAACATATCCCACAGGCTCGGGAAGAGTTCGTCAATGTCTTGTACGTGTGTTATCATGGCTTCTCGGAGGCCATGTATGTCCAGAGAGTCATCAGCATTACTAGAGCAGCTTGTGCTCAGATCCTCGACGATCTTCCCGTATTGGACAAGGCATATGTCCCCTATATCCCATTCGCAGGTTTGCCGATGCCCTCGCAGAGCGATGATCATGTCGTTTGCCAGTTTCAAGGACATGCTCTGAGCAAGGCCTAGCGAGGAATGCTCCGTCTCCAGCGCGCATCGGAGCAAGAATGTAACCGTGGAGGACAGTGTGAATGCACTCAGAGGAAGCCAGAAGTCGCACAAATGGGATTCGTTGAGGCCCTGAATGAGCAGTACGATCTCCTCCGCTGCTCTGCGTACTTGGGCGTAGCGATTCGTGAGTAATGAGTTGTTGGGAACATCATGCTGCTTCTGCAAATCTAGCTGCAGTCTTGTCAGAAGCAGCTTCATGTACAGATAGGCGAGGCGTAGATTGGCGGATCCAGGGATCACCAGTTCCATGCCACGAGTAATGACCCTGCGCAGCCCGTCTTCCAGAGAGTCCTCCCACTGGTTGAGCTGTAACTCCATCTCTGTCGCTACAGTCGCTGGATATCTATCTTCATGAGGTCCGAGGCGATATGCGTGCTCTAAGTAGGTGTCAAGAACCTCCGTTAGGCTGACAAGTGCCCGGAAGACAGACGCAGATTTGGACTGCATGCTGGCCGGTTGTCCGCAGAAGGCTTCCAGGGTGGGACGGACAACATCATGCTGGCCACGCTTCAAATGCGGAGGAGTGCCATATGCAAGACTGGACCTGCTCGCACTATTAAGCTTTGTCCTGCCGAGCTCCTTGCCAATACACAGCAGGACCAACATACCACTTGTCCAAAACGAACAGAGCCCACCATAGTCTTATCCTCGTGCTTTTCTCTCCCTGCGGGATGTCCCAGTCGGAGGGGTTGCGATTCAGACCAAGCGAGTGCGCAATCGAGACTGCTGATGCCAGCTGAACGCCGTTGCCCACCATCGTGGTCAATGGCCTTCCGTTAAGATTCAGAAGGAGGGAGATGATTGTCGACATCCCTGGAGAGACATGCAGTTCTGAGTACATAGCCTCGGTGGCTTGGTTCCAGACAAATCGGGGATCAGGTCGATGTCTTTGCGAGAGGACGCCAGAGTGGCGCCAAAATGTCATGCATTGCGCATACAGGCAAGCAAGGAGAGCCGAAGACAGCTTTCCCTTGTCGTGCGCATATTGTCTCATAAAAGATGCCTCGTCCAGTAGAGGGAAGCATTGGTTCACCTTTTCAAAGTACCTGGAGGGAACATCAGTATCTACCAGATAGCTGCGGGCTCCGGGCTGCTCGAGATAGGGCTAGTCTTCTCCCGAGGGGATTTCAAAAGGCAGAAGGTTCCTATTCTTTCCTTCTATCTGCTTCCTTTCGTTTTCTTTTTCCTTGGGGGGGAGGGGGTTGCTCGTTCACTTGTTCTTTTCAGCTGCTTTTTCCACCCCCAAGGACAAGACAATGAAAAGAATAGGTCCCGAGATGAGGAGGGCGAGAGAAAAGGGATGGCTGAGGAGACGGAAGAGGTGACGCCCTTTTGAGCGTCCGGCTTGCCGCACCAGTAGCAGGATTCAACGAGGACGGCGACTTACATGTTAACCAAGTCCGTCGCAAACGGCTCAACTAGTTTCTCGATGATTTCACACTTCCTAAATGTCGTAGGCTGGTCTACTGTGAGCCCAATTGGCTTCCTCCGAACGGTAGTAAACAGCACGCCTGCAGGAGTTGCCCGAAGCCCATGCTGCCCAGGTGCTCCAGCTAAGGCGCCTCGACTAATGCAGGCCTTCCCGGGAAGGTAGTTGGCGAGTACTTCAGTATCTTTGGACAGATCGGGCCCAATGACGTGGGAAGCATCATCGTCGGAGCTACCTATAAGGTCCGGAAAAGGCGTCTCCGTGGCATCCATGCCGGTTCGTTTGCCAGCAGATACCCGGCTAACAGATTGGGATACCTGTCTCAATCGAGTTGTTTCGCCCCGACGAGGGTGCCTCTCGAGACCGGTGGCTGCACCCGGGTTTTGCAAGTCCGAGTTTGGCAGACCTGCCGTGACGGCCGGAGGCTGACACGGAGGCGATCCCCGCGTCCTGAGCTGACTCCGCCGGGTCGACGTCCCGGCGACTTTCTTGCTGTCGGCCACGTCGACGGGGAACTGGCAGTCGGTCCCGTGCACCCGGCACATCAGACAGGTGGCTTCGCCGGAATCCACCTTGCATCGGGACTTGCGCCGCCGACAGGACACACAGGCCGGTCGAAGGTGAGACCTGTACGGCCTCTCACGAGGGCTCGAAGACGCGGGCCCCGGGAGGCCGGTGGAGCCCGGGAGTGAAGACATTGTCCAGGCCGGAACACGGCGGCGGCTGAGGTTGATGAGTGTTCGTCGGAAGACGCGATTCCCGCGCGATACTTAGCCCCGCGGCCCGCCTGCCCCGCCGCGTACTGTACTGTACATACGTTGGCGCGTTGCATGCCGGCTTCGGAGGCTTGGGCGGGTGGAGCAGGACGATTCCTGGTGCAGGAGGCGTACGGTACCTGGTCCGGCTGTCATTCACAGAGTCTCTGGCACTGAGACTTGGTCCTGAGCTGGCCATTGCAGGTTGCACGCCCGTCATTTATGCCATTCCGCGACATCACCGGCATTGCGCTCTCGCTCGCCGGATGAGTGATATTGGAGGAGCCAGGGACGATGGTGTCCAGCACATAAGCCCTTGTACCAGGCAATATGGGGTCGAAGCGATGTGATAGGAGCGCGGAAGAGCGGGCGGCACTCGTGGTAACCTTCATCACTAAGTGTCGCATAGCCGAGTATGCAAGACGCAGTGGTTGGCTGCAATCTGCTGCACCACGAGCAACAGGTTCGATGGTGACCCGACAACGCTCGCTTCGATGCTCTCCAGGTGAGACCAACGCATGCTTAGTCTGGCGGTTACAGGACAACAGTGCCCGACAGAAGATGACGGCCATCGGTCTCGTGTATATAAATATCGAATGGGGTGGCACCACCGCCTGCCTCCGGCTAGGCATCATTGCAGCTGGCGCCCGTCGCTATTCCCCTTCTCCATGTCCCGAGCAAGATGATTGATTTCAGACTTACGGAACAGCAGAAGGATCTCCAGGTCAAGGCTCGCAGCTTCGCGCAGAATATCCTTGCTGGAGCTCCTGCTGTCTACGCCCAATATGCGGACCAGGCATCGCGGTTCCGGTCCACCCGCCCGCTGTACCGAGCAGCGGTCGCAGCGGGACTAGTCCGAGGCCAGATCCCAGCCACTCTAGGAGGCACCTCGGGGAGCTTAGTTGACGCGGCCATCGTTGTGGAGGAGCTGTACGCGGTCGAGCCAGGTGCATCGCTCACCATCCTAGGGACGGGACTAGGCCTAACGCCGCTTATCCTGGCAGGGAGCCGAGAGCAGCAGGACAGGCTCCTTAGCCCTTTTCTTAGCGGTGAGGGGGAGCCGCTCGCGAGTTTGGTACACTCAGAGCCTGGAGGAACGGCTAACTGGCTTGAAAAGGGGGCCGACGGCCTGCAGACCACGGCAAGGGAGGCGGGGGGGGAGTGGGTGATCAATGGCGAGAAGGTGAGAAGTTACACACAAGCGACCTCTTCCAAGCCACCTACAGCACTGACGGCGGGTCTGCAGCTTTGGACGACCAACAGCGGGGGCTGGGACGGAAGAGGAGCAGACCTACAGTGCGTCGTCTGCAGGTTATTGGGTGATCCGACGGCGCCGCCAGATGTGGAGGCCGAGCCGGCGTCCTTGATCCTCATCTTGATGGTCACACGCGAGGACATTGCCGCCAACGCGCCAGGTAGCTATGAAGTTCTGGAAAATCCCGAGCTGGCCGGCCATACCGCCGCGTCTGGGCCGCATTCCCGCTTCTACGAGTTCCGGGTACCAAGCAAGAATCTCCTCGCGCCGCCGGGCAAGGGGGCGCAGGTTGTGGAGATGACTTTCGGGTCATCGGCAGCCATCGTAGGCGCAATGTCGGTGGGGATCATGCGAGCTGCCTTCGAAGCCAGCCTAGGCTTCGCCAGGTCTGATTGCCGCGGCGGAACGGTCCCCATCATCCAGCGGCAGAGCGTCGCAGACCTGCTCGTGAGGGTCAAGACGCGCACGGAGACGGCGAGGTTACTCACGTGGAAGGCGCTGCACGCTATTGAGAACGGGCCGGGCCACTGGCTGTCTCGCCTGGAGCTGGCGCTCGAGGCGAAGATCTTCGCCTCCGATGCCGCCGTCGAAAGCGTGGTCGATGCCATGAAGGCGGTGGGCATGTCTTCGTACGTCAAGGGGCGGCCGTTTGCGCAGATGCTCAACGATGCCATCTGCCTGCCCTTGTTTGACGGCGGCAATGTGGGCGTCCGACAGAGGCAGGTGCAGAAGATTTTCGAGATGGAAACATACGAGCCGTGGGCAGCGACCTTCGGTCATTAAAAATGGCGTGCCGCTCATGCAACGAGGTCCATGTAGAGACAAGAACTCTTGTCCTTTCCAAGCTACCAACATCCAGCCCGCCCCCCTCCCCACCCCTACGGGGAAACGAGAAAGACAGTCACCGCAGAAGTATACAGAGTACACATGATGTAAAAAAGGTACCTACCTAGGCAAGGTAGAATAGCGGGTTGCATGCACTCATAACTCGCTTATACAAGTGCTCCCTGACCTGTTAACGTAACCCTTGTAAATTCTCGAACCTAGAGGTAAGTTACGCAGGTAGATAACGGGCATCCACTCCACCAAGGGCTAGGTCCCGCGTACCCCAGGTCGAAGAACGCTCTCCCATTCCCATGTGCTTCCTTAGAGAGGTCCTCTCCTCGTGGTGCTGGTGAGGCTTCGTCGGCCTTTGGGTCATTGCCAAGGAGGTAGAATCATTCAGCAGCAAGTCTCTCCTTGCCCTGTACATAAAGAGCCACCCGGCCGTCAAGTACACCATTCCCCAGCTCAACACTTATCAAACCGGAATCCCGGCTGTTGGCATTGCGTCCACAGTCTTCTGGTCCGCCCTCACCGACTTCCTCAGCGGGAAGCGCTTCCTCGTGGGTCACAAGCCCAAGTCGATGTCGGCCGTCTTCGGCGCTTATTACTGGGCTGGTGCGATATATGCTTGCTAGGCCACCTTCTTCGCCTGATGCAATGACGCCATGCCCTGCAAGGAGGATGTGTGCTAGCCAGCATGTGACATGCTCAAAAATGCCGTGAATGCGCCGTAGAGAGTCGTCTTTCACAGTGCCTCGATAGCGCCGTGGCTCAGGGTAAGCACGGTGTCCTGCGTTCTATAGTTGTCCTTTCCGCACTAGCAATAGCAGGGGCTGACAGTCGTCGACTCTCTCATTAGCGCAGCATGTGGGCAATGATTGCTCGCTCCGTTGCGTTGGGCGTTTAGACCGCCGGCCAGTCATGCCAAACTGCATGGGACAGAGTCGAAGGACGACCAAAGCAGTGCAACCTAATGCTTCGGAGGCCAATAATAGCGAGGATGAGGTCGCTACGGACGATGTCTGAATACCGTGGAAGACTTATAAGTAACCAGGAATATATTTTCTCTGAGGCTGGCCGAGCTCTAAGGTGGCACCGTCTAGCTCACAAGGGCATAGAGAAAGCAGAAGCCCCTTCTGGTTCTTGAAGCGACTATGGCGCGGATAGTATACGCAATATCTCCCTGACGATCGCTATCGCTCTCTCCTCCTCCAGTCTTCTAGCCACAAGTTGGAGGCTAACGGGCATTCCGTGCACAGCTTCGGCATCATCTTAAAAGAATAGTAAGAACAGCAGCGCTACCACCTGAAAGCTGGGATGAGACTCACAATCTCCGTGGATAGACCGACAAATGTGACTAAGTGGCTCATAGTCCTCTCCCCTGAGAGATCCGTCAACGTCTATGTCCACATGAACGCCGGTTGGAAACGACACGCAGGCATAGTCCAGCACATTGAACACTCCTGTAAATCCGATTACTGCCTGTCAGCAGGGCTCTGTTCGTGAAATACTGCATGAAAAGCTGCGCCCTACCGTGCCTGAACTTTCCATGCTTCACCGTGCTAAAAGGGGTGGTCGGGCCCAAGATTGCATCGATCCTGGCCTCATTCCACCTATCGAGATAGCGCTTCTGGAAATCAACCCGTTCGAGGTGGAGCTGCCACATATCGTAAGTGCCCAGTTCCTTTGCCGTCTCGTATGCACGCATCTCGGGCCGCCACGGCTCTCCTCCGCGCTCCACTTCCTTCCTAACAGCGAGGCCACCGTCTGCGACAAACATCCGCTCGAGCAGGTTCAGCCCTACGGCCTGGTCGATTGGATCCCAGTCAATGATCTCATGTCCAGCAGCTCGGAGTTTCTCCGCGGTAAGCCGCAGAGCACGTGCCACAGGTGCTGTAGGACGGACCATCCCGTCATGCCACAGGAAGCCAATCCTGAGCCGTGCAGGTAGAGTGGCCGGTCGCCAGGGCAGAGGTACACATCGTGGATCGCAGAGCCATGGCTGCAGAGACACGACCGCTCGACTGTAGAGTTCAATATCGTCAATTGTCCGGGCCAGGGGGCCGTTGACTGACTGCACGGCCTCTTGGCCGGGCATGCCAGACCGGCACCGGAGGGTCGGAAAACGCCCGAACGACGGCCGGAGTGTGAAGATCCCAGTGCACGCCGCCGGGATCCGCAGAGAGCCGCCTGTGTGGTAGTACTGTCAGTCACATGTGCTGCAAGCCGTCATTCGTCGACAGGTAGCCTTACCGATGTCAGTTCCGAGGCCTAGGCAGCTGCCTCTGAGCGCAATCAGAGCAGATTCCCCGCCGGAGCTTCCTCCGCTCGTGAGGTGCCTATTCCTTGGATTCACCGTCCGCCCGAAAACGTTGTTCACCGATTCGGCAATCATCATTGCTGTCGGGACATTCGTCTTTACGTAGAAGACAGCACCTGCGAGCTCCAGCATCTCCACCAACGTCGAATCGTGCTGTGCCGGGTCGCCAATGTGCGATACAAAGCCGACAGTCGCATCTAGGCCCTTGAGGTTAAAGTTATCCTTGACGGAAACCGGGAGGCCATGAAACGGTCCGACAGGCTGCCCCGTTCGTGCCAGGTGAATGTCGAGGGCTCTTGCTGTGGCCAGTGCGCGATCAAAGCACGTCTCGGACAGGCAATTGGTCTAGAAATTGTCACGGCCGGCTCGACCGGGCAGGAAGAGCAAGGGCACTACGAATCAGTTGGTGAGCGGCCGCTGCCCTCTTGCAGAATGCCATCGTCACGTCCTCCGACCTGAGTTCCCCTGCACCCAACCTGGGTAAAAGGTCCGCAGCGGTGCTGTTTGTGATGGCCAGCTCGCTAGGGGTGAACCAGCCGGATGTTTCCGGCCACGCCGTTACGTCCTCCTGCGACGTCGGGGGCAGCTACGCAGCCGGAATGACCCATTCTTGCGGAATAGAGTCAAGCAAAGCTCTACGCTTCTCAGCCGCGCGGCCTTCCCAGGGCGCGACACCAGTGGGCTCTTCCGTCCGGTCAGGAGATACCTCGGCGGGTTGGCCTGCCAGCATATACTGACCTTCGTGAATAGTCATTTTGAGGTACAGCGCGGATGTGCGCGCCCTTGGGCAGCCACGATGATCAACGCAAGATACAAGCTAGTGATTCGACCACCAGAGCAACGGCAAAGCAGGTGTGCAGTATCGTCTCCAACTTACGACGGTGGACGGGAGAAGATGTTAACGAGCACCAAACATCAACCCTTTCGGCCATGATATCATATCAGCCATGGCTATGCCGATATGCGGCAACGCTTTGCCGAGCGAGAAGGGGTCGGTCTGTCTCGCTAAGTCGTCCATATCATGCATCCAGATAAGGCACCTCCAGATGGGAGACAGGTATTGTCTTCCAGATAATATAGTCTGTACTATTTTAGTAAGTACCTACCTAGGTAGGTCCCTACCTTTTTACCGTAGGTACCTATCTATCGGCTCCGCACTACATCTCTGTGGAGACTTGATAGATAAGGTACCAGGTAGCCTATAGGTAAGGTCATACCCGTATCTTATCTACCTAAGGTAGGTATCTAGGTACCTAGGTAAGGTAGGTAGGCCGGAGCGACACGTCAGTGGGGGCCACGCCCCGGTTGGGCAGGACCCGCCTACCAGAGGAACGACGTCATCACGTGAGCCCCTCATCAACCTCACACATATGGAATTGGGTATCTTCTGCAAGAAGAACCCCTATGAGATATACATTAGTCTGATAGGCACTGCATCTCATCTTCGACTGCCATAATCGGGTTGAACGAGATACTATAGGCGACACAGCTGCTGTTGCTGTTCCAGAGAGGCAACCAGGAAAACTCTCCTGTCCCTGGTGCCGAGGGGCGGACATGCGTGAGGATTTACTAACCAAACCTCGATCGTGCCCAGCGGCGATGCGAGCTCTAGAGTCTCAGTTTTGTTCTGATGCGGGAGTTTCAGGTGTCCTGGTCAGGACAATAAGCCGCTCCCGTCTCGCATAGGCACGCCGCTGCAGGCATGGGTGAGTTGATACCTTACGTCCCTACACACCCAAGGTACCCAGGTAATTGAGGTAAGGTAGCAGCTACAATAGGTATCTAGGTAGGTACTTGGCTGACGTACTCTGGCAAGGCAAATCGGGTCGCAAACAGCCCTGACGGGAGATTGAGTCGGCACCTAGGTAGGTTGGTAAGTACATCGTCTTATGGTAGGTAACGATCGATAAGGGCCATGGCTTTTCCGAAGCAGCGACGAGGAGCCATATCGAAGATATCTAGGTCTCCAGGTAGGTAGGTTAGGTAGGTAAGGTAGGCAGGTAAGAATGGAAATACGTGCAACGTGCTGCTCCCTTCGGCTTCGAGCCAAGGCTCTGAGAGTCGTCCCCGCTGATCATCCCATCTCTCAGGTACATCTCTCACACCCTTCACAAAGCCTCTCATGCCACCTAAGAAAGAAAACAATCACCGACGCGGAGCCAGGCTCTTTTTCTTTCACACACAGACACGCCCTCCGTTTCCTCTCCTCCTTCACATCTTCTCATCTACTTCTCTCCCCCTCCTTTCATCTCGTATCTCCAGCTTCACCTTCCTCTACTCGACTACTTGGGCACTTCTTGACAGTCCCGAACCCTCCAAATCACAGGCACACACAGAAAATACGTTAGCCTATCTCACTCTACCTGACCTGCCTTACCTACCTAAGATACCTCAGAGTCACATCTGCTACCTCTACATCCGTAGGTAGGTACTTCTGCGTGTCCCAGCTCCTAGCTTACAGGCACCTTACGGGGCCAAGGTCTCTGAACTGCTCTGCTAACCGCTCCAGCTTCATCGCTTCAAGGCGATAGCAGGAACTTCACCGACATCCCCAGACTGAGGTTCCTATTTACCTCATCCTAGGGACCTTCCTCGGCCAGAATTCCACCTTCATTGCAGAACCTTACCCGCAAGTCCCCCATACATGGTGTCTCTTCTGAGGCCTTGATTGCAACGGACACGCCTGTCTTATTTTCCACTCGCAGACTCTACCTTCTCCCGCTCGAGCCTCGGCCCTCTCACGCAGGCCCGGCCGACAGAGGCAGAACTGCCGCACCTGGCGAGATGGAGACGCAGGACAAGGCTAAGCGGCAGCCTGAGCCCACACGCGAGCTGGATATGGAGGAGAGTACCCACAAGAAGCCCAGACTACCGATCCACGAGCGGCCGCAGCTCTGCGATTTCATTCTGAGCAAGATCGCTCACAAGACTGTACCTCTCTGCATAGGCCGCTCGCACATCGAAGGCGCCGGCAGCGGACTCTTTGTCACCGAGGATGTCGCAGAGGGCGAAGAGATTCTTCGCTCTCGTCCGCTCATTCTCTGCCGCGAATCCGGTGTCGACGACGTCTGCGACTGGTGCTTCACCAATCGCAATAGCTCGGTCCATCCGGAAGGCCGCTTCTACAGCGGAGATGAGGACCCACGTCCAATTATCTCACGATGCGCACGATGCAAGGTTGCTCGCTACTGCTCCACGGTAAGCTGGCTAGGCGGGACTGCTCCGTCATATCCTTTCCCTTGTCCCGGGCCTCCTGTCTATGGGCCTAGCTACCGGTGTCTATCATTTTCCATTGCTATGCAGGGACTGACGATTGACAGAACTGCCAAAAGATGGCCTGGGCAAACCACCATAAGTTCGAATGCAGCTCCCTACTTTCCCAGCCCAACACTCCCAGCGCGTGCCTGGCAACGCAGCGTATACTGCACTGGTATGAGAAAGGGGTGCTGAGCGCCGCCGAGATGGGTGCACTTATCGCACTCGAGACCCAGTTCGCGGCTCGCAAGGCCACTGAGATCGGAAACAGCAAAGACGACGGTGGTGAGGACAACCCCGACTGCTTTGATCTGGCCACGGAGGCGCAGAGGCAAGTCCGGACTAGCCTGGCCTTTCAGCCCATCTGGGGCCTGCAGTGCATGGTGAGTCTCGCACTTACAGCCGTGAGACCGCTGGAAGTGTGCGTCCTACTAACCTTGGGCCATGTCCTTCGTTCCCTCCGATGCAGGTCCTCACAAATATTTTTAGCATACGTCCTGCAGAGAAAGAGTTAACCTACGGCACTTGCCTCGACCTTCCCTCCTCCCTGCTTAATCATTCCTGTCTTCAGAACGCATATGTCTTCATCGAAGGGCGAGACGTTCGCGTTCGGACTCTGCGTCCACTGCACGCAGGAGACGAAATCACGGTGTCGTACGTGGATCCGGGCATCGGCGTCATCGACAGACGCGATAAACTCAGAAATACTTTCTTCATCGACTGCAAGTGTACGGCCACATCACCCGCATCACACAAGCTTTGTCATACTTTACCTGGCTTGACTACTCGCTGACAATGTATGCGTGCAGGCCCGAAATGCAGGGTAGAGATGGCGGAGAATCTAAAACAGGCCATCAACACGGGGACGAGGCTTACGGACTTGCAACAGGCCCAGACCGAGTTAGAGAGGCGCTCCTACGAAGCGCAGCAGGCTTATTTTGACGTGTACCCGAGGAACATCGAGGTGGTATACAAATTCGAGAAGGTCGTTCAGGCTGTCGCACAGAGGGTGTTCCCCGAGGGTGAGTGGCCGGACCACCTTGCACCCATGCCGCACGTCCTGAAGAACCTATCGCACCTATACGAGGGCAGCAGTCACGTAAGCCACCTGCGTTATCTAGTGCGAGGCACGCTTTACCGGCGAACGCAGGCAGGGCCCGCCTGGGTGCACGACATGCTCTTCCTCGTTATCTCGCTGATCCGTACGAGCCAACACCCGGACGACCTGGCCATATGGGCAGTTAGTGCGTTCCCCACACGTTCCGAGCTGCGGACCATTGCGCGTGGCTATCTGGTACGGTTGTGTTTGGATGCGCGGATGGCGTTTGGGTTCGACACCAAGTATGTGAAAGCCCTCTACGTATTCGCTGGCAAAATGCTCGAGTACAAGGGTGATCCGGCCATTGCAACAGCGGCGTTCGAGCGATCCTTCAATACTGGCCAGGCCAGACTCCGGGGCTGGGTGGGCATGGACGAACCGGCTTCCGAAGTGGCGCTGCCACCCGACAATCAGGTCGCGATGCTAGTCGGGGACGTCAAGAGACTGCAGTAGAGGAGAGGCCAATTGCTATAGGGATACCGCTAGGTATAATCGAAGGGCCAGCGGTACGCATCACCTGCACAGGACTCGACCAGGCATGTCGTATCCGGATTCACAGGCAGTTTAGACTCGGGTCCCTGAGCCGTCTAGACGCCAGTTAGAGTAGTACCTAGCCAGCATCAGCAAGCCCGTGGCGATGGTCACAAAGGAAATCCCAGCCAGAGACAAGGGACGAGAGGCATGGATTGATGCGTTCAGGCAGGGTATCTTAAATAGCCAGACAGCTTATGCATAATTGCTTGCAAGGTATTGTCGTCGGCTCACTGACGGAGCGAAGCCGTGTATACAGGTTGAAGCTTGGGGAGAGCTGTAATGGTTCCAATCGCCCACTTGCATGCATGAGACCGAATGCCGTCCATCATGAGGGTCTGCCTTTCGCCAGACCTCGGGCTACTGCAAGCTAGGTCCCTACATGTCCATGGAGTCTTAATAAATAGATGATTCGTACAGTCAGAGCAAGGACATAGTGGACTTGGTGTCTGGCCATGAGTAAGCGATGAGCTGTCTGCATTGAACGAGCAGGGCATCCCCAGCCAGTCTATCCGATGATGGCTATGACTCCTGCCCAGTCGTCTAGGCCTGCCTTGATCCAGCAGGGCCCAGTTGCAAGAATTCCATAGAACGACCCGAAGAGAGGAGGCCGGCAAGAGCAAAAAATGGAAACCACTAGACTATACCGTTACCTTACCTGGTTTCCATGCCTTGGCCCACTGTTCACCTATCACAGGTCGAGCTCCAGCGCTCCTTTCCTAGAGTGCCCTGCAAATATCCCCTTGTCTGGTCGTTCATGCAAGGGAGCTTCTTTCCTGGCTCGGCTTGATATATTCGGCTATCCGGTGCGCGATGCTTCCTTGCCTTCTCAGGCCCGCTTGACGGTGCGGCGCTGGAGGAGCGCGGGCATAACCTCTATCGAAACACGTAGCCGCGCTCTCTTCCCCGGGAATAGCGTCGCCTCCAAAATTGGGTAACTTGTCCTTCTCCGTGCCATGTCCACTTCGCAACCAGTTCACCGCCTCGGGTCCGGGCTCCGTGCTCCGGCGCCGGGCATAGTGAGAGCAGCCTCGCTGCATTTGAGTCTCAACACTCCTACGAGCCGGTCGATGGACAGGGCCATGCGGAGGATTGCGGACGTCGGGAGCAGGGCCATCAGAAAGGGGAAATTTGGGGTGGGTATTGGATACAGATGACTCCCGGATATCCTCGAGGGGTGCTGGAGCGGAAGGAGCGGTGCTGAAAAGATCCAGGTGTCTTCCGGCACTGGTCTGTTGACCAATACTGCGCTGCTCGTTGTGGCGTTTGAGACGATCCTCCTCTAGAGCATGCAGGAGAAAGACCTGATAGTCTGAAAGCTCGTCACAGCAGACAGACGTGGCTTCCACCGAAGCTGTCCCAGGCAGTCTTTGGCGGGGTGCATCGAGAACCGCAGACGGGTCCTCGGGGCTGGCGGAAGACTTAGACGCGCTCCGAGGTTCAAGTTCCGAGATCTCGGCAGGACAGTCCCAACGTTGCGTAACTTCATCTGCCGGAGCCGCTACCACCTGTGCGCAGGCTGGGGGGTTCGGTAGCCCTCGGCTCAAAACGCGCACCTGACTCTCTGGGAGTTGTTGACTACCTAGAGTACGGGGCGTCTGCGGGCGCGGGTTACTCGCGATCCCAGGCGGCGCGAGGTCGGTCCCAAGATCATTCTCGAAAACCCGCGTCTGGCCTACCTCTGACGAGAGCTGCCGAGTCTCGTCGGACCAAGGGCCGCTTTCGTATCCGGGCCTTCCATATCGCGGCGGGACCGGCATCCGCGAAAAATCAGACGCTGCGTGTTTTGGTACATATTTAACCGGGAGAGCATCGCCCTGGTCATCGGGGCGCGGTGTTGCCTTGCCTTTCAGCCGGAAGCGGCCTCGCAAACTCAGGGGTCTCACGACGGATCGATCCGCGTTGCCTTTCGTGGTGGGAGTGCCTCCCGTCTTCCGGGACCGGTTGAGCGGCCCAGCAGTGTCGGGACGCTGCAGCACAGGAGACTGGCTGCCAAGTATTGAGCCCGCGATACCGGCATGTTCCGGCCACGGGGCGCAGGCACCGGATGCAGCTGCCCCGTGGGGGTAGGGATTGCAGGTGCCAGCTCCGACGTCAGTTGTGTCAAAGGTTGCCTGCATGGCTTTACACGGACCGCTGGCGAAATTCAAGGGGCCGGACGTTGCAGGACTCCGCCTCGTGCTCTTCCTGCGTGCCAGAAAACGGCCTAGTAGGCTCGGCTCCCCAGGTGGCGAGCTACCCTGAATAGCGGCAACATGACCTCTATCAGCATAGACAGCGTCAGCCCTTCCCGCGGGTCTGTCTTTGGATCCCCGCGGCGGCTGCGGGGGAGGCTGAGGTGATGCAACGTCGCCTGGACGGTGCAACTGCCGAGAGTGACTGCGCTGGTGGAGCCGCTGCGGCTCAAGAAAAGAGGGCAGCGGCATCGCTGAGCGAGGAGACAGCAGCAACGATGGCTTCCAGTATAGGGCTCTCTCTGGTTCTGACGGACATTCGGAACTCTGCCTTGATGTTAACGATGGCGGGGACAGGAAACCGCAACGGTGGTGGCTCCACGTCGTGCGGTCCAGCGTGCATGGGTTGGCCGGGAAAAATAAGAGCACATCCACAGTTGTCACAGTTAGAGCCAGAGAGTCGCAGAGTCCTCCTGGCTAGATGCTCATCAGATTCCGAGTATGGCGGCTTAGCTTTTGTGGTAAATGCCTACCCGACAAGAGAGCTTCACTTCAATGAGGGTCGGCAGACAGGCGCGGAAACGCCTAATCAATCATATCTGCCGATGGCATGGATCGAGTGGCTCCGAGCACACACGTTCGCTGTAAGAAGGACAGCAAATCGGATAACGTCCAGGGAGGAAGGGAGGGGGGGTCCGGAACGCCGAAGGCAAAGTGGCGCTTGGGGGGGGGGGGGGGGTTTTTCGCACACTCGCCCCTCGACTTGCAGTCGCCTGTCTATATGAGCACATGCTCAGCACTTACTCCCTACCGCCCAGGACGAGGGAGGGGGAGAACTCGCAGGTGGCGCCCGGATCAGCGACAATTCCGGGACGGGAAGGGCGGCATGGATGAGCAACAGCGTCAAGAGAGAAGACACAGATGAACTCAAGCCTTTCAGGCCTTGACCACAGTAGGAAGAGCGACCCAGCCACCGGTGGTTGAGGATATTGATTGGCACCCGGGAGGCGGAATCTGGTCTTGAGTTGGATGGACCTGTCCGAGATTTCCAGGGGAAAGCCATCACATGGTGCCGAGGGGCCCGCTGGCGGGTGTCGACCGATATCGAGCTCCTTTGCAGGTCGCGAACCCCACTGCGCAGACTGTCGCCTCAGCTTTTACCTGCGGGGACTTGGTGGCGCGCGTAAGGCGAGGAGATGCAGGCGCTACATCACTGGGCAGATACCTGCAGAGGACAGCGGTCAACAACCCCAACAAGGCGACGGCGACACGAACTGCGGCAAGCGGACGAACTACGTAACCGCATCGAAGGTAAGGTGTTAGGCAGGCGACTGTAGCTCCCGGCATCCCAGAAGCGGATACACTGATACTGAGTACCTGATGTTCTTGGGGCCTTCAGCCGGGCAGAAAAGCACAATGTCCGCGATAAGCCAATGTGGTAGGCTAGCGCGAGATCCCGGGCAGGGTAGAGTCAAGGTTCTATGCCTGCATGCGTCCAGGTACGGGAGTCTGTGCAGAGCGAAGTCATGAGCGGTGATCAACCATGCAATCGTGCTGGCCGCCATTGCCCCTGTTCCCCCCGCTTATATTTGACGGTAGGAAGTCTGGAAGTCCAGAACAGGAAAAGACCAAGGCTCGCTCCTCAACCTCCCTCACCGTCCTCCCACCAAGAAGAGCTGTCGGCATGTCGCATCTAGCATTACGCTGGTGTCACTGACATGCCCAACATCTTTGGCAAGCGCTAAGGCTGCAGAGCGCGTGTAAAAAAAGAACGCGATCTCGGCTGCGAGTCCACTGTGAAGCCAACTAACCACATTTAGGCTCGTCGACAGCAGCGACATCCCCGGCCCCGTCGCCCTTCCTCCCTGCATAGATGCCGCCGTCAAGTATGACGCCTTCGTTATCATCCAAATCGTCCTGCACTCTTCTCCATTGAGCAGACTTGTCCTCCCGGCCTCTCGACTCCGCGATTTCCCCCTTGGGGTTATAAACTGGCTTGATCATGCCACCAAGAAGGGGGTTTTTGCTGAAGGCTCCCCTTCCCCCTCCCCCATTCGCGTCGCTATTCTGCAACAAGCCAGTGGCTCTATGCTGGATGTCCTCCTCCGAAGGGCTCGGCGGACGCTCTGAAGGGGCCATTTTCTTGACGACTTTGCCCCCGACCAGATCGATGCTGAGGACCTGCTTGCGCTTTTCATAGTCTGGGCGCGCGTTCCATTCCACCTCTCGCAATAGCTTCTGTTGCCTCTTCAACTCACGGGCCCTGTCTTCCGGGCTTGCCCAGATGCTGCCCCCAAACGAGCCAGCCATGGCACCTGAAATGTCAAAGTCAGCCGCTTCGTCGCGCACTGTCGTTCGCCGTGCGTTCTGTGCCTGAAAGCCCAGTAGTTTGTCTCGATGCTCCCTTGCCTTTTCCTCAGCATCGTCCAGCTCCGGTTCCGGCCCAGTTCTCGGCTTGGCGAATGGACGTGACGTTCCGGCAACGTCAGGCCGTTTATGGGCTTGCCGGTCAGCCGCCATGCGCTCCCGCCCTCTCTCCGCCTTGAGCTCCTTGATCATGGCCTGGACCTCCTTCGAGGAAAGCAATGGTGTTCCGCAGAAACTACAGGGGCCCAGCCCTTCCTTGACGCACACTACCTTACCACAATTCAAGCAGTTGGGAGCCGCAGCCTGCAGCGGGTGGCGGGTGGCAACGCAGTTGCACCGCCGAATAGCTGTGCCAGCGTCGTCATGCAACGACGGATTCGTGGTAATTTCAAGTGAGCGAATGGCAGCGTCGAGATCGGCAATGACAGCGGAGGCACCGTGCATAGCTGTACCTCCGATAACAGATACCTTGGTTGATACCGTACTGCTCCCGTCGGAAGCTGGTCGAGGAACGGAAATGCGAGATGATTGCTTAGACTTCTGTTTCGAGCGCGGAGCATGCAGACCGTCGGACACCAGAGGACCTGCAGCAGATGGCGGAGGCCTCGACGACTGAAGAAGAGTGCTTGACTTGGTGTCAGAGATCCCCGAAGTAGGATTCATAGGTGGATTTCTAGATGATGCGGAAGGTTCTGCGGGGTTCTGAGAAATATAATCGTCCTGAAGAGCTTTCTTGCTGTAGGCCGTGCCGACATTCGTACCGAGATCCACAAGCGGCCTCGCAACTGGAGTGTGCAGCGGCGCCTTCTTCTTGCGTGCCGCTCTACGGAGCTTGGGCATAGCCTCAATATCTGATGACGGTGTGGCAGTCAAGACACTCATTTGGCTGCATCGCGGAGCTAGCAATGTTGCGATGGGATCCTGCCGGCGCGAGTTGAAGGCAGAGATGAACTCGATGGCCTGAGGCGAGTCCCCAAGCAGGTTCTCAAAGTGCTTCGCGGCCTCCTGCTTAGACAAGGTTGACGCATATTCCAGAGCTTGCCGGAGATCGGCATCCGGTAGGTCGATGAGGCGTGAAAGCTGTATGAGCGACATGGCACAATGCCGAGATAATTGAGGGTGGTCGCCCCGAGATCGTTCTTCTGACACTGACCTGCACTAACTTTTAAGCAGCTTAGTTGGATCAAGAAGCCTGATATCACCGCGGGCGTCTGATTTGTATATAGTTGGATCAGGTATGGCCTTAGAAAATACGACTGTAGATGGCGATAGTAAACGTGAACTAGAGTTCGCGCCTTAGTGTACCTGATAGCTACGCAGTAGACCAAGATAAAGTATTCCAACGTTACGCACCAGGCGCCAGCCACCTGGCACGATAGCTCGTGCAGACGGCAGCTCTCACATCTTGCATCTTTTGTTCGTACAGTCATTTGGTATGTAGTCATAGGGTCTTACATAATTTAAAAGTATTCTTTACCTATTAACTTAACTATCTTTATTCATATAGTAAGTAGGCTTACCGATAGTTACCTTCTGAGATAGGTTTAGTTCGAAGTCATGCAGACTTTTCATTATGCACCTTACTACTATGTATGTATACAGTCGTGAAAATCTGTACCCAGGTACCTAGGTACCTAAGTCCACATACGTTACTTAGGTACTGTACCTTACCTACTTAGTCAACTACTCTGTACTTATCCCTACCTATACAAGGAACTCTCAATACAACATTTGAGTATACAGTTTTACAATACACACCAAGAAGGATCGTAATCCAGCTTCGATATGTAGGTAGGTACCTTAGTCAGAGATAGGTGCACTCTCAGTAGTGTGTGGCGGAAGGGGATGGTAGGGGGAGAAGAGAGGTGGACCTTACATAATAAATCCAGGTCTCTGGCCGGCCTCGTAGAAGACCACAGATAATATTCCCTAATCACAGTCCCTACCTAACCACGTTCAAATTCGGCCTGTTCAACTTTCTCCAGTTACCTTACCGTCATCCGTCTGCGTCGCAGTTTTCCTCCCCCTCACTCCTCTCAAGCGGCATCCTCACATCAGAGCACGCTCCCCTGAGAGATTATCTTATTCTTTTTGCGTTCCCTGTAGCCAACCCTGCTAGAGCAGGCGCGCCATTAACCCATCACAACGCATCCCACCTGCGAACAGTTTATGATTGAACAGGCCAGCGCCCACTGCCTTCTTGCCTCGTCTGCCTGCGGCCCTTTGCGCCGAGATGGCAGGTCCCCTTGTCGACAACTCTCAGATCAAGTCTGCTGAGTTGTTAGCGTCACGCCCTGTCCTACTGCACGCCTATGTCTGGCCGTTCACTATAATATGGCCCGTTTTCCTGGCCTTCTACCTCACCCCTGAGCTCTACGAGACGCACATCGGTGCATCTGAGTGGACTTTTGTCTGGGTCGGCACCATTATCACTGCGCAAAGCCTCGTCTGGCTGTGTACCCACTGGAGCGTCAATCTCCGGGCCCTCTTCACCACCCGGAAGGTGTATTCTATCGATGATGCTGAGCTTATCAAGGTCATCCCCGTCGCAAACGCTGGCGTAGCTGATATTTGTAAGCTGGCGCGCGACAAGGTATGTCTTCCCATTTATTCTCCTTCCAGGCCCGGTCTTCGTCCACCTTCCTCTCCTCACTTGACTATGCCGCCTTGTTAGCCGAGCGGGGTCGATATGCTGGTGATCAGCTCTCTGACTTTTTGTTTGGGAGTTCGGGGCTGATGCTGTAATGGTTTCCTTAGGTCGGTGACAAGACAAATGTATCCTTCCTCTTCCAGAAGCGCCGCTTTCTCTATGATCCTACCCGGAAGTGCTTCAGCACTCTGACTTACGAAGTGGATGCCGAGCCGAAACCCCTCCTTGCAAAATTCCAAAAGTCGAGAGGCATAGCGAGCGCCGCGGAACTCAACAGGCTAGAGCAACATTACGGTCACAATACCTTTGACATCCCAGTGCCGAGCTTCACAGAGCTGTTCAAGGAACATGCAGTAGCGCCGTTTTTCGTTTTTCAAGTGTTCTGCGTTGGTTTGTGGATGCTGGACGAATACTGGTACTATTCTCTGTTCACTCTTTTTATGCTAGTTGCCTTCGAAAGTACTGTTGTATGGCAGCGTCAACGTACCCTGAACGAGTTTCGTGGGATGAGCATCAAGCCATATAATGTCTGGGTCCATCGCCTAGGCAAATGGACCGAGATCCAGAGTGACAGGCTGCTGCCAGGGGACCTGGTTTCAGTTGGACGAACCAAAGACGACGGCGGAGTGGCCTGCGATATGCTGCTTGTCGAGGGGGCTGCAATCGTGAACGAGGCTATGCTGTCTGGCGAAAGTACTCCTCTGCTGAAAGATTCGGTGCAGTTACGCCCGGCCGACGCTTCCCTGGACTCTGAGGGGCTGGACAAGAACGCTTTTCTCTGGGGCGGTACAAAGGTGTTGCAAATCACTCACGGAACTGCTGATGAGGAGAAGCCTACACTTGCCTCAGGCGTGCCGCCGCCACCTGACAAAGGCGCTATGGGTATCGTCATCAAGACCGGCTTTGAGACTTCGCAAGGCAGCTTGGTACGCACTATGATCTACTCAACTGAACGAGTATCTGCAAACAACTTGGAGGCCCTTCTGTTCATCCTCTTCCTCCTTATCTTTGCCATCGCAGCCTCGTGGTACGTCTGGGATGAGGGTGTCAAAAGGGACAGGAAACGCTCAAAACTTCTCCTCGACTGCGTCCTCATCATCACGAGCGTGGTCCCTCCTGAGCTCCCTATGGAACTTAGTTTGGCTGTCAACACGAGTCTGGCGGCTCTCGCTAAGTTTGCTATATTCTGCACTGAGCCCTTTCGGATACCCTTTGCAGGGCGCATTGACATCGCATGCTTCGACAAGACTGGGACGTTGACCGGCGAGGACCTTGTTGTTGAGGGTATTGCTGGCCTTGGACTTGGCCATTCTGGTACAGACACGCCCCGTGAAGCTGACGGCGCACACAGCCACATTGCTCCTGTTAGTCAGTCAAGCTTGGAGACCACACTTGTGCTCGCTACTGCCCACGCACTCGTGAAGCTCGATGAAGGCGAGATTGTTGGCGACCCTATGGAGAAGGCGACGCTTGTAGCCTTGGGCTGGAGTCTCGGGAAGCAGGACACCCTGACCAACAAATCTGCGACCGCCGCTGGTGGTGGGGTTACAGGGACCGTCCAGATCAGGCGGCGTTTCCAGTTCTCCTCCGCGCTCAAGAGGCAGAGCTCTGTTGCAACGGTCCATGGCAGAGACCCGGCGACGGGGAAGAAGTTACAGGGGACTTTCGCCGGTGTCAAGGGCGCTCCCGAAACAATTATGGGGATGCTCATCAACGTGCCGGCAGACTACGAAGAAACATACAGATACTTCACTCGCAAAGGGTCACGTGTTCTAGCCCTCGCCTACAAACAGCTGACGACAGATAAGGAGTTGGGTTCACACAAGATCAACGACCTCAAGCGTGAGGACGTCGAGGCCAGTCTCACCTTTGCAGGGTTTCTAGTACTGCACTGCCCGTTGAAGGAAGATGCGAAGCAAGCCGTGCAGATGCTCAACGAGAGCAGCCATCGTGTCATCATGATCACTGGAGACAATCCTCTCACGGCAGCCCATGTCGCGCGGGAGGTTGAAATTATCGATCGGACCGCCCTCATTCTAGATGTACCAGAGGACAAGAGCAGCCAGGACAAACTTATTTGGCATAGCGTTGACGGTCGGACCCGCATCGTCGTCGACCCGGGGAAGCCCATCGACTCTAGCATCCTAGAGTCTTACGATCTCTGCGTCACGGGTTACGCCTTAGCCAAATTCCAGGGCCAGCCAGGCTGGAAGCAGATATTGCGGTACGCCTGGGTCTACGCTCGGGTATCCCCCAAACAGAAGGAGGAAATCCTGTTGGGGTACAAGGACATGGGCTACTATACACTCATGGCTGGTGACGGCACTAACGATGTAGGCGCTCTGAAGCAGGCTCACATTGGCGTGGCGCTCTTAAACGGAACGCAAGAGGACCTTACCCGGATCGCTGAACACGCCCGCAATGCCAAGATGAAGGAGATCTACCAGAAGCAGGTCGACCTGATGAAACGGTTCAATCAACCCGCACCTCCCGTTCCGGTCCTGATCGCCCATCTCTACCCACCTGGTCCATCCAACCCCCATTATCAAAAGGCAATGGAACGTGAGGCTCAGAAGAAAGGTGTCACGGTTGAAGAGCTCGCGAGACTCAACGGAACCCCCGCCATTGAGACAGTCACGTCCCCGGCCGCTCAACAGCTAATAAACTCAGATCAGCGCCACGCAAAACAGGCAGAGGCTGCTAAGAAAGCTGCCACTCTTGCCGACAAATTAACGCAGAGCATGATGGACAATGAGTTGGGCGACGATGAGCCACCCAGCCTCAAGCTCGGCGATGCTTCCGTGGCCGCCCCATTCACATCGAAGTTGCGCAATGTCATGGCAATACCAAACATCATCCGTCAAGGCCGCTGCACTCTCGTCGCTACGATTCAGATGTACAAGATCCTCGCCCTGAATTGCCTCATTAGCGCTTACAGCTTGAGTGTCCTCTACTTGGAAGGCATCAAGTTTGGCGATGGACAATATACCATCAGTGGCATGCTCATGAGCGTCTGCTTTCTTTCCATATCAAGGGCAAGGTCCGTGGAAGGCCTTTCAAAGGAGCGCCCACAGCCGAACATCTTCAACTTCTATATCATCGGTTCGATTCTGGGACAGTTCGCCGTTCACATCGCCACTTTGATATACATTGCTAATTTCTGCGATAAGCTGGAGCCGTAGGGATCCCCTCTCGCCAGAGCCTAGTCCTGTTCAATGCTAACTTGTCAACAGACGTTCCGCCGTCGTGGATCTCGAGGCTGAGTTTCAGCCTTCCCTGCTTAACAGCGCGGTCTATCTTCTCCAGCTCATACAACAGATCAGCACTTTTGCTGTTAACTACCAAGGACGACCGTTCCGTGAGTCCCTCTCCGAGAATAAGGGCATGTTCTACGGGATTGTCGGGGTAACCGCAATCGCGTTCTCTTGCTCGACGGAATTCATTCCCGAACTGAACGAGACAATGAAGCTCGTTAAGTTCACGGATGAGTTTAAGACGACGATGACTGCCGTCATGGTCATCGACTACGCGTCGTGTTGGGTCATTGAGGTTGTATTGAAGAGGCTTTTCTCCGACTTCCGGCCGCGCGATATTGCCACCCGGAGGTCAGATCAGCTCGAGCGAGAGCGGAGCAGGAAGGAGGAAGAGGCGAAGCTCAGGCAGGTAGACGAGGAGAAGGAGAGGCTGGAGAAGGTGGCCGAGTTTGAGAGAAGAGCTGAAGAGCAGCGACGTAGACTGCAGGCCTGGCGAGAAGGCAGACACGCTGCATAGAGGCTCGCTAGAGCGGTGCTGACCAGGCTTGCTTTGATTCTCCAGACGACAGCGGCGACGATACACTCGTCATCTCGCAACAATATTGACGCATCAGTAATTCCTGCATAGAGAGAACTTGCCTTCGGAAAGAATATGGCGTTCCTGAATGACACAGTGGGCCTTTCCCCGTTGGAATTCAGTGACATGGAAGCCACCCGGTCCCGATAAAGGTAACGCAACTTGCGTGCGCTGTCACGGGAAACGGACATGTCATAGCTAGAGCACATTATGGTAAAGGTGGTGGTGAAATAAAACAAGTTTTCGACCCTATGGTACAGTAGACGCGCACCGCCCTACTTCGCGCCTGGAGCCAGGCAGCCCCCCCTTCAGATTGCATCACATAGGTGTAGCACAGATGCGGTACAACCCGCGACATGCGCCACATATATCTACGAGTGTATCTCAGCAAGCTTGTGCTGCGGACATTGTCGGTGCCAGTCGCAGGTGATGTAGAGTCGCGCCCATACTGAGGAGGACACTAGCCCCCCGAACCAACACCCGCAACCTTAAGAGAAGGTTGCTTATTTGCCGGGGTTCTGCGCAGCAAAGGCGACACCCTTAGCAATGTTCTTCTTTAGGTCGGTGAAACAAGCCTCGAGAAGCTTCTCCTCGTTAGCGTCAACCTTGCCGACGGGAAGAATCTTCTCAACGCCATTAGGGCCGAGCTCAACCTTGGAAGAGAAGAACTCGATGCCCTGATCCTTGTACAGGGGGCTGTCAACAAAAGTGGGCTCAACGACACCCTTCTCACCCTGGGCAGCCCTCAGGAGGGACTCAGCCATGCGGGCGCCGGCCATAGCCATGGACAAAGTGGCGGAACCAGCACCGTCCTTTGCCTTGACTACCTCGTCGCCACCGAACTGCACCCGATGAACAAGCTCAGCGTTGGACGACAGCTCGGGGTGGTTGCTCTGGCTGAAGAGGGGAACAATAGTCACACCGCTGTGTCCACCAACCACGGTGATATTCTCGTCCGCTGGGTCGGTGCCCTTGATCTCGGAGACGAAACGCGACGCGCGAACGACATCGAGGGTGGTGACGCCGAAGAGACGCTTAGGGTTGTAGACGCCGCGCGCCTTGAAGACCTCGGCGCAGATAGGGACAGTTGAGTTGACCGGGTTGGAGATGACAAGGACCTTGGCCTCCGGGCACGACTCGGCACAAGCCTTGGCAAGGTCGCGCACGATGCTAGCGTTGGTGTTGAAGAGGTCGTCGCGGGTCATGCCAGGCTTCCGCGGCACGCCGGCCGGGATGAGCACGATCTCTGAGCCCTTGAGAGCACTGGCCAGGCCGCTGGGCGTAGGATCGAAGCCCTTGACGGTCGACTTGGTGTTGATGTGGGACAGATCAGCGGCAACGCCTGTGGGAAGAACATGACGGTTAGCTTATCACGGGCGTTTTCGGTGCGAGACAGTGCCAGGGGGCCGTCGTTGTGAGAAACGAGATGAGCCAGGCAGACGACGTACCGGGTCCGCCGCGGATGTCATATAGAGCCAATTCGCTAACCCTGGGGTTCAGCTTGAGAAGGAGGGACAGAGGCTGGCCAATGCCACCAGCAGCGCCGAGAACAGTAACCTTGGTCAACTTTGACGTTTGAGGGAATTCCAGGTCAGCATCAGGGACGATTCCAAAGCCTAGCGACTAATTTGCAGCTATACCAGGGGGTAGGTGTGACATACGTTCCTCGCCGAGGCAGAGAAGGCCCGGCGCTGAATCCTAGATGCCAACATCATCGCGAAAGGCGAAAAAGGTGGTATGTCTGAAGGATGAGAATCAAGGTCAGCAGCTGAACCGAGGGCCGGACTGAGCCGAGAATGGGCTGGGGAAGCTGGCGAGGCGGAGATAACGGGTGGCCCACCTCCAATTGATTGACTTAGCCAGAGATAATAGACCAGATATAACGCAGGGCGGTGACTATGCACGAGTAGGCAACAGTCCGGTTCTCAGGAAGGGCGTCGAGGACGGTGTTTCGCAGTCAAAACTGATGCGGTGTTGAGAGGGCAAGAAGGTGTAATTATTTATTTCGCGAGGCCCGTCCGGGTAAGGTAGAGCACGGGTGGTCCGGCTTTCCTTTCCGGTTGGACAATAGATGCCGAGAATTTCCCTCTTACCTACCTAGTGACTTAAGGTACAGCAGGTAAGTCCTTAAAGGTACGTACCCCATCGATCGTGTCCACGTGTTACCTGAAAAAGGAGCCTCTTAAGCCAGACAGCCCGACAGGCCTGTCTGGCCTGTTCGACAGCTGACAAGACAACTGCGGCCTCAGGCCACAGCCTCGGCCTTCTTATATATAAACTTAGAATTTTAAATAATAAATTTTACGTTTTATAATTATTATTATTATTATTATTATTATTATTATTATTATTATTATTATTAT